>JASCZW010005177.1:0-248175 GCA_034211315.2 Aedes japonicus
GACCACTCCTCCTCTGATGAATCTAGAAACTGACAAATCTTTCAGAGAGTCGTCACGTGCAACCTGGACTCTTCATCCCAGCAGCTCTACCGCAGTCGACGCAACTTCATCCGAGAGACTCGGATTATCCACCTAGGTCAGCTGTAAATCAAGACGACAGACATACTAGGAGGCCTTCAGAAAACTTGTCGATTGTGGAAGACTATGACCAGTTCCAACTTTCCCGATCTCAGATTGCAGCCAGACAAGCAGTCTCCAAAGATTTGCCAACATTTTCTGGCAATCCAGAGGAGGGCCAGTCTTCTTATCGATGTATAACCGAACAACTACGATGTGCGGATTTACGGAAGATGAGAACATCGTTCGACTGCAAAAGAGTTTAAAAGGTAGAGCCTACGAAGCAGTGAAAAGCCGGCTAATGCATTCAGGAAACGTTCCTGGCATACTATCAACCCTAAAGATGCTATTTGGACAACCGGAGGTGATCATACAGTCACTGATTGGAAAGGTGGGCACTTTAGCACCGATTCGGGAAGACAAGTTGGAAACGTTAGTGGACTTTGCGGTGAACGTTCAAAACTTCTGCGCCACCGTAGATGCGTGTGGGCTGCAGGAGTATATGTACAATATCACTATGCTGCATCAACTTGTCAGCAAACTGCCAACGTCCCTCAAGCTCAACTGGGCACAGCACCGCCGAACACTGACAGTGGTCAACCTGGCGACCTTCAGTGAGTGGATTTATGTCTTGGCAGAAGCAGCGAGCGTCGTCGTATCTCCGTTGGCAGTACATGACGGAAAATCAACTCGTAACGAAGTGCGGGGAGCAAAGAAAGGAAATGCATACCTCAACGCCCATTCTGAAACCTTTCGCCCTGAAGAAAACCACAGCAGCGATTCGAAAGAACAAACTGCTATAGTTTCAAATTCATCGAAGCAAGTTTGTCTAATCTGCAAGGGAAATTGTAAGTCGGCTGATAAGTGCAAACGTTTTCTAGAGCTCTCAAGGGAATCGCGATGGGCCGCCATAAGAGAGTTTGGATTCTGCCGTACATGTCTGCGCATCCACAAAGGATACTGTAAAGGTAAACCCTGTGGCAAAGATGGTTGCGTTTACCGGCATCACGAGCTGCTGCACAACGACATCAGGGAAAAGACAAAAAGCGCTGCCGTAATTACAGCCGGACGTGAGCAATCTCCGCAGCCCAGCACAAGTAAGTCCGGATGCAACACTCATCAGACGACCGTCAGTTCTGTACTATTCCGTTATATACCAGTAGTGTTGTACGGAAACAAGCGAGTAATACGCACGTACGCATTTTTGACGAGGGTTCTGCGCTTACGTTGTTAGACCAAGAGCTTGCTAACGACCTGCAGCTTGATGGCACAGTAAGCCCATTGTGTCTCCGATGGACTGGAGGAACCGAACGACAAGAGGCGGATTCTCGCATCTGTAATTCCACATTGCTGGTGCTAAGAATGAAAGCAAGAAATTCCTCATGAGCGACGTTAGGACAGTGCAGGAACTACTTTTGCCACAGCAAACGATGGACATGGCTGAGTTATCAGAGACGTATCCGCATCTTCGAGATCTGCCGATTGAATCCTACCGTGATGCTCGTCCACGCATTCTCATAGGATGAAGCACGCTCAGCTCAGTCTCAGCCAGAAGAGCCGCGAAGGGAAAAGCGGTCAACCAATCGCCGTAAAGACTCGGCTCGGCTGGACCGTTTGTGGAGGATGGAGTTCCGAGAACGAAGCAAACCCACATCATTACACCTTTCACGTGTGCCCCTGTAGTGTGCAGACAGACGAAGAGTTACACCAAGCCATGAAGGACTACTTCTCGCCAGACAGCCTCGGTGTGACTAAATCGGATAAAGCGCTTCTGTCAGTTGAAGATGAACGAGCATTATCACTGCTTCAGTCACTCACCCGTCGTAAGGAAGATCGATACGAATCCGGTCTGCTTTGGCGGTACAATGACGCCCGCTTGCCTGACAGCCGGTCAATGGCGCTGAAGCGATTCTATTGCCTGAAGAAACGAATGGAGAAGGACCCGGAACTAATGAAAATTCTACAAGCTAAGATAACCGAGTATGTGAAGAAGGGATACATCCGGAAGCTCACCGATGAAGAAATCAACCAGAAGATTACGCGACGCTGGTATTTGCCAGTCTTTCCAGTTACCAACCCAAATAAACCAGGGAAGTTACGAATTGTGTGGGACGCAGCGGCCACCGCACATGGAACGTCCCTGAACTCAGCCCTGCTAAAAGGACCAGATCTATTATGCTCACTTCTCGCGATTCTACTCCAGTTTCGGGAACGCCGCATCGGACTGACCGGTGATATCCGTGAAATGTTTCACCAGGTACGGATCCGAGCCGAAGACCAGTTATGTCAGTGTTTCTACTGGATGGACGACAAGGAAGCCATAGTAGTGTACGTGATGCAGGTTATGACATTCGGGGCATGCTGTTCTCCCAGCACTGCGCAGTATGTAAAAACACAAACGCCGAACGATTCGCGAACAAGTATCCAGCTGCTCGCGAAGCTATCACAAAGTCGCATTATGTAGATGATATGCTCGTCAGTGTGGATACCGAAGAGCAAGCTATCCAGCTGGCTAAGGACGTTAAGTATGTCCATGAACAGGGCGGCTTTGAGATCCGCAATTGGGTTAGCAACTCCAGAGAAGTACTAGCAGCACTGCAGGGTGCGGATACCGACAAAAAATGCCTAGACCTATCTCTCGATGTGACTACCGAGAAGGGTGTTAGGCATGTGGTGGAACACGATTGACGATGTCTTCACCTACAAAGTTGGATGGAGCCGCTATGATCCAGCTCTGCTAGGAGGCCAGCGTCGTCCCACGAAGCGAGAAGTTCTGCGTGTTTTAATGACCATTTTCGATCCGCTAGGTTTGATCTCCCACTTCCTATCTTTTCTGAAAATTCTGCTCCAGCAAATCTGGCGATCCGGAGTTCAGTGGGATGAAGAAATCGACGACAATGCTTACGATAAATGGCACGTTTGGCTGCATGTTTTACCCCGAGTTGAACAAGTTCGTATCTCGCGGTGCTACAACTCGAATATCCAGCTGATAAAGCCGACGATATCCAACTCCATACCATGGTGGACGCCAGCGAGAACGGCATGGCCGCCGTCTGCTATCTGCGTGTAGTAAAGACCGGAAAAATCGTCTGCTCCATCGTTGCCGCTAAAACGAGAGTTGCACCTTTGAAATTCACCTCGATCCCTAGAATGGAATTAGCAGCTGCTGTTCTAGGCGCCCGCTTAGCTCACACCGTCGAAGAGTCGCTGTCCATCCGGATCTGCAGGAAGATATATTGGACAGATTCCAGAGACGTTCTATGCTGGATCAACTCGGATCATCGTCGCTACAGCCAATACGTTGGCCACAGAATCAGCGAGATAATCGAGATATCTGAAGCACACCAATGGCGGTGGGTACCGAGCAAGCTAAACTGCGCTGACGACGCTACCAAGTGGAATAGCTTACCAGATATGTCATCCGAACATAGATGGTTCAAAGGAGCTGACTTTCTTTGGCGCGCGCAAGAAGATTGGCCACCATCACCAGTGCTTAGTGGACCTACGGCTAACGAACTTCGTCCTTCCTTTCTTGCAGTTCATGTGCCGTTGGAGCCCATAATCTGTGTCAGCAATTATTCTAGCTGGAAGAAGCTCATGAAAGTTGCCGCGCTCGTTCATCGCTTTTAAAGAACTGTCGGTTGAAGCACGCCAGGAGATCGATCTGCACGGGACCACTTACAGCAAACGACCTGTTGGTTGCCGAATATGCGTTGATACGTCTGGCACAACGGGAAATGTACCCAGACGAAGTCGCTGCTCTTCAGAAAGCCAATGGCTCCAACTCATCCACAAGAACTATCCCGAAAGCTAGCTCGCTGTACCAGCTTACACCGTTTTTGGACGAAAATGGCATCCTGCGCATGCGAACGCGCATTGCTGCTTGTCATTACGCTACTGACGACGCGAAGCAGCCGATAATTCTCCATCGAAACCACCACACCACCACCCTGATCGTAGCGTATTACCACCACAAATACCACCACCAAAACCACGAAACCGTAATCAACGAAATACGGCAGAAGTTTCGTATAGCTCACCTACGTGCCTGTTATGACCGAGTGAAGAAAATTTGTCAAACATGCAAGAACCAGCACGCAGCGCCTAACCCTCCGTACATGGCTGATCTTCCACCGGCCCGCCTCGCCGCTTTCTCGCGGCCATTCACGCATGTGGGAGTTGACTACTTCGGGCCGATTGAAGTCGTCGTCGGAAGAAGAATTGAAAAGCGATGGGGAATGTTGACGACGTGTCTGACCATGCGAGCTATCCACATAGAGATTGTACATTCGCTTAGTACGAGCTCCTGCATAATGGCCATCCGCAACTTCATCGCACGGCGTGGTACTCCCCAGAAGATGTACAGTGACCGTGGCACAAACTTCGTGGGTGCTAATCGGGAACTGAAGCAGGCATACGAAGCAATTAATCAAGACGAAATGATGAGAGAGTTCGCCAACTTTGGGATCGAATGGGTATTCAACCCACCGCTGACCCCGCACATGGGCGGTTGCTGGGAGCGACTGATTCGCACAGTCAAGAACAACCTGATGACAGTTTGTAAATCGAAGAGATTGTCCGATGAAGTACTCCGCAGCCTGCTTGCTGAAGTGGAGAATACTGTGAATTCGCGACCGCTAACGCATGTGCCGATAGATGAGGATTCGGCCCCAGCATTGACACCGAATCACTTCCTGATCGGTTCGTCCAACGGATTGAAACCGCTTGCTAGCCTCAAAGACAGCGGTGCGATCCTCAGGCAGAATTGGAGCACGTCACAGATTCTAGCCAACCAGTACTGGAAACGCTGGATATCGGATTACCTGCCAGAGATCACTCGTCGCGTTAAATGGTTCCGCCGAGTAAAACCGATCGCCGTGGGCGATATAGCCGTCATCGTCGATTCCAGCATGCCCCGCAACTGCTGGCCGAAGGGGAAAGTGATCAGCGTCAAGCTCAGCAAGGACGACCAGGTTCGGTCCGCAACCGTGAGGACAGCAAGTGGTGTCTACGAACGTCCAGCAACAAAGCTAGCCGTTTTAGACGTTCGGTGCGATCGTAGAGTAAGCCAACCAAGTGCTGGCATACTCTGGGGGACTGTTGGCCACACTGGCCTGAGCGCACCTTCCGTTGGTTGCGTACCTTGATCGATACACGCTGGAGTGGATTCTGCAACGCAAGCAAATGTCAAGAAACGATGTGTCACCCGATAAGTAAATAGAAGTAAGAAAAATAAACTGAAAGAAGAGGATTACATTGTTAACGTTCGTGAATTGAAGGAGTGTAATTGGTGGCTTAATTTATAAAGAAGTGAATAAAAGGTTACACTTAGAGCGAAACAAAGAGCAAAGGTATAATCTATCCTGAATATTATTAGAGCCAGTAAGTTTAAATCAATTAACTTAAATGTAACTCTAAACACTATCCATACAAATAGGTTTCCTACATCTATAGCGTGAGAATGGTGGTTAGCGATTGTTAACGATAGGATAGGATTTATTGAATTACAATCCAGTCGAGAACTGCCCGATCCGTACCCAGGATATAAACTGAAGGAACTAAACGTGAGTTTGAAACTAGAACTATAAGCTAATCTTTTTCTTCGAACTACAATTACTACTACACCTTACACATAAAGCTAAATTACAATAGGCTTATTGACTGAATTCTATGAAATTTTAAAGTAGTAATATTTTTCTGTAACGTCCTACATTCTACAGGAAATTATATTCTCCTAGAACCGAAAACTGAGTTTTATTGCCCTCGGTGGAGAATTATAATTACGGAAAATAACCCGTTGAAACGACTTTCAACAATGATAATAGTCATTCCAGTGTTTATACACACCCAGCTTCGAATATTCAAAAGCTCTGCATAACAGCTGGAAGAACTTAATTAATATTTGATGTGACTAGATAATTTTCCTTTCGGCTCGATAGGAAACGTCAACATGATTAGCTCATCGTGACTCTGACTTCAATCGAACAATCTTACGATCGCCGCATTAAGGTGCACCAGGTTCTAGCCACATTTAGATTTCCACTATCTCGTAAAAAGTGCAAACGCCTTCGACAGCTTCTCGTACTCGTGCATATTGATCTAATAGCAGAGATTACTGTGGAATAATTACAGCCTGTGTGGTAAACGGTGAAATAGTATATAATTTAAATACATGCAAATTCAATTAATGTAGTATCATATTCGCTTCAACGTACTTGAAGCAAAGTCTGTGTTATACGCACGCAGGCATGCCGTGACTTTATTTTCAACTGTCGGAAAAAAGGGACCGTGTGCAATGTATTATTCAATAAGATAGAAGCTTTATCGTATCTTGAACGATGCAATGCTTGCTATGAATCAAAACGGTTCGTCCTGCTGTTTATGGAGGTGAACAACTGATGGCATCATTGAAATACAGATTTAATCTTTCTTAGTTTGCAATTATTTCAATTGCATGGCTTCGCGGCGAGAGCAAACGTGAGCTACTGGTACTTGAAAACGCACTTGCTGCGGTTTATTGACCAGCAGCCAGTGTATGAGGATAAGAGATGCTTTATGAAAATGGAGTAGTGTTGTTCAAAGGATGGCCAAAGAAGATTTCTATTTAGAAATACACCTTTCTCTGTCAATCCTAGAAACCTTTGTTATTGCGCTTTAGATACTTCTGACGTTTTATATGTTATGAGTATTCTTACATCATCCTGTTTTAACGATTACTGCAGCATTTGGCTTTATTATGTCCGAGTTCCTTGCACTCGTCAAACTGAGCAAAATGGCTAATTCATTGGATCCCTTCAAATTTATTCTTTAATCTTTAAATATCTTTATATAGCCAACGGTGGTTAGTTTCTTTTGCGTAAGCTGTAAATTTTTTACCATGCTTGGTTAAAGGTTTTAAAATAGGGCTTTTCGAACGCATATTAGGTACATTTATAAAATAATCATCTAGACGCTATGGAATGTATCTATAATTGTTCTCTTCTATTTTTATGAAGTCATTTGAAAGTTCTTGGACTGTGTGTTAAGGTTACCCTAAAATGGCTTAGATGCTTAGAAAGAATCAAAATATGTTGTTTTCAAAACATTTTGAATTTGTTTTATTTTTATTAAATTGTTAGGGAATCACCTTATGCATTGCTTTTGAGTGGGTTGAGCTATTTCCTTTTAATTTTGTTATAACTGCTTATTCTTCGACACATACAACTAATTCTTTTACTATTCGCAGACTTCCTCAGTGCCTCGTATTCTCAAACACTCTCTTTAAATTTGAAATAAGTTATTAAAGACTGGACTCGGAAAAAATGAGACACACAAAACTGATCACCGAAAATTCATTTTAAATCGGATACTTCTCAAATTTTCAGAGATTAAATAACTTCATATTAGCTATGTTTTGGCATAATTTATTTATTGAATTTCCTCCCCCAAGCTGAATGTTCGTACATTTCTCTTAACACTGCTCATGAGATCTTGGGCAAGGCTTTGTCCATCTTCCTACACAATTTCTCCCTAGTTTTTCTTCAAAGCTTCATCGGTTTTGAATGTTTTTCCGCTTTTCTTCAACTTCTTTTCATAATCGCCCAAAACTTTTCGATCGGACGAAGTTATGTGTATTGGTGGGCTCGCTTCTTCGGGACCACATTAACGCCCTTTCGCTTCGTACCAATCCATTACAAGCTTGGCGTAATGGCACGAAGCGAGGTCCGGCCAGAACAGCGTGGGACCACGGTGAGAGCGAAGGAAGGGCAGCAAGCGCTTTTGCAAGCATTCCTCTCGATAAAGCTGCCCGTTTATGGTGCCGGTTGTAAGGAACGGCTTGCTGTACCGTCCGCACTCGCAGATCGCCTGCCACAACAGGTACTTCTTCGCGAATTTGTCCATCTTTCTCTATCGGAACTTTTCCGGAACCTCCATGCGAGACGTACCGACAAAAAACTCGAGGCTAGGGATTTGTAGGGTGTCCGCCTTGATATATGTCTCGTCGTCCATGACGAGACAGCCGGGCTTGACCAGCCTCTCACGGTACAGCTTCCGCGAACGCAATTTAGCCACCGTGTTTTGTTTATCAGTCCGGTTTGGCGCCTTCCTGACCTTAAAAACACGTAGCCCATCCCGCTTCATGGTCTGCTGTACGAACCACTTCGACAAATTGACCTTTTTGGCCACGTCTCGGGTGGAAAGATTCGGGCTAGTTCTAAAGTGCCGCCTTATCTTCCGCGCCTTCTCTGGGTATTCCGTTTTTCGGTTTTCGGCCGCTTCAGCGCGCCGCTCGATGGTCCTTGTCTCCTGGAACATCTTCACAACGCGGGACACGGTGATATGGTGGATTCCAAGCCTTTTGCCGATCCATCTGTGCGACTGACCAGGATTATTGGTCACCCGCCCCAGATTTGCTGGCGTAGCTCTTCTTGTTTCGAATGCATCTTGAAAACTACTTGACAGATCGCGATAAAGTTTAGCATAACGCTCTAAACTAGTATTACCCAAAATTTCATTAAGTTTTACCCACGCTATAAAAAGTTACATCGAAAACAAAGTGTCGCATTTTTTCCGAGTCCAATCTTTATAGAGCCATAATTCGTCCAAAACTAACGTATGCTTCGCTTGCGGGGTGATCAAAAAAAGAGGTTCTGTACAGAAAAAGCTGACGAAACTTCAACGGCTAGTGTGCATTGCTATAATGGGAGCGATGCGCAGCACTCCACCTAAATCTGCTGTCTTTGCACAATTACGTGCAATTAGACAGTTGAAACCTTTAAAATATGAAGACTTAGTCGGTCACTTGAACATTTCCTAAAACCTGCAAAATAGGTCAGTGATGTATATGAATCGCGACTGGATGAAACCTTTGTCTGAAGAGGAGATAAAGATTAGAAAACATTTGCTCTTTTTTACAGACAGCCAGGCGGCACTCAAAGCGTTAAGTAATTATAAATGCACATCCACATATAGGATTGTCAGGGAAGGCATTTTTGCACTGAAAGGTGTGCCAGGAGAACTGCGTAATTTTTTCCTGGGTTCCGGGACTCTGTGGCATTGATGGTAATGAAAAGGTAGCTGAGCTTGCTAAACAAGATTCTAATACATTAATTGTTATGTTATATATTCTCCGTGCGAGGAGTAACGATTATGATGTAGAAGGAGATGTTCGCTCATCACCATGAGGCACCAAGAGTGAACAACAATGTTTTTGGCTAGAATGAAAGATATGAAGAGAAAGTTTTGATAGTTCCGCTAGTGTGCGGCAGGATTGGAAATGTAACAGATGTTTTTAGGAAAATTGAGCGAAAAGGGCATGTATACAGTGGTACTCGAACCAAGGACATTTTTGCCTAACATCCCACTGCGGGGTAGGTTGAAGGAGCACGGACTAAGTCCGCCACTTCAACAGGCAAAAATGTCCGGTTGGAAGACGCTCATGTACCACTGTGGCTTGTATAGTTATTCTAGCGATCTATTGTGTGCACTCTGTTTACTGGTGCGCACATGGGAGAGGAACTCTCTCCTTTTTTGGGTTTGTTTTGATTCGCACCGACTGACGATCACTAAAGTTTATCTCGTCGTCTCCAACGTAGAGACCTCGGAGAGAAACACCGTGAAGCGATGCGATACTGGTCCCCACCAGTATAATTAATGGTTACCACCATTTATGGTTTCACATACATTAATTGTTATGTTATATATTCTCCGTGCGAGGAGTAACGATTATGATGTAGAAGGCCCTTTTCGCTCAATTTTCCTAAAAACATCTGTTACATTTCCAATCCTGCCGCACACTAGCGGAACTATCAAAACTTTCTCTTCATATCTTTCATTCTAGCCAAAAACATTGTTGTTCACTCTTGGTGCCTCATGGTGATGAGCGAACATCTCCTTCTACATCAAGATTCTAATGCTCAGTTTATTGGTTCAGAACCATTCGGCGGTGTATGAACCTGTGCCATAAAAATGGAACTAAAATCTTGGGATGAACTGGTTAGTCATAACAAAGCACGTTCAATCGAAGAGGTTTATAATTCCAAAGTCATAATTACTTAAAAGCTCTTGGAGCTCAATACGAGAGTTCTTTGTACCTACACTCAGTAGCAAAAAAAAGCCGAGCAAAAATTTTGCTTCCAAAAAACGCGTTGTTCAACCTTCTGTAACTTTGTCAATTATCAATATATTTGGCTGAAATTTTGACAACACTATAACTAATGTTTCGAACTTATGTTTTCGACCAAAATTTTATGTTGATAAAATTTATAAATTTGAAATTATCATAACACATGTGAAAAAAGTCATTTTTGGACATACCAATTTCAAAAATTAGGTAGTATATTAAAAATTTCTCCATGGCTTAGAACAATTTAGAATTGTTTTCATCAAGTGGTTTGGGCTACAGCTGGCGTCAAAGTTGACGTTCCAACATGAGTATTTCCCTTTTTCACCCGATATTGACCATGCTGAACTATCGGTGCAAAAACAAAGCCGAGGCGAATTCATCTTATTAATTCGGCCCAAACCTGTATGATGACAACGCCTCGGCTTTTTTTTTGCACCGATATTTCAGCATGGTCAATATAGGGTGAAAAAGGGAAATACTCATGTACAAATACAAATACTCATTTAATTTTAACAAGCGCGTAAAATTTCCCCTCGTTTAATTCCAAGCCAAAGGAGACGTAAACAACGAAATTGTGTGCAATCTTTCATGCGCCATGCAACAATGTTTGCAATCTTTCATACAACAGACTAGATTTAGGCGTTATCTGGCTAAAATTTACATGAAATATCCCATTAGGTTTGGCCAAATCAAGCATTCCCTCTATGTGCATTAGATATCGCAGGAAATGAAATGTTTCTTTTTATCTGTGTATAGTGAAAAATCCCCACTTCTTTGTTTAAATAGATATTTTACGTTGTTAACAATTGATCAAATATATTTTAGTGGGACATTAATATATTTTAGTAAGACATTTTAAAGAAAACTATTATGAGTGAATATTTCACTTGAGAGCAAACATTGAAATTTGTATTTTTTTTTACCCAAAATTTTAAGTATTTATTTTACCCAAATTTTAAATGAGAGATTGGCGATTTTCTTCGTTGGGCCTAATCTCAGGTCGAAAGGCCCACATTAGAGCCATTTCACCTACCGAGTTCAAATTTAACAAGTATTAATCATCATTTCCTACGATTTCTATTGTTGCTGGGAAACAACAGACGAAGAAAACTATCAAGCATTGGGCAACATCGAGTTGGGTGGGCCTTAATAAATAAATTAAATAATTCGAAGTCGTCTTCCTCAGAGACCTAATTATTTTCGTCGTCGTCGTTGGACGGTAATAAATGTGAGAAACTATCCACCGAAACTGTGCCTGCATCGTTCATGGCGCTACTGTGAAACATTATAATGTGGCTATAATTAATCCATGAGATTATTACACACTCACAGCGTGGGAGAGGTTCCAGTGCGGTGGCTTGTGCACGCTCATCGAAACTCGACGGACGAAGAAAGTAGAGTGTGCGAGTATCGACAGCTTGCTTCGTGTTACGGTTTAGTTCCATTAATTTGGGCACAGTCGTTGGATTTGAAATTCCAACTAGCCCCGCTTTTTCCAGAAGAAAGAGGCTGAATAAAATTTTCGTAATTTGATGAGAAATTTTGCATTCAGTTCAGTTTGATTTTTCTTAACATTGCTGACTAAGATATGATCCACTCTCGTTGAGGTTTTTTTCCGCATGAGTTGATGCAAATGCAAACCAGGCAATCTTTCCTATATGGACGTGCGATGATTCGTGCAAGTTTACGGTCTTATGACGTGATTATAATTGCCTTATTGTTGATTATTCCTCACGTATCTCACAAAGCTCTGTAGAAAAAGAGGAAAACACATGAAGATCCCGTTCAGTTTACAAGCTAACATCTCAACCAACGGTGTTTTTTGTTGCCCGAATGCAAAATGCATAAAACTTGTTTTCGCGTTTGTTTTGTTAGTATGAACTGCACTGCTCGTCACTTATATGGTAGTTACTACATCCCGGCTCAGGTCGCATTAACATCTTTTTTTGTAGCGGAAAACTGCAACGCTTCATAGTGACGGTAAAATTTTATACAAACAGCTGTCCAGGATTCTGCACATTTTGTTTTATTCGTTAGCGAAGCAATATATAACAGTCGATTATCGTAACATATAGGTATTTATCGATCAATATGTGACAACCCATTACCGAACAGACTGTTGTGTGTTTTGTACCACGTTCTTTTCCTTGGATGGCTGCACGTGAAAAGACAACCTTGACATTCAAACCAACGTACTCCGGGAAATCAAGTGCAGGTTGCGGTCGGGCAAGCCATCTGTTCGACTAGCAGTCGATGAATACATAATGATTCGAAATATTTTATGTATTCCATCGTCATAGACAGATGCTCTGTACAAGAAATATGACACGTATTTATAACGCATGTATAATGAAGATCGGTGAACGAACTTCCCAAGATTCCAAAAGAAGACTTCCTAAAATAATGAGTCATGCTAAAATAGCACAGGGAGGCTGAGCAAGTTTTTGGTGCCGAAAATGGAAGTAGCAACATTACCACAAGGTTGACACACATATAAAAAAAAACTATTGCGTACATGGGCGGTTTGATTAAAGGGCCACTAAAAAAGGCTTAATTGGCTTAATCTATTGCTCACAGCACGATTCATCAGCCAAACTAGAAATGCAATGTTATTATTTTTTTAATTGGGCATCGAGCTCCCATGCCGTGCGGTTCTATTTTATGTTCGCTAAAGGAATCGATATTACAAGGAATTGATACTACAAGTTTAAACAACTCTTCCCAGTGTATCTTTATTCCTCTTCTATCCTTGTGGTAGCCCTTATGGTAACCCGGATTGAATATCGGTTTTGAACATTTTTCATTGCATTAAGATCTTTAAGAAATCTTATTGTAATATGATGTTTGATATGTACTACTACCCATTGTAGCACAGAAACTAAGTCCGACAGCAATGGGCTCTCCTCGCTGTAAGACTTAGATCAAGCTTTAATAACTACTGATTATCCTAATGATGCCATTGTATGAAGGGCTAAACAGGGGTTGGGTGGATCGATTGGCAACATCACTTATACGTATCCACAGGGATATAAAGAATCTCCTGCCAACAACAAGATTGAACAATTGGTCAAAAGAGCAAGCCATCTAACATGAGGATGCACCAATGGGCGGGGAGAAGAGCCCGTCCTCTATTAACAAACTGTTCTACAAACTGTTAGCAATGGGGAGTTGGCATTCCCAAGCATCCCATCCAGACTGCTTCAATCGGGTGCCCTGATGGTCACTCCCATTCCCATGAAATATTTATATAGTAGTGTATATCACTTATGAAAACATGACGCGAGATTGGACACAACACTTATGGTTCTTACAAACGAAAAAGGAACATAAAATTTACCTTTTATTGTCGACCGGTTTCGGGCTTGATGCTGCCCATCTACAGGACGATGTCCAACTGATTACACAAAGAGAACGATCACAGCTTCATACTAGATATAGTACACGTCACATATATAAGGAATCATTTTATTTTCCTTGTCGTCAAATGGAAAAGGGACGATGATATTGGGGCATCATCTTCATTCATCAGCGGCTGCTCAGTTGTGGCGATGAACATGGATTCTTATGCATTCAAATGGGATGCTCTCCTGACACATTTTTTCAGTTTAGCTCGATCCCAGTCTATTGCATGATTATGCTGCTGGGCAATGACAACATTGCCCAGGCTACGCCAACTAGCGTTTAAATGTGTCAACTGGCAGTCTTTTGTAATCATATGACTCGAGGAGGCGTGAGGTAAGAACTTGTGAGGACCAGAGGTCGGTCGCACCCTCCTTCAAAGTTGTCAACTTACCATTATTTGAAGCCCATGAAGAAATCTTATTGTAATATGTTTGGAAACTGACTCGGAGAAGATATAAGAGGCACGGATACGAAATAGGAAAAAGCTTAATGTTATTATTAAGACCACAGCTCGATTTTCATACAAAATTCATACAAAGCTTGAATTTAATTTTCCCGTGAACCAATTGAGCTGAATCTCGGCTGTCGCCTTGAAAAAAGCTGTTGTAAACCATCTGTATTGATTTTTCGTTCATTACTTTGGACGTTACAGAAAGTCAAGTCACTAATTGTCTTTCATTTTCCCGTGAAGTAATTTAGCTGGAGTTTGGCTGGCCGAGAAATAACCTGAATAAGTATGGGTAACAAATTCATAATTTTTTAGTCATCACTTTAAAAAATACAGTCAACACATACGAGAAAACAACCACCTTTTTATTTTTATACAGTTCGAATTCTCAGCAAACATCGTATCGTACAACCTTCGCACTCTGCACACTACCAAAATGTCATGTAAATTTCTGTCCCCTGAGACCGACACATGCAAGCGTCTTTTAGCACATAAGAATGAGTTGAAAGACATGAGAAAATACATTCAATCAAACACATAATTCGTCGAATTGCGTATGTATCAGTTTCACGAGACATAATTTTACATGAAATCTTTCTCTGCGTCTCAGGACTTTTTACAAACATGAATTACGTCTCGTGTAAAATTCATAATTTCTAAGTGTGTGCGTCTGAGCGATGCTTCTTGTTTTGGACTCGGTTCAGCTTCTTATAAGTTCGAAGATTCAAACGTTCTTTGGTACGATGAAGATTGGACATCGAAATGTCAACTTTTTTGGCCACATCCCGCTCTGAAATCTTCTTCTTGTGCTCGAATGCCTTGATTAAATGTTTATTCAAGCGAGGGTTAGTAACGTGTTATACTAACTGAACTTCCTGATTGCTGTTCGCAAGGCTTTCTGACTTACTTCTTCCATTTCTGCCAACTTTCTAGTGTTCAATTATTGCAAAATAGCAACTTCTAACTGCGCCCATACTTTCTGAGCCAGTTATTATTCAAGATCGAGACAGTCCAACGTGTTTTTCATCAACTAAAGGGTGATACGGTCAAAATTTGGTCAAGGGAAAACGCGTGTAAATCGGTGAAATCGTTTATTTAAAAAATCAAATTAAATTTCTTTTTCAAGTTCAATTAGTATAAAATTCAGAAAAAATATTCAGTTAGGCTTCCGCTTTTCCAAATCCGAATTGCCGGGCCTTACGCTTGACCCCTGCCATCAGATTTTGTACAGCCACCTTGTCCACCTTCTTCGCCGCAGAAAGCCAGTTTGCCTTGAACTGCTGCTCGTCCTTAGCAGTTTTATTGGTCTTCTTTAGGTTCCGCTTGACAATAGCCCAGTATTTCTCAATTGGGCGGAGCTCTGGCGTGTTGGGAGGGTTCTTGTCCTTGGGAACCACCTGCACGTTGTTGGCGGCGTACCACTCCATGGCCTTTTACCGTAATGGCAAGATGCCAAATCCGGCCAAAACAGTACGGAACAACCGTGTTTCTTCAGGAAAAGCAGCAGACGTTTATTCAAACACTCTTTAACGTAAATTTCTTGGTTGACAGTCCCGGAAGCTATGAAAATGCTGCTTTTCAAGCCACAGGTACAGATGGCTTGCCAAACCAGATATTTCTTTGCGAACTTTGACAGTTTCGTGTGCTTGAAAATATCTGCTACCTTTCCCCTTCCTTTTGCCGTATAAAACTCCTGTCCCGGAAGCTGCTTGTAGTCGGCTTTGACGTAGGTTTCGTCGTCCATTACCACGCAGTCAAACTTCGTCAGCATCGTCGTGTACAGCCTCCGGGATCGCGCTTTGGCCGTCGTATTTTGTTTATCATCGCGATTTGGAGTCACTACCTTCTTGTAAGTCGATAGTCCGGCCTCGTTTTTTGGCTCGATGCACGGTTGTAGACGATACACTCAGCTTATTTGCGGCATCTCGGAGAGATAGGTTAGGGTTTCGCTTGAAACTACCGGCAACTCTCTTTGTCGTCTCAGCGGCTTCCGGTTTTCGATTTCCCCCCAATCCAGACTTCCTGGCTGTCGACAAACGTTCCCCAAACACTTTAATTACATTTGTAACGGTTGATTTGGCAACTTTTAGCGATTTTGCCAACTTTGCGTGCGAGTAGCTCGGATTTTCGCGATGCGCGAGCAAAATTTTGATACGCTGCTCTTCTTGCTTGGACGGCATTTTGACAACTGAAGAGTGAATTCCAAAATCAAAATAGGAGCAACATTCTACACACACACACCTTCAAAATGAGGGGTGTTCAGGTTTTTTAAATGCAAAATTGAAAGAAATACGTCAAGTTGATTCAGTTCTTCAGTGACGTTTGAAAATATACGCTGTATTGCATAATTAATCTTCCACCGGGAGATAATTTCTCTCCCACGTAGGCGATTGGGAAGTGTGAACAAACAATCGCTAGAACCATTACAAGCCACTGATAGTACATGAGGCGCACATTTTTTTTTGCCAGTCAAGGGGATATCCTTCCCCTAGCCTACCCAGCATATTTGGGTAGCGTGGTAAAAGAATGTGTGCCGTTCGAGTACTACCATTCATATAGCCCTCCGCTCAATTTATACTACTTCCATTATTTTTTTTCAAAGCCTGCCGTTCACGAACGGAACTATCAACACTTGCTCTTCATATCTTTCGTTCTAGAAAAATAACTGTCCACTTCTAGAGCTTCATGGTGATGAGAAAATATGTCTTTCTTAAAATCATCATCATTATCAAAATCATCTCCGCGTATGGAGAATACAAGAAATAAAAACTACAGTTTGGAAACTCTGAAATAGCTGATATGGATATGTTGGATATGTGTAGAAAGATATTTTCATCTATCATTACCTGAAATATTCTTCATAAGAAAAACAGCACTCTGGGGATTTTTTTTACTTCTTATCGTACAGATTGGGCCGAAGAACACAAAAAAAATCCTACTTTGCAGAAGCTATTCAACATATGGTTACTGAGTCGAAAAAGTACGATTTAGGGATTCAACCTTTGTTAAAAACTGGGCGACCAGTGATGGTTGTGCAGAGCAGTACAAAAACAATTCCAATTTAAAAAATTTTTGCTACCATGAAAAAGCTTTCCAAATAAAAGCAGGATGGCACTTTTTTCCTATGTCTCACGGGAAAGGTCCATGTGATGGTATAGGTGGAATTATAAAACTAATTGCTACCGCGACATCAGAAGAAGTAACAAAACAGTTCAATATATACTGGAAAGCTTATTGCTTTCACAATTTGCGTATTGCCTGCTCTCAACTTAGTGCCTTCTCACAGTTATTAATTGAGAGCTTTCGAATACCAGATATCATTTTTGCATTAGTATGATTATGTGGCAAGTACAATCATACCCTATGCCCAGGGAGTCGAGAAATATTCCTTAACGAAAAATTCCTAGACCAGATCGGGAATCGAACCCAGCCGCCTCCAGCATGGTGTTGCTTTGTAGCTGCGCCTTTACCGACTGAGCAAACGATGAAGATTACATAGATACCGGAAAATTTCACTGGAAAGGTTAAATAATCTCTTTTTAATTCCAGGGACACAATAATATCATGCGTTCATTCCAAAAGACGAACAAAGCATTCATGTAAATGAATTCTCTGATGAATGAAAAAACCTTGAAAATATTGTATACTTTCCTTTCGATAAAACAATGAAACAAAAATCTTCCAACAGTATGAATCCTACACGAAGTTCACGACAAAAGAAATGATTGCAAAACTACTAAATATGTAGAGATTTAAAGAATAAACTGTTACTTCCTTGCTTTAGAAATAAATGTATAATAATTTGGAAATTATAAACTAATATGTGTTTATGTATTTTGACCAAAGACGACTCCAAGCATTGGACTAGGAGAAGTATAATCGCTATGAAGGAAAAACATTTTAATATAATATATAATTAAATTTGAATTTGCAGTTGAGATTTAAAAGCAAACTAATGTTAAAAGTGAGCAACTTTTTACCTAGTGGCAACCAATCGATTGGGAAACAAACCGAGCAACCATCTGAAAAACGTACGTGCAAACAAGAAGGCGACAGTTTTTGGAAGTTTTTCATTTTTGTACGAACACGAGGGCCCATAGTTTTTCGAGTATTACTCAAAAAAAATCTATCGCCAAAATTTCACCTATGTAAGCTTATAAATTAATTAACAAGAAAATATCTCAAAACTAAAACTTACCATAATTCAGAAAATGAGTATTCCCGCTTTTCTAGGAATTTTTCCTTTATTTTTTATAAGACTAAATTTTTTTTCCGAATTCTCAAGAGAAAATTTCATTATAGTTTGGGAAAAAAATTGTTCGATGAATCGTAATTGATTTTTGGGATAATCGGAAAACTTCAATTGGTGTTTTCCAGGAAAATTGGCAACTCTGATTTTTTTTGTTCATATATCCATGAAGCCTACGCGTATACAAACTTTCGTAACAATTTAAGACCCTTCGGCCCAAACCTGTACGATAATAAAAAAAATCCCCAAATACTGTAAAACACTTTCGTCAACCTTAAAATATTGTTTGGAGAAATGTACAGTTTGAAGAAACGGGGTTTTTCAAACATTTACATAGGACAGTCATAGGGTGGAGCACTACTTCGGCAGCGGCCAATTCCTGTCTGGTATTGTTCTAAATCAGCCGTATTCAAAGCAAGTGGCTTGATTTTTTTAAAATAGTGCTGTACTGATCATGCACAATAATTAAAGTCGTTTAAATTTAATTTCCACGCCATGCCATTTAACTCCTCTCGAAGATCATGGTTGTCACCTTGTCGTAGGTGAGAGGGCTAATCCCATGCAAAAGGCCAGCATGGGAGACTAAGAACATGATCAGCAGTGATAGTATCACACTCTGCTTTCTTTAAGTTGCCACGTCGTGGTACGTTTATTTGAAGGCACTGAAAGAGATGTCTTACTGGCGGGTTTGGCCGCAATTCACTCTTATACGAAGCTGGGAACAATCTACAAATTCCTTCAAATAATTGAGGGAAACGACAGGAGGTGCACTTTTTATTATGCTTGACAACTGTTTCATTGCTGTTTACTCTCAAATTGTCATTGAGTAAACAACAAATATACCTACACACTTGGTATTCTTAGTAATCTTATTGTTCCCATCATTATCGAGGAGGGTGAATGTTTTGATCATGATTGTGAGCAACTAGTAATAGGTCCTGATATGTCAGGTGCAGATAATGCCCTCTCGAAGATCATGGTTGTCACCTTGTCGTAGGTGAGAGGGCTAATCCCATGCAAAAGGCCAGCATTGGAGACTAAGAACATGATCAGCAGTGATAGTATCACACTCTACTTTCTTTAAATTGCCACGTCGTAGAACGTTTATTTGAAGGCACTGAAAGAGGTGTCTTACTGGCGGGTTTAGCCGCAATTCACTCTTATACGAAGTTGGCAACAATCTACAAATTCCTTCAAATAATTTAAAGAAACGACAAAAAGTGCACTTTTTATTTGCTTGACAACTCTTTCATTGCTGTTTACTCTCTAATTGTCATTGAATAAACAGCAAATATACCTACACACTTGGTATTATTAATAATCTTATTGTTCCCATCATTATCGAAAAGGGTGAGTGTTTTGATCATGATTGTGAGCAACTAGTAATACGTCCTGATGTGTCAGGCGCAGATAATGCAAATATATATTATAATTTAAATGTACGCTCTATACGACAGCCGTGATCACGGCACTGGCTCTAACAACATATTATTTAGCTAGGGATCAGACCTTCTGAACTCAACAAAGGTCATTGAAAAATGTTACTTAGGACAGATGCTGACTATGAGTTAAAGGCTGGGGTTTTATAAAAAAATGATACAAATAATTGAGACTCACCACTCACTATTTTATGCGATGGGTCAACTTATATGACATTAAAAGACCATTTCGGAATAATATAAAGAGATCGGGCAACACCGCCAAGACTAGGAAATTGGTTTCAGACAAATATAACCGACACAATGAAAGGATAGTAAAAACAAAATTCAATAATGTAGAACACATGAAAAGAATAAGGCGAACAAAAATAAATGAATCAGAAGAGGTAAGACGAAATTACGCCAATGACCAAATGACACAAAACAATGGACATGAACATAATGCAAAGAAAGGAGAAGCAAACCTGGGAAATGTGACACTTTTTGAGGCAGTGTCAACAGCGTCTCTATGGACGACATGATCCTTGCACGGCTGGTGAAATGCTTCAAAGGGAGTTAAGTTATGTCAGTCTAACACACAAGGAATAATAACTTCTTATTTTTGGTTCGAGAAAACTGCATCGGAAAACTTTCAAACAAATAACAATCCAACGGACTAGACTACAAAAGAGAGAAGGAACTTCGAAACAAATCATTCAAGCTGAAAACGTGATACTGACTAACAAAATCACAAATAGACTATGGAAAAAAATAACAAAGAACAACATAACATAACAAAATTCTCAAACGTGGCTCCTTCCGAGTCATTTGCAACAGCGTCTTCTTGGACGACATGTTCCGTGTACGGCTGGCAAAATGATTCGAAAGGATCTACGCAACGATATCATCAAAGGCCTGGCGTAGAGGTTTCTACTCTATTGAGAGTCCCGCCAGTAAACCTTACAAAAAAAAAAAAAAAAAAATTCACGCCATGCCATTTAACGCCACTACATTTCACAAAATATTTCAGTGTGTTATTCATGTAACATTAAAAAAGCATGTATATTTTTTATATAGGGTACGGAACGGGTATTAAGCAGATTATTCAGCACCTGAGACATTTGATAAAGCTGTATGTAATCTATAATTCGAACTGCCAATATTTAGACATTAATCCCTCTGCTTACTTATGATCTATCAGCACATACTTCAGCAACGAGCTTTAGACTCAGACAATTTCGTAACCATGGAATAAAGTTTCCAATTGCAGGGACTTTTTAAAAGCATGCGGATTGCTTTCCGATTAAAAAATGTATTTTTCAGCTCCTCAATCTGTACAAAAACTAACAATATTGTATGAGTGCGATTCCGTGCATGTGTGCGAATGCGAAATGAAATCGACCAGTTCACGATTTGCTGCAAACGTCCTTCCGCTCCTTCGTTTTACTCATCCGCTCTCGAAAACAATCAACTAAAACATGTCGATTGTTACGATCAAAAACTCATCTACTAGCAGGTTATGAGAAAGATGTACACGACTGAACTTTTAGTTTGTCATTGATCTTTTGATTGGCAATGTGTAGTTCTTATTTCATTTACTCTCACGCAAATGTTAGCCAAAGTGACTGTGATGCCAAACGGGATGCTTCGTTTAAAAACAAACAAATCTTCAAAATTACAGTAATAAATTGGTAATCAATCATGATTTATACATCGTTATAATTCGATAGATAGAGCTTATGTTAGTATAATTAAAATTGAAATAATTTGGAAAATGTAGGAGTTTTAGTCTTATTTCCTAACAACTGATTAAAATAATGACCCCTGATCAAGCCGTGCCCTACCCTATAGCCGCTTCTCTTTTTTTGTGTGTGTTTATTTTATCATGATTTAATCCTGGCTAAGCTTATTAATGCGAGAACCAGTTGCGATATTCTTACTTACTATTAAAAAAACATTTCAACGAAAATAGAAAACCAACTCGAACAAATGGTAATAACAAAATTATTAAACATTTTTAACAAAATTATGACAAGGCTTGTAAAAATTAACATCACGAAAGTAGTTAAAATAACAAAAATCATAACAAACAAATTCTATAGAGGTGACAAAAAGTTACTATTAATAAACTATGATACCAACAAACGATGATGTTATACCAGTACAAATTCTTTCAAATTACTTAATTATAGAAACTTGATTGAACAATTTCTTAGATATTAAACTTAACAATTTCCCAAACAAATACCCTTCAAGAAGTTATCTATGAAGTTGTGTGAACAATGGTTATCATATAATAACTGTCAAGGGTTGGAATATTTATATCCATGCAACTAGTAATGTGGAAACCAAAACATTTGAAAGTAGCTTAAAAACCGAACTAAACCAAAATATTGCCATAATAATAATGATAATAATAACAATAGAAACAATACTTAGAAAATGGAATGATCCAATTCGTCTGCCAAGCTACGAGAATCGGTGTCAACTAATTAGGCTGGATAACCTAAGTACACGAAGGAATGTTCCGAAGGCTCTTCTTATCTCCGACATTTTACAGAATCGAGTGGATTGCCCCGAAATCCGAGGACAATTTTTTTTTTCGTGCGACCTAGAGCCTTGCGGAACAATCACCTGCTGCAACCAATACATCACCGCACTAATTACGAACAGAACAGCGCCATTACTGGCCTACAAAGAATTTTTAATCGGGTGGCAACGGAATTTGATTTTAACATTTCACGTGATACACTTCGAACTAGATTTTTTAATGTGTTTAGATAAGCTATTAATGTGTATTTATTTGTATGTTTATATTTTTTATAAGATCAACAACACATCATTGGGGCATAGAAGCCTGTTGATGTATAATATTAAAGAAATAAATAAATAAAAATAAAAATGCAAATCATAAGCATGTACACAATACATTTTTGTGTATTTTGTTTATAATGTATCATTGTATCATTGATCTAGTTAAGGGTATATTAATAATATTATTTATTAGTTAGTCATAACAATATGTTATGATTTTGTTATTTTTCTGGTATAATCTTCTGGTCGGGAACAAAACAATGAAACAGTGAAAGTAAAAAAAACAACTTTCGTAACCATCTCTGTTTCTCTTTCATCGGTAGGTACTGAAAATTGAGTAGTTCACCATTTCTTCCACATCCACCTCTGCTTCGTACCGATTATGCTTTTTGATTTCTATCAGTTACCAAGCGTCAATTGATGGATTACCCAAATTGGAGAAACTATGCGGTCTCTCCGTTACGCAACAGGCGAAAATGAAATTCTTCGAGCTTCTTTCCCGACAGCGTTCCTTAAATCGTTCAGAAAATGGTTTTTGTAATCGACGTCATGAAAAATTCAACGGAATCATTTAGGAAAAGAACGGCAAATGATGCTTCGTGGATGACCATCTACGTCCGACAACGTGACGTTGTTTTGAGCCACCGGAACGTCTCCGTTCTTTATTTGGACAGTCGAACTTCCTTCCTCTCACTCTATCCGCCATTCCGATGCGATGCGAAAGACGTGCGTATAAACAAAGCAACGATACGTAGTTCATCCGTCGTCCGTTTCGGTTCGGCGTAACCGCAAAGTTTAATCGTTTCACTTACGAGTGGATCGAGTTACTTTTAGTTTCAATATATTGACTGTGGTTCGAGGCATGCACGGTCCAGCTAGAATGACACCCTCTTTTTATATGGGATTTTCGTTTTGAGTGGGAATTGTGCTTCGACCTTAATAGCTAATAGTCAGTAAAAGATTTTGCAAATTTATATAGTTATCAAGTATCTTGGCTTCTCGCTTAAAACCAGTCAGTAAAAACGCAGGTACTATGCAATACAAATGCTGGCTGGGTTCATTTTCTGGAACCTGTCGACTCCCTGGTGTATAGGTATTACTTGCCACACAAAATGACATTGAAATCTCTCAATTTATAACTATGAAAGTACAGTTTCACGGAAACAAATCCGTTATCGTTTTCATTAACAAAAACCATCAAACGAATAGTTTATTTATTTCATGATTGCATGACACTAATTCATGATTTTATATTGAAAATAGCCTATGGGAGGCGTAAATAATGAAAATGTTGTTTTACTTAGAACCGAAAGTTGTTAGTCTATCCTTATTTACTTAGCAACAATATGTAGTGAGACTGATCATAATTACAATAAACCCTCTTTTTTCAATTTAGGTTCATATCAAAAGACAAGATTTTGTATTTTTGTGTGTTTATTTACAGTTATAGTCGATATGCAAGATTTACGAATTAAGTTCGCAGCTTCTGGTGTTTTGCTCATGTTTTCAAATCTGATAGGTAATTTTATGATCTTTCTTTGGAAAATAGCTTATAATGCATGTTATTCATGGTGCACTTTCATACTATAAAAACACAGTATGCTCACAAATTTGCAACTTTTTCTCATTTTGGAGATTGGATTATTTCCCGTGCAGAACCCTGAGAGTTGAGAGTAGTCAACATATAGCTGTTATAGAATAAGCTTACAATACCAAGAACAAAGAAAGAAGGATCGCAGCAAGCCGTGCTTCGAAACTGACGTGTTTTATTTTTGCTGCTTCGTTTTCGCGAAAAAAATCAAACAATAATTCGTAATTTAACTTTAACTAACAGTGAAATCATAAAATCTCCGCGTATTTTTGGAACGACTTAATGAATACAATCGATTCCCTCCCGAAATGTGTGAGTGCCGGTAGTATTTCCACATTTTTTGGTATTTTTGTGCTTCGCCCCGCACCCGGAAGAATAGTTACATCAGCTTAGTTTTGTTTATTAGTGGTAGTTTTGTGACATCCGGATTCCGGACATAAATTATTAAGTTTGAGTGTTTGTTCGCTTTGTCGCGAGTGAATCGATGATTATTAGCAGTTTTGAAGTTCGACTTAGAGTCGCCTTATAGCGGGAATTTGATTGTTGGCAGAGTGTGGAATGAAAAAAAAAGAAGACCAGTGCATGTATAAAACGGACTATAACTATATAACATATAACCTAACATATCCTTATTTTCAAGTAATACCAAATACGTGCCTGCTTTGGAAATTTAACTTTTCCAAATCTGGAAGTGTGTTGCAGTACCCTTATCCAAATGATATCGGTAATGTTTACATGCGGGGGTCATTGTATGTGAAAGTAACATCGGAATGGGCGTGACTCTCCAGACATTCTGAAATGGGTTGCTGGATCTGCAGTAGAGCTATCACTTTCTAGCTCTCGGATTAAAGCTGCCTCCAATGGTCGCTTGAAGGATTGTTGTAAACAGATTTCTTCCATAATACCATTGCCGGCCAACGAGTGTTAGATTGTACATACACAATACTAAGAACGAAGAAAGAGATCATTTTTTTAGGAGTACGAAAATTTGTTTGGGGAAGCTTTGCAAATGGCAACATTGAATAATTCTATTAGAACGACCGACTATCCATTAACATAAGCTCAGGGTGGCCATGAAATCGGGAAACTCGGGAAATGCGGGAAAATTGCGGGAATCAAAAATCACCGGAAAATATGCGGGCAAAAGTCGGGAATTTCAAAATCCATCAGGAATTTTCGTCATATGGCAGGAACTATGCTCACACCTTTTACAAATTGATAATTTGAGTAGCGTTTTTGTCATATACTTGGTTCAGCGATCTTATTAACGGAATGAAACAGTGTTTTTCTGCAAATCCAGCATTTCCGAAGAAGATTTTCCTCAGTGCCAACTGAAAGACATTCAAAGAATTGACTGAGGAAATCAGTGATCTGCGGGCCAGCCCTGGCTTTGAAGTCCTCACACGGAAAAAAATCCGTGCCCGGATCCGTGAACTGCAGTCATGAATTCGAGAACAAGCAAAAATACACCGTAAACTGAATCACGTAATCATGAACTAAATCACGTTTTTAGGTAAAAATCCTGAAAACGTGAACTAGTTCACGGTCCGTTTTCATTTTCGTGAACGCTTTTGTTTCTGTGCAACATCGTTAGCTGTGGCTTGCAAATCGTACACAATTCCTTCAAGGAGGGGCTAAGACAAACAGATGTGGCATGTGGATCATTTTCTGATGGCTTTGTTCAGCCTGTTTCAAAACGTACCGCGTAGAATATCTGACTAAACGGCTCATTTGACCCTTTTACGCGTTACATCACCTGCATTCACCCAGATGTTACAACTCACTTCCCGGATTTAGCTAAAAGCGTCTGGATCTGTGTCTGGAAACGTGCGTAGATAAAACTATCTGAACGCTGCAGATGCTCACAAAGTGAAGGAAGAAGAGGAGCAGCTGTGCTCAATTCCGTCTTCAAAGACATTGCTTGCCGAAATCCAGAAAAAAGAACATCGTTTGGATACATTTTGGCTAGAGCTGATTGGTCATTCTAAGAAAGAGCTGTCAAATTTGACAACATGCGTTAAAAAGGTGCTCATTTTGCACTAAATGCGACGATGGAGCGAAGATTAACGATAAATGAAAAGTGTCTGGTGGGAACCAATGTACGAACTGTCAATGGCGTTGAAATGACGAAGACCTTGATACAACGCACACAACGCAGGTGCATTATTTTGTACTCGGAAACCTCGAATGGTTTAATATTTTTCTTCGATGTTTATGCTTCTAGAAACTTTAAAGATCAATGACTTTGTTGCGATCTTTGTTCTCGCCCGATTTGCTGCTATCCGCCATTTTGCCGAAATGAATCAAGTCAGAATTTTAGATTGAACAATTTCCTCAGAAACTTCAAAAATATCTTCTAATCAAATTTACATTAACTTATTTTTCCAGTCGGAAAAGTTAGGCAAAAATGCGGGAATTTTTAGATTAAGATTGTATGGCCGCCCGTAAGCCGCATAGTTTCAAAACGGTATTTTTCTGACCATTATAATAAAATTGAATTATTGTCTGCATATTAACACCCTCTTCTGATGCCTTCATTGTTTATTACAAAGTATATATATATTGTTCGTTGTTTGTTCGTTTTCGTTTCTGCTCTTAAACAATGACTGATGTATACTATTTTTCTTTCTTTCCAATTTACAGGTAAGATGAATCCAAACAGCCATCCATAACAGCCCGCAGAGAAGTAATTTTTCAACAGCGTTTTTCTCGATTAGCTCTTTTTCCCTAAGGGACAGATATGCTTTTATGGGTAGTAATCACGATTATCGATAATATTGAAATAATTAACATCTTATCACTGCTGTATACCAAGGTATCACGAAGGTCATGCTAAATGCTCAGACGTGTAATCGAATCAAGAGCATGATATCACCATCGACCAGTATAGATCAATTGAATTGGACGATTGTTAGTTTAAATCCATTCATTCAAACACATTCTATTTCCATTCGTTTGAGTAAACCACGAGGCACCCAAAAAAAAAACAATCATAAACTTGTGAATTGTAGAACAATTTTCACAAAAGTACGATCGCAAATGCGCTATCGAACATACTCAAACATTGATTCTAAATATTAAAATTATTTTGAATTAAACAATAATACTTTTCTAATTTTTAAACAATTGTAAAATTTCTAAACTGCATGATGTTTCAGATTTAGATTTTAATTGAAATGAGTATTACAAACGACAATAAAGATCAAAATTTAATTAATTTATGTCAAAGATCATTTTTCAATTACGTCAAAACAAAATTCAAATTGAAAACAAAGCTGCCGACTGATTGAATACGTGATTTCCCTTTGCTTCAGTTGTAAATCGACAGTTTAGGCTGCCGATGTGTCCATTCACCGGGCGATGGTTTCCTTTTTCAATTTTGTTTTATGGATTTGCTTTCCTCTTCGTCAATATTAATTGCGGTACCACCATATTCCACGTTGGCCGATGTTGCTAATATAGAAACGATGATGTTGTACGTAAAAATGATTAATTTAAATTTATCGATCATTTCCCGATGATGATGATGACGATAGTCATGCACGTAAAGTTGGCTTGTTTGAGTTGACCGAACAATTGGAACCTAAGGTGAATGCGGTTAGTATCAAAGAAGACAACGTTTTCCACAGAACTTCATGTGTCATACATTTAAACTTTGGCAATTAAGTGCTACTGCGTATGGAACTGTTTAGCATTCCACGCGGCATTTAAACCAACTGCAGTTTGGTCATCCGGGAATAACGACAATCAGAAATCCATCGGAAGTGGATTGGACTGGTCCACAAAGTTCACCTTGAAGATATTGCTTTGTGCTTTCACGACTATATGCACTCATCGCGTTCCATTTATCTTCCCACGCTGGGTTTAAAGTTAGTGCTTTTTGCGGTTGATAGGAAGTCTATCGTTTCATAAAATGTTCATCAACAGTGTAATCAAAACCCGATCCACGAGGCGTTACGACGGCTGCTACCCACGATATTCGACTGCACAATTGGTGTCCGCCATTCATAAAGTCGCAAATATGGTTCGATTAATACTAGCCCTCGCGTACCTATACGTGTAGATTTGTGTCATCTGAAATTCCGTTCCCCAAGAGCAGTTCTGTAAAAAAAAACTATAAATTGAGCGATGAAAACGCTGAATGAAAACAAACGTTTCTGTGCAGAGCTTGAAGCGAACTCGCGGGAGGTACTAGGGCATGTCGAAGTCAAACCACCGAGTTCATATTGAATGATTTTTTTAAGTGCTGCTGGGGCAAGCACCTACTCAAAAGCAGTGGACCAGTGGGGCAGTGGTAAAGTTTGTCTGGTTTGATCGAAATGTGGTTTGTTGTCGTCACCAGCGATCACCGCGTTGCTGTGCGTTGGTGATTGGTCAAGGACGACCGGTTTAGGAGAAGCATTTAATATGTTTGCTTTTCTGTCGGGTATGGATTCGATTAGTTGTAATAGTAGAAATCTCAACGCTGGCAAAATGGTTTAACTCTATCTGGATGTAAATTTAATTAATGATAATTTTAATACCATTATTAACATGACATGAAGCTGGCATTATGAATTATTCAAGTGGGTAAAGAGTTCAGTATTCCAGTAATTTGTTTTCAAGATATAAGGACAGCATTCGACTGAAAAAGCTTGAATGCCTAGGGAATGATTGAACATTACTTCTTCGTCTTCTGTTGGAATCCAGATTACATTACACCACAATATAGTTCGATTCATTGTAACTTATGACGATTATTTGGTTCTAGAAATCTTAAACTACTGAAGCAATTATTGTTGGAAAAAAGATTTTCAAATTCTCATCATATCAGGTTAGATGTTTTATTTACTTTAACCAGGAGCCCATGGAGCACTGCAATGTCAATTTCGGTACGAAATTCGTCATAGAAAATTTCTATGGACGTATCTCTCAAAGTTGCGCTGGATGGATTCAATTCTGGCAATCCATACAGCGTACAATACAGCGCACTAAAATACCGAGATTTGGCGTTGGCTTGATAGTCAGTTAGCTTTATAAATCAAAGTTTATAAAAAAAAACCAAAACGTCTAACCACCCAGCATAATCTATCCTTGTTCCTTCCCATGAAGTTAATGTGATCTGAATAGAATAGTTCACCATAACCCTTCCTCCATCGTCGGATTTGGACTGACTTGCGCTCATATTGCCCCACCAAACGCTGCAAAATGAAATGGAAATGAAAATTATCTTTATAAATCATAGTTGACTAATGCATGAGCCTGAAAGTACCCCAAAATCCTTAAATTTATCAACACGTTCAAGTTGCTGTCTACTCATCGAACAGTTGTAGACGATTGACCTTTTACACCGATAAAACGTTATTATACAAAGTTGAAGATGATACTGTACCTGCACCAAGAAACAAAATGATCAATAAGCTATTAAAGTTGTCTGTAATCAGCTCGTCATGTAATATGAAAACTGAATCGACTTCTATTCGTATTAATTATTATTCACCGAGCGATTAGAGTAAAATCCGTACTGGGAAACACATCCGTTGGTACAAAACTCAAAGCCAGTCCTATTCCCCCTGGTGTTGGAACGCGGTGCTCAAAAACACCGAAACGATTGATGGCCAAATTTGAAAGAGTTCACACTTCTGCTCCGCACTGTGGACTTGAAAATACCCTAGGTGCCTCACTCTTGGCAAACCAGTATCCTTTCGTTTTAAATTAACGAATTCGTTTTGAATTTACAAAAAAATCTAGCAAGGAAAGTCAACAATGAAATACGGACCAGAACAATTGGCGACGATCACAGCGATGTTTAAGGACTTGCGATTGAAAACTCGACACTATAGGAAAGCATGGCACAGTGAGAGCCAAGGCAGGACAATCCGCTGCTACAGTTTCGTATTCTTTTGTCATGTGGATATCACACGAGAGTAACAAAGCTAGATCAAGTTTGCAATTGCAATAGTTTCGAGAAACAGATGACCAGCCATACAAATTCGCGAATGTGGCTAGTCAACGAAAGTCCAGCCATTGTTGATTTCTTTTCAAGACAGATACGGTTGGTTCTCCAAACAAAATAACTGCACTCGAATTACTCTTGCTTTGGTTAATTTCTTGCCTTTCGGGCGTTATGTAAAGCAGCAACTCAACAGGTCCGACAATTATTCCCATATAAGTTCAACATAAGTGCCATTTACAAGTGAGATAGTCGTTGTCAGAAACAATTTCTTCACGACAATCAGTACGGCACCACCACCTCGCGGCGTATACCATGTATTTTGCAACGATAAATGTGGAAAAAATAATAGTCACAATAGAAAAACTGTCGCAAGAGAGTATAAGATCATCTAGGCAGGTTTCAGTGAAGACGGAAACACCGCAGTCGAATTTTGACGTTTAGAAGCATCATCATTTCCAAGGAGGGAACAGATGGTTCAAGTACAGTTTTCGTCGCTCAATTGGAATTTGAATTAGCATCATGGAGCAGAACACTAATACAAATGTACTTGCTTGGTAATACAAGCTAGAAATCCCTTCGACTTCGGTCAGGTGGATTTTGGTCGTCAGGACGACTTCGACTGGGTCAGGTGGCTACAAGGCTACCAATATACATATTGCGACCTGGTGTATCCAAATTGATCTGAGATGCTTGAATATCACATGATTCATCTGGAGCATTCAGAGTTCTCGGAAACACCATTCAAATTTGCGAAATCAGGGCTAAAACGACTGAGAAGACGGAAAACAAAATGTTGATTAATGAGAACGGCAGATGGCACGACTGTTACAGGTCAGAAGGAGCCCTTGTTTGAAACTGCATTAAATCTATCATTAGTGGTCGAGATGATCTATAATTACCGATTCGACAGCTTTAAGAACTGACTCATTTTAAACGAAGGTGGAAATTGATTAACCCAAAAATAAAAATCGAAATCGCATTTGAAAAAGTACCCAACTAGCTCAAAGGATAAGTAAATTTTATGTTATACCTTCCACAACACCAACTCAATATCTAGCTAGTTTTATCAACCAGTAACAATATTATGCGGATATTTGAGTCAATTAGTTGGATGCACACAGTATTCAAAAAAATATGGTAAATGGAAACATAAAATCCACATTAAATATCAGGATGGATTAAGGTCTGTGATCAGTCATATTAAGCATTACCCGTACTTTAACTTAATTTTGCCAATAGATTGGAACACAAAATGGAATGTACAATTTTCAAAAAGGAATTGAATTTGCAACAACGAGTCTGTATTAACTTGTGCGTTAAAAACGGTTTCAATGGTGCGACAACAAATGCTATAAAAGTGTTTCTGCAACGATACTCTGAAGAAAACAGTCGTGGCACGAACGTTTCAGAAGTAGCCGTAAGTCCGTGAACAATGACGACAGAAGTAGTAGGCTATCGACAACAAAATCCAACGACAACAATACAAAAACAAAGAATGGATGACCGTATACCGTAAATTGACCATTAGAGAGATGACAGAGAAGTTGAAAATTGCTTTTCGTCCCGTTAAAGACATTTTGGTTAATGATTTGGGCCTCAGACTTGTCGCTGCAAAGCTGGTGTCGAAAGACTTGAATTTTACGAAATCACCTGATTTGCCTCCCTGAGACGTTTTCCTATTTGGTCGATACAAGAAACCGCTCCGTGGAACGCGTTTCAGCACCCGAAATGAGATCATGTGACGAACTAGCACTGAGAATATATTAATGTGACGAATAAGCCTCAAACTGAAAGTCACGATAATATAAATAACTAACGTCTTCATGGACGTAACTCTGAGCTAACAATTTATAATTCCGACTCAACCAATTTAAACGCCTTTCAAATTTCGTTAACAAGAAAATAATGGCTTCGGCTTGGAACGCTTCTTAAAATTTCGAACAGAAAGGATGTAAACGTTCACATATTTTTGGTCTCAATCTGTGAAGGTGTCGCATGATAGGTTGTTATTCTAAATTGAACTCTTTCCACTTTCATCGGGCACCTGGAACAAATGCCTCAATTAACGCAATTCAATGTTTGTTGAATTGGTTTATCGGTCTAGTGGTAAACCTACAAAAAGTAAGGAACTCAAATGTAGCAAGACAAAAAGCATAACTTCAATACCACAATGTTGTTCTTTGATCAGTACTAAGAGTAGAATATCCTTTGAGGCCAAACAAATAAAATGCCCTCTATGTAATTGTACGGAAAACCCCAATTAAAGACAGGTTAAAATCGTTTACTCAAGATATGCATGTGGAATATTTCTATTCCACTTCTACTGACACTGAACCAAGGACACCTAGGACAATACATGATTGGTTCCTGAGATTGTTTTTAATTTAGCTTACATTTTCGGCTAACGTCTGGTATCCTGTGCCCATGGCTGCACTTCACCAGTCTTGCAGTCTACGGAAGGTCCGCAGGTCGCTTTCCAATTGATCGATCACGCCCGTTGCGCATTACGATTTTGCAGTGTGGACGATGAAAGGTTTTTCCAGCAACAAATCGTGGTTCATTCACCGTAAACTCCGCCGTAGATCGTACGCAGCCCAATCCATTGAAAAGCACCTAGGTGCGTTGGTCCTCCTCGAGAATAGTTCACGCCTCTTGTGCTTAGATGACTACCGGTCTAATCAATGTTTTGTAGATGACCAACTTCGTAAGTATGTAAGTTTTTCAGCCAACACACGTCTTTGTATCTCTCAACTGGTATCGTTATCGGCGGTTTCCAATGAGTTCAGATACATGAATTCATCCACCAACGCGATTTAGGGTGGCAGGCTAAGTTTGTCTTCTAGTGAAACTATTTTTTTTCTCGTATTTTGTCTTCGACGCATGACAAGTACTATCCTGCTGCGTTTCCGCCATCGTCTCAAAGTTGCGTTCTACGCTTGTCGTCGATGAAACTAAAAAGTTAGATGAATTTCCTGAAGACTTTACCACTCGTAAATGGCATAAACTCCCATTCCGTTGTCAGATGGTCGGTAAGATTCAGCAGATCTCGATAGCTGACCTCGAAGGTGAACGGTAGAACCCGACGTCTGTTTATGTTGAACAAAAGTTTGACAGCGAAGGATCTAGATTGAATAGATTTCCACGAACACCTGTATGGAATGTTGGGGTATACGGGAAATTAAAGTAACTCTATAATGAGTTAGATTGTTAGATTGTCAGATTTGTTATGACCTTATTTCCAGAGATTGCTAATGTTCTTTTTACACGAAACCAAGAAAACAAGGAATGCTCATATATATTTTTTAAAGTTATATAAGGTAAAGTTTCCTTTTTACTTCAATTTTTAATTCACTTTAACCAGGGCTGGTAGCAGGTCACTTTTTAGTGACTTGGTCACTTTTTTGAGCCTAGTCACTAAAAAGTCACTATTTGCATCCAAAAGTCACTAAAGTCACTATTTTTCGGAAAATGGTCACTAAAGTCACTATTTTTGTACCGCTGTTTGTGAAAAGTTATTAAAAAAACCACTTGTACCTATTGTACAATAGACAACCAAATTATGCGATCTGGTCGAGAAATAGACATCAAAAATCTAGATGCCCTGGCAAACGCTGTCCCGCTTGAATGTCATGGAAGACCAATTTACATTATGACATAATCTTAACTTAACTTATTCTTACTGAACTTTGTATAGCCTAGAAAGCTATTGTTACGATTGTAGACCTTAAGATTTGAAGGACAGTTTGAATGACCTGAAACTAACAAGATTACCCAAGTAACCACAAGCATTATATTATTGCATTTATTCAACTCAAAATTAGCATCGGTAATGCGGGATCGCATCAATTCAACAGTTGTCAAGTAATAAAGCGGTAGATTAGCTTAAGAATGTAGTGATGCATTACCAATGAAATAATGCTACTTTCGCAATGTATTATGGCATTACAACATATATAGCATTTTTCGATCATAGTTGGGCCCTTTTCAGCTTTAATCCATCTTCAATGATGCACTGGACGTAATGCATATGCTCTATATGTGCATGCTATTACAGCCTCGTTATTACTTGGATATCGTATGATGTCTGTGGACGTTCAGAATATTAATTGAATATGTTTGAATATTTATCGTAGCTTTGCATAGCCCATAAGGCTACGGTTACTACCGTATATCTTAAGTTCTGAACTCATAGTCAGTTTTTATAAACCTGAACATCCCGAGATAATTTGATAGTGGCAGGTGAGCTTACAATAGCTTCATTGCATGTGTTTGAATGCATATCGTAACTTTTCATAGATTATAAAGCTAACTTTACGACTATAGATCCTAAATTCTGAACTCAAGGGCAGTTTTGATGACCTAGAATATCCCAAGATATCTCATTATTTGATGACCTTTAAAAAAATTCACTTTAGTCCAACAAGCTATAGATTTTAATCTACAATTCAAAACTTAAAATCTACAGCTGGATGTAAATTTTATGTTTTGAATTCCAGGAAAGTTTGGATAACCTAGAACATCCGAAGATTATCTCATAATTTCTGTTGTTCTTCCAAAATATTCAATGAATATGTTTCAATACACGTCGAAGCTTTGCAAAAACCCAGAAAGCTTTTGTTACAACTGTAGAAGGTTCTATGTTCTAATCTTAAGGATAGTTTGGATGACCTGGAACATGTCAAACTGCTTCATAATGTGTTTTGTCTTGAAGAATATTAATTGAATATGTATGAATATTTTTTGTAACTTTGTATTGCCTCAAATTTACTGTTATAACTGTAAATCTTATGTTCTGAATGCCAAGACAGTTTGGATGACCTAAACCATCCCAAGATTATGTTATTGTGTATTTTTAAGTTCGAAAATATTTACTGAATACGCTTGAATACGTGACTCAACTTTGTGTAGCCCAAAAAACTACTGTTACTATCGTAGATTTCAAGTTCTGAACTCCAGGACGGTTTGGATTACCTAGAGGATCTCAAAGTTATAAAATAATGCCTGTTGACCTTCCTAAAGGTTCATTGAATATATTTGAATACAAATGGTCATTATATATAGCTCAAAAAACTACTGCTATAACTGTAGATTTTATGTTTTGAGAGTTAAGGACAGTTAGGTGTACCTAGAATATTCCCAGGTTGTCGCATTATGTATTCTGGCTCTACCACGCAATTCAATCTTTATTGTTAAATAAGTATTTGCACACTCTAAACACCTACTGTTACAACTATAGATCATATGATATGAACTCAAGGACAGTTTGGATGACCTACATCATCTCCGTTTATCTCATGATGTTTTTCACGTCTCGAAAATATTTACTGAATATGGTTACTACTGTAGATCTTAAGTTCTGAACTCAAGGACGGGATGACCTTGACCATCCCAAGATTATCTTATTGTGTATTTTTAAGTTCTGAAAATATTTACTGAATACGCTTGAATACGTGACTCAACTTTGCGTAGCCCAAAAAACTACTGTTACTATCGTAGATTTCACGTTCTGAACTCCAGGACGGTTTGGATTACCTAGAGGATCTCAAAGTTATAAAATAATGACTGTTGGCCTTCCAAAAGGTTCATTTAATATGTTTGAATACATATTATATCCTTATATAGGCCTAAAAGCTAATGTAGATCTGAACTTTTGAACTCAAGTACGTTTTGGAAGACCTAGAACCTATCAGAAAGGTACAAAAAGGTGTATAACATTTATCAACGAGAATTGAATAATACGCATATGATAACATTCTAGAACAACGCCTTACACTTTTAACAAGGCAGTTATTTTTTCTTCCTGAACTTCTTCACATTCAGGATGTTATGTCAGAAGCTGTCAATTCTCACTGAATCGTCACAGGCCATGCTTTCAGCCGCGTTTCAACCGTGCGTATAGACCTGTCTTTGCAAAAACGAGTTGCGGGACCAAGTGCAGGAGGCCCTGGAGAGAAAAAAGTTGCTTGATTACAGGATTCTTTAAAAAAAAACTCAAAAAGTCATACTGCGTTGCAGTATTATTCATTTTTGTAAATGGGGGTGATCACTTAGTTCATTTTTACTGTACTTAGACAGAAAATGTATAAAAAATAAAAAAAATACTAAAATTTAGAAAACACTTTTTAGTCACTATTTGGTCACTATTTGGTCAATTTGGTCACTATTTGGTCACTATTTTTATTATTTTAGTCACTAAAGTCACTATTATTTATCCATAAATCCGCTACCAGCCCTGCTTTAACAGATATTGTCATTACCAAAAACATATCGCGGGGTTTAAACGAGGAAATAACAGCCATTTTCTTAAATTGGTCATTTTAAGGGAAGTAGCCAGTTCTTCATTTACATAGACAGGGATGTTCATCAATATACAACAAAGAGGAATATTGGAGCGAGCCAGTATACGATCAGAAAGTATTTATCCGGGATACCGAAAAAAAAGGTATTGAACCCTGTATCTTTGAAATCAAGATGACGTCTTGGCCATTTATTTAACTGTAAAATCATCGCGCTTGCCGTTAAAAAAACTATTGAAAGTGTGCTGGCTACTACATTCGTTTTCAGGCTCATAATGCACATTGGACAGTTTCTCATTTGTATTGCAAATAAGCTGTCAATTTTTTCAAGCTGACTTAATTAAAAATAATTTATCGAAAATGTTATGCAGTGGGGATTTTGATACCAATGTTGCAATAATTTTTCTCAACTTTGAAAAAATGGAATATTAGCCGTTTTTTGAATTATGGGCAGTATTGCTCTTCAAACTGCTCCAGGAGCAATGCCCTGCATTGAAGTCACCGATAATGACAAAATGATTGTTTCAATTCCGAATTTCACGACTGAAAAATGGCAAACATAGACTGCGTATCTCTAGGAAAGCAAACAGTAATAATATGAACTTTGCGATCCTCCACGGAAATAGGAAAACCTGTAGCTTCAATTGCCTTTGATGTGATGAGGAGTTAGCTGAACTTGACACTCACTAGTAAGAACTCCATCAGTTCCAAACAATCGGACACAAAAAGGCTTTTTAAGGCATGCCCAAGATTCTGTAAGGGTTGCAACATCTATGTTCTATGTTCATATCCATTTTATTTGAGTTAACTTAGTGTCTCAACTCAACAAAGACGTTTAGTTTGTCAGAGTGTTATCATTTCCATAAAATACTGGTAAGATGCATTCACCATGCATCACAGAAATCTGGAAACTGCCATATATGTAACATTTGTTCTATAGTCTACTATTTTGGAGTTTTAGCCAACCAATAGTGCATTTCACTTCAGCAAATTTGGGACAACCGATTACCATTACTCTCCTTACATTGGCGATCCGGCAATCGATGGCCTCACTTTCTTCACTAACAGATTGACTCACGTGACCGTACACCGCATTGTACACATTGTTGTACATGAAATAATTAATCGCTAATTGGCCACCAACCACCGATCAAACAAACCAGAAGACGACGTAAACAGCAGTCGGCGCGCACAGTAACAGGTGGCCAAAGTGGTCAAACTGCAACCTGTGCAATCTATCAAGTGTAAAAAAAATCGAAACACTTTCCTTTCCTCCTTTCATCTGGCTGGCAACCGGGGCATGACGCCGGCGTTGATCGAGGAAAAGGTGGAAGCCAAGGTATCCAATTACGTGCTTATGGTTTATACGATGGATCAAATTTATTATGCATCGGCGTCGCTGGTGCACTGGATTTGGTTTTTTTTATAACCAAACTGTGGACCAATTTGAGACCGGAGGAAAAAAGAGTTGTTTCGTAGACCGCAAGCTGACGATACATGCAAAGTTAGTTCCCATGTGCTTTATCTCTCTTTTCCCCATTCAAACAACGCAATTAAAAATGTGATCGAGTCTCGAGGGTATCCCGAAATTGAAAACTTTTCCTATGCCAACAGATACACGATAGCATTAATGGTTGAATGAACTTCCTCAAATGCATGGCTGAATGGTGTGTGCCATCTGAAGACAGATTAATGCTCGATTTCGCAAAACATTTTTTCGGCATGAATGTTTTCTCTAATTTATATCCGATAACAAATGCTTCAAAAAATCAAATCAATGTTGACCATACGAAATGACGAATCAGGTGTTTACCAATCGACTGATAAGAAATGTGTAACATCTCTGTGTAAACACTAACGAGTGCGATAACAAACTGGGTTGTATCGGGTTGTTCCAACATGGTCAACTTGACCCTCATAGATTAGAATAATAAAAGCCGTTCACATCAAAATCCGGACAAAGTGTAGATTCAGTTCCTTATTCATATGACCATGAAATCGGTTGAAACTGGCTATGCCCATGATCAATTTATTGACAAATGTGAATCACACACATTGTTTCCAAAAGCGCATTCAGTATAGTGGCATCTGAGTTACCACGCAGATAATCTCCTTGTGTATTATTCGTTGGGTCCATAACCAACCCCACTATCTCGCAGGAGCCTCAGGTGATGCTGCTGTTCAATAGTCCCGCGCACCACCAGGACTTTCGGCTTCTGTATTTAAAGTCCTGGTCGCACTAACAAGACGGTAGCTCAGCCGCTCCTAACATGGATAACAGACGCTGCACCAAGGGGAAGCGAACTACATTACGCAATTTTTTGGAAAATCACAATTCTACTGTTCGCCCCATCGCAAAATCGTTACATGTGCCAAAATCATCTTTTGCAAATGTGATTGAACGTTATAAAGGGCGTACGGAATCAAATTGCGACACACACAAATATTCGGCAAAATTTGCCCGTTCAACCAATCATCTTCAAACTATCAGGCAGTAACATCAAACATGTTATGAATATTTTCCCATGTTTGTTTTATTCAATTTCAATTCCATATCCAAATGCACGAACCTTCTTCTTTACACTACTCATAAGGTCCTGTTCTTTATATGTTCCTCCTATTTCACTTCCTTAGGATGCTTCCGAAGTGCCTGCTTCATGATGGCCCAGTATTTTTCAATTGGTCGCAGTTCCGGTGCGTTCGGGGGGTGGAGATGCTTCGGCACAAAATTGACCTCCTTAGCCTTGTACCACTCCAAAATCGCTTTCGAGTAATGGCACGAAGCTAAATCCAGCCAGAAAATAGTAGGACCATCGAGTTACCTCGGAAGTAGATGCTTTTGGAGGCATTTTTTTAGGTACACCTGCCCATTGACCGTTCCAGTTGTTACGAATGGGGTGCTCCGCTTTCCACACGATCAAATGCTTGCCGTCATATATTTGGAACTTGACGTCCTCAGGACATCAACGTCTCAGGGACATCGAATTTATGATGAGCAGTAAAACTGGAGCCAAGCTGCCGAAATCTGCTCTACATCGTCTAATCATCCATAACGAGCAATGTGGTTTCGTCAACATCCGGGTGTAGAGCTTCCGTGCACGTGTTTTGCCTATTCTGCAGTTCATAGCGATTAGGCGCCTTTTGGATTTTGTACGTGTGTAGTCCTTCACGTTTTTTCGCATCTTGCACGAAAGTTTTGGTTAGATTCAGTTTCTTCGCCACAACTCGAACTGAACCGTCGGGATTCCTCATGAAAGCTTGAACTACCCGCTTGTAATCCTTAACACTATATGGAGATCCATTTTTGTCACTTTTTTCTTTCCGATCGATAGTCAAACGTTCGTGGTACCGATTTAAAACACGGGACACCGTAGAATGTATCATTCCCAGCTTCCTGCTGATGGCACGATGGGAAATTTATTTCCGCCACTGCTTTTCTTCCGACTCCATCTTCGCAACGATTGCACATCTGCTAGTAAAACTTACACAGCGTAAACAAATACACGTTGAACGAATTACACCCAAAATGTCAATAGAAAATACCCAACGGGTAAAAAGTAACAAAAACCAACTCTAGACAGCTTTAAAAAATCTCATTAAATTTCATTGTGTTGTCATAAATGATGAAACATATTGCTTCAAAAAGATGAAGGCGAATGGAATTTCACACTGCTGCTACCTGGAAGGATGCCCCTGAACATCTATAACGGAAGTACAATACCAAATTCCCAATATCTAGTCTAGCAAGCAAAATAGACTCAAATTTCAGGTGTAAACGCTGACATTTATCGGCAAGAATTCACGAGTACTTTTTCAAACACACGTACATATCTGATTTCGTGAACAAAAAAGGGGAGTAGGATTCAAACGTATTTTTTTTTTCAAAACTCTCAGCACTCTGTTATTCCTTGTGTTGAGGGCCTTAATTTGCATGAAAGTGCTAAAGGTTTCAAGAATTTTACGTTTGAATCTTACATCTCCTCTTTGTTTACAAAATCATAGGCGTCTGTTTGACAAAGTACTCGAGAAATACTCATAATGCATCTCTTAAAGAATTACTCATAAAGCATCTCTTAAAGTGTCTATTAGATTCGGTCCTCCTTTAAGTGAAGAGTTAAAAAATTATGAATGGAGCCGCATCTAAAATAAGCACTTGAAGGCATGGAGGCCAGTGCTACATTTTTTGCAAAACCGTGGCCTGTCGCGAAATGTTGAGGCTCGTTCATAGGTATAGTTCAAGCGAACGCGGAAGATAGACAATATAAAAAAAAATGTTCCCCTGTTTTGGCCGACAGTGGAACGACACTTGGAATGATCCAATGCGTAAGGGAGCGAAATTCCCCGAAGACGTACCGGAAACAAAAATGACCGACACGCTGTCAAATTCAGGTGGATTGCGTGAAAATTAGGGCTCGGAAGCTGTACGACGACGTTTTGAGCAAAAATGACATGCGCATTATCATGGATGACGAGACGTACGTCAAATTGAACTACAGGGCACTTCCTGGGGCACAGTTTACACCGTGAAGCGTGGAACGGATGTCCCAAATTCGGAGAAATCGATTTTTTGCGTAAAATTTGGAAAAAAGTTGTGGGTTTGCCAGTGCGGTATGACACCTTTTTACTTCAACCGCAAATATGAACGCCGAAATGTACCGGAAGAAATGCCTGCAGAAACGAATGCTGCCACTAATCCGAAAACACAAAGGTTCGACACTGTTTTGGCCTGATTTGGCATCCGGCCACTATGCGCGTGCCTCCTTGGACTGGCATGATGTCCAATTTGTGGAAAAGGCGATGAATCCTCCAAATTGTCCGCAAATAAGGCCAATTGAGAAATTTTGGGCTTTGATGAAAGGAAACCTGAGGAAGAAGGCTAGAGAAGCAGATGACATCATCAAATTCTAAAAAGACTGGTTAAACGTAAGCAATACCATCGACGGAACGGTTTTGCAAAATCCATGAGGAACATCAAGAAGAAGGTACGAGAGCTTTCCAGAGCTACAAAAACAATTAATGAATAATTATGTAATGGGCTTTTTTGATGGTCAATAAACAATGCAAATGAATTTAAAAAATGTTGCAAAATAACTAAAACATATTTAAATACAGCAATTTTTCAGGTGTACTCATAAATAACGATACAGTCCTTAAAGTAATCAACGAAATTTAGATTGACATAAATCTGTTTTTTCCTAAACCATCGACTGGTTGCAGCACAAAGGTTTTGTTGCCTGTAGATAACAGTACAAGAATGTTCTCCCATGGCGGTTTACTTTTGCTTGGGATGAATTTGAGTGTAATGAAAGAAAGATGTAGAATGTTATGGAAATAATATCAAAATTCAGCACCTTTACCACCACTTATGGTGGCAGCACTACCTACATACGCACATACATTTTACGATTTATGCGATTAAAATTTCTAATGATTGTCGGCCAGAGTGAACAGCTTTATTAATGAACCTTAATGTTTTCAACCGCTAATTAAATCAATATGCGTACACAATCGACAAAATCCACCGACAGATACCAATGAGTGGCGAACGGTATCATACTCAGCGACACTGTGTCTACACCGTTCAAACATGAGATGCAAATTTGTTGCGACCACCAACGACTACAAACATAGTGCCATGCAGCAGGAAGCAAACATGTCTGCCGCTCACAATCGATTATAATTAAGTTTTATGTTGTTTCCTTTCACTAAATTGGTTACTTCTGCATATCATATATAATCGCTGCAATCAACTTCAGATATTTTCTTTCTTTCGCTTTTACTTTGCAGAATCCGCCCTCAAATACCGCGCGAGCTGATAGATATGTGCCGGGTGTGCACCCAAGTCACACCCGGTGAACCTCAGGTCTACCTCGGTTCCGATAAGGCCTTCACCTTCGATTATGTGTTTGATGTGAACGCGACACAGGTATGTAAATTTGTCTCTTACGGTATACCTATAGCATTTCATTATTGGGCTTTTCAACCATCAAGTAGTCCAATAAGTGTTCGTGGAGTTCTGAAGGCTGCTTGCATTATGGGTTGAATAGTAGAAATAGCAAGCCATGATCATTTCCTGTCACACATTGAGTGAAAAAAGTTTATCTCCATCTAACGAAAATGGCCACTATCGAAATTCAACTGAAAGCGTATGCCCAAATTATAGGAACGGATCGAAACTGTCAGGTGGATCTGAAGCGGTCTGTGTTCCAAATTGATCGTGATGTAAACGAAATCAAGATTCCGCTCCAGGCGATCGTGAAATTGCGCAAACCCCTTGCGTCCACTCCACAGGCTGTATCCTCATCCATTCTCCCGGCTCCCCAAACGGCACAAATGAGTCTACCGGTTATTTCGAAAATGCTTCCTGGAGAGGAATTGAACTATCAGGAGGATCCCCATATGCAGGCTATGGTATCGACGTTCAACATTCCCATAACGGTTGGCAACGAGCGGAAAATGGTGAAGACGACGTTGAGATACAAGAAGGCACCCAAACCTGTGGTAACGGAAATTGAGACGCAAACCGAAGTAAAACAGGAAGCTTTGAGTGATTTATACCCGCAGGATCCGGTTGCGCGTGCGTTGATGCTTCATCAGGATCGGCTACACCCGGTGAAGCAAGCACTGAGAGAGATCAAAACCAAAATCAGCAATCTTAGATTGGAACAAAAAACAACCCGCCACACCAATCAGGGTATGGAGTACTACTACGGCACTGATTCCAGTTCCTGCCCGTTTATTCAATATTTAATGAAGCAAGACCAGGTAGGACGAATCGACATGGATACACCCATTTCCAAGATTGTTGGTCAGGACTACTTTCTGACGGTCGAGCATGAAAAGGCAGCTGAATCTAACCTACCCAGACCGAGCACGATGCTGAGACCATCGATACGGATCAGTACTGTCGGGCCGCTGGAGAAACGCGACAGTGATGGAAGTGCAGAAAGTGGCACTCAAAGCAAATCGGATAAATCAGGTTCGGTCTACTCGGTAGAAAAGGATGGTGAAAAGGTAGTACCGGATGGCTCGAAGTTGAAACCTCCAGTGTAATTATAGAACTTCGAAACGTAATAAACTATATTTTTTAGAATTTTATGAGCGATAGTCTTATTCAAAATGATTAGCATTGAACATTAAAAGGGTTCTATTGTACACCTCTGCTAGGTTTTCTCACTAATTTGCTTACGCGGCCAGCCATTTTAACTCAGTTTTGAGTCATTTTTGACTTACTTTCGTCCTAAGTGGAGTCACTCAAATTTGAGTAAATGTAACTGGGATTGACAAGTCGACAAATCGAAAAAATCCATCTGATTTGAGTTGACGTTTTTGATTGGACGACTTGTCAATCCAAGTTACATCTATTCAAGTTTGAGTGACTCCACTTATGACGAAAGTTAGTCAAAACGACTCAAAACTGATTTAAAATGGCTGGGCGTGTAGGCATTGATGGTTATTCCGAGAGTCGATGTGACTTTTCTCACTTCACCACGTGACAACAGTCGCTTCGACTCTCAGTATAACCCCCATAGACAGATTACGCCCTTTTCGTCTGAAATAAAGTAAGGTAGGCAGGGCCGGTAGTGAGTCACTTTTTAGTGACATTAGTCACACTGTAATGTTTCTGTTTTCAACGTAAATTAACTAAAGTAAATTCTACTCGATATTACTCACTAATTAAGGCGTTTAATAAAATCCTTGATTATGCTTATTTAAGTGATTCCTACATAGCAGATTGATAACAGGTTTACTAATGATACTAGATATACGATGAATCGTTTATGAATAGTGCAATACTACTGTCGCCCTTGGAACTGCAAAAAGCCGTAATTTATTCGATAGGGACAAAATCCATCCTGAATCTCGACGAGTACATTTCAGAGATTTTTTCAGTTCCACTCTGATGAGTTCACCAATATACACAAACGGCAGATGTCAAAATCAAATGTTGCAAACATTGCTTTCTGATGTATCTTCACCGATCGAAAGATCTTCACCGATGACTAAATGTCTAAGAAAATCCTCATCGATAATAGTCATGGCAGTGAGGGAAGTTGTTCTATATTTAAAATCTTTTCAAACATTTCCCTACCGAAGCAATTATTTGAAAATTACATTTAACGAGAATTAACAAAACTTAATGAATCTTAATAAATATGAAACTAAACTAAACAAAACTGTACGAAACTTCTAAACAGTGCATTTAATGTTTGTAACAAATTTAGAAAAAATAAGCCGACTTCTTGGTAGCTCGGTGAAAACAGAATAGAACTTAAGGTAGTAGATTTACTGCAAATTTGATTTAATTCAGTCGTATGACTACGTCTTCATAAAAAGTCACTAAAAGAACTATTTTATCACCATCAGACGCTGATAATAATTTCGAGGGCCTTTATTAGCGCAACTTAAGAAAATCGTCAAAGGGACATAAAACATATCCAGCGAAAACTATGAACTTATTATAAGGCAACTTACGTACAGTTCTAAGAATTTTAATAGCGAATTGCGAGAGATATTAAAACGTTCAAAGAAACTTAGAGCAAATTCAAGATTGCTTAGGGCAAGGTCCAGAGATTTGTTTGTTTCCGATTATCGAACTGGTTCATCTCCCGTCGTAGTCACTCAAACACCTCTTTGGGTATTTCCGTAACTTTTCCGGGGGTGGGGTTCGAACTCATGCCTTTGGGGTGAGCGGTATTCACGACGTCTGGATAACCCCCGTTGATCTGGGAAATTATAGATACGTTCCTAAAGAATGTGGAGCTGTTTTCAAGAAAACAGGGCAAATTCGAAAAAAAACAAAGATTTTTAAAGAAACTGGACAGCTTCCGAAGATATTCATTATAAATTTTGCAATTTATGGCAAGTTCTGTGGAAACTTATTCCGATTCTAGCAATGTTATGACAAGTTCTTCGGAAACTTGGAGCGAATTTCGAGGGAGCTTAGGGTTAGTTTTGAAGACATTTGAGACATGTCCTTAGAGAATTTCGGACATGTTTCCAGGGAACGTAAAGTAAATTCTGTGAACATTTGGCGATTCTAAGGTATAGCAACTTCTAATAGAGCTTCGGGGCAAGATCTCATAGCACATAGGATAATATCATTAATGTTTTGTTACAAATTTTGGCCCCCAGTCGATAAAGGCGCAGCTATAAAGCAAAACCATGGTGGAAGTGGTTTTTTTTTTGTGTAGTAAAATTTCTCGATTCCCTATGGAAAAAACGGCCAGGCATTTTAACTCAAATGGTAGGTATTGACTGGTATTGACAAGTCGACAAATTAAAAACATACATTGTTGATTTGCCTATCTCAGCTAAATTTACTCAGTTTTGAGTGACTCCTCTTATGACGAAAGTGAGTTAAAAACGACTCAAAATTGAATTACAATGGCTGGCCGTGTAGGGTATGTCCAACAATCAATATGAAACTAGCGATTTGAAATTGGTTCACTGTTGTCGAACCCATAGGTTCGAGGTACACCTTGCAGTCTGCACCTTGCAATACACTCATGCGCTTTGCGGTACCTTGTATCTTTGTTTTGATTCGCTATGTTATTTTGACAGAATATTCAAGGGTGTGTAAGTGTGTGTTACATTACTAGGGGCGGCGAATCATTATGCTCGGGGCCAAACTGGGGACCAGTGTGCTAGTAAGTAAAAGTAGCCTTTTTTGGATGGCTTGTTACCCATCTTTTTTCTAAACACAAAATCTTTTTCCCCTCTAATTTTACGGCTGACACCATCATCTTCGAAAAATTTATTGACTGCTTCTGTGTTTTCACTCAATGATGTACTAGATCCGAATCCTAGAGGGTTTGAGCTGTTTAGTGGAATACTTGTAACTATAAATTAGAAGAAAAATTAGTAATCTCCATTTAATTCCAACTACCTTTGCTTTTCTTCGACAGATACGCGTATTTCGTCTACAATGTGCAGACTTCTTCAGTGTCTCGTACTAATAACTCGACTTTACTAATTTTTCTTCTAATTTATAGGTACTAGATCCGTTCTTCTTTAGCATTTCAAGCTTTTTGCTTTCACAATTAGCTTATTGCTTGCTCACAACTTAGTGTTCTAAATGCACTTCCACAGTTATTAATTGAGAGCTTTCGATGCCAGTTACCATTTTTGCATTAGTATGATTGTGTGGCAAGTACAATCATACCCAGGGAGTCGAGAAATATTCATTAACGAAAAATTCCTAGACCAGTCCGGGAATCGAACCCAGCCACCTCCAGCATGGTGATGCTGGCAGAGCTAAGGGAGGACCCACTAGATCCGTTGCTTTTAGATAAATGAGTGATTTTAATACGTTTTTAAACTGCACTTTCGTTGACATCGCGGTACTTCTGTTCAGGGTAGTAAACGTAGTTCAACTTCTCAAATTTAATCGGTGAAACTTGGATTCCAGCAATGCCATTGTTGAATATTTCAGTGTTGATTGGTTGTGTAAATACATCTATCCTGTCATCTGCCTGTCAATCTATAGTAAACGATGTCGCTGAAGGTATCGTCAAAAGGATTTTGGATCTGGCAATTCCAAATAACTGTGCAAAGTTTCAGCCAAATTAAAACTGATGAGTTAAAAAAGTTGTATTTTTTCGTTCTGTTCATGTATGATGTATGATGATGTATGATATGTACTACCACCCATTGAATGATATATGATGTATGATATGTACTACCGCCCATTGTAGCACGGAAACTAATTCAGAAAGCAATGGGCTCTCCTCTCTGTTACACTTGATGAAGCTTTAATAGCCACAGGTTATCCTAATCATGCCATTGTATGAATGGATAAAAACAGGTTGGGTGGATCGTTAGGCAACATCACTTATACGTATCGACAGGGATATAAAGAATTTTCTTCCAACAACAAAATTGAACAATTAGTCAAAAGAGCAAGCCATCTAACATGAGGATGCCCAAATGCGCCTTCTCCCCGCCCACCATCTATTCACAAACTGTTAGCAATGGGGAGTTGGTATTCTCACTCTCCTCATTCAGCGTGCTTCATCCAGGTGCCGTGATGGTCCCTCCCATTTCTATGAATTATTTATATAATAGTGTATATATTTATGTAAATGAAAAATACCTCAATCATTCGTATCTATTATACTGCCGTTATAAGCTTAACTGTCCCATGTATATAGGGAAACCCATAGAACATGGGACAATTATGCGTAGAACGGCAGTATATATGATCTTCATTCGGTTGATTTTCGGATTTGAAAAGGAAGATGACCTGGATGATTTTAACGAGATAATATTTCTGTTCTGAAGAAAAATTTGTTGCGCCAGAATGTACAAGAGAAGACTAAATAAGGATACTATAAGTTTTACCAAAATATTGGAATAATCAAACGGTAATGGAACATTTTAACACACACGAATACATTGTGAAGCAGGCACGTCGCATAGCGGAAGTCAAAGAAGTATTGGCTACCCCCAACGAAAGGATAGGAAGCGATTTGACGCCAGAAGCAAAAAGTGAGATATTGGAGTTCTACGACAGTGACCACCCAGGTAACCAATAAGCATTCCCTACCAGCACACTTGTTGCAAATCGATTGAAATAACTTCAGTGTGACTCAAATAGGTCACAATCAAGTTGCTGCGACCAATTATGACAGTTTGGTGTTGCTTGTGTTTAGCATATGCAGTAAATCAACCCTAAATATGCATTTCAGATGTTACAAGCATTATATTAGCATTCTATCAGCATCTTGAATGCTATCTGTATTAAAGCTGATAGGCTGCCGTAAATACGCTTTGAAACTGCAGAGCCATACCAGGCCTAAGGGACTACGTTCCAGTAAGAAAAGATGGTTAGCGACAGCATGTGCAAAAAATACTTTTGATGCGTTCACTTCGTAAGGCGTACAATGGCTTCAAAGAGATTAGTGAGACCAATATTGGATTCAGTTCGTTTGCATCTCTAAAGTCAAAGCAATGTAAATTACTTGGCAGCTCAGGTTCTCATAATATATGAGTCTGTAGGCATATTTCGGAAAAGGTATTTTTGTGATGCTGGAGAACCGCAAATAATCTTTGAAAAGGCCGTATTTTCTGCTGGAAATATACTGCAACACCGCAACACGTTTATTTTGGCCAATAGTTGAGATTTTAAAAATGCTATAAACGTTTACCTCAGAGACACTTTTTTCACTTCAGATCTCTCCACCCTGAAGTTTTCTCCAACACTGACCTGAGAGCTTCATGTTTTTACACACATTGTATAAAGTATACAATAAGAAGCAAAATAGGCATATGTTAAACGAAAATTTAAAAAAATACTGTTTGAACCATTTTACCCCATATCTTTTGAACAGTTCCTCCAATCGTCATGCTGTCAAAGAAAGAGTTGTAAGAAACTTAACAAATATTTCGAAAAACGTTTTGTGGTTACTGGAGATACGCGAATAATTTATGAAAATGTCGTGTTTCGAATATTTTTCGAATATGATAAAATTAAATCGGAAATATCTCAAGAACGGATGCTCTTACTAAGATCATCATTAGGAGCTGATTGTTTTTTTAAATACTTCAAAAATAAGATTTTATCATCAGAATACATTTATTCCCGAACATATTAAAATTTTGAGAAATACACAAAAATTGATGTTCTATAAACTTTTTCCTGACATTTCTTTATTTTTTTTTTTAATTTTTTTTTTCACAACCTTCACAGTGTTTTTGTGCAACCAAAGATTTTCGAGCTACAAATTATTGATTGAAGTGCTATTCCATTTGCTTACGCCCTGTTTAAAACTGACCCTTGAGTCCAAATTTTTTTTGCATCAGTGGAAAAAACTTACTTTTGTGTGTAAAACGTGTGTACACATTTTCAGTTAAATCGGAGACACTCGAAGTTGGTCGGTAGATCATTTCGGCTGGAAACGCTCTGTGGAAAAACTTATTTATGTGATATAACCACAATGGAACTGACTCTTAGCTTCGGGTCTTGACAAATAATCCCTACTGAGCCCTTGCGGTACGCCAAACCGGTTCAGCGCAAGGGATTATATTTTTTCGTTCTGTTGTCTATAAACTAAGTATTCTAGATGACATTACATAGTTAATTTTCGAGAGCTTTCGATACCTGCACCCTAATTGTATAGCAAGTATAAACCTAAACTATACTCAGGGTGCCGAGAAATATTGATAAAGGATTCTGAAGCGTTTCTCTTAAAAGGGTCTCGTAAATACAGATTGTTAAAATTTAACACACTTGATGAAAAGAGAAGCGTTGTGATCCGTGAAGGAATACGTCACGACTCCCTGCCTGTGCATTGTGTATGATTGTAAAAGTAAAAGTAGCCTGTTTTGGATGAATTTTACTGTTTATTTATTCGGTCTTCTTTAATACAAAATCTTTAAGTAGAAACTAGCTTCGTATTATTACTCGAATTTTTACTGTTCAATAAATCATATAAAACTAATAAACTATATCACTCGCGCGCCAATCCTTTGTGTCTGAGTAGATTGAATTTAAAAACGTAAACAAAGTAGAAAAAATTCGAATAAGTATGCGCTATTGTTCGTTCACTGTTTTGCAAACAGACAGAAGAACCGCAACCTGCTGGACTCAACAAAAACACATGCCAAACAACGAGCACGACTTCACCATTTTTTCTGGTTATGGTAGGGCGCAGCGCCTTGTTCCTTATGTAGTTACTAAACGAAAAAAATAAAATAAAATAAAACATCCAGTCAAGGGGAATGCTTTCTGTCGTTTCTTGCCAATCCTCATCACGTTTTGCGTGTCACGTCAACCATTATCACCGCATACACGTTTTATTTGCGCATAATGACTCATGAAGCTCGTCGAAGTGTTGCTTATTGTTCGGGAGAAATTATCGATGCCGTTAATGGGCGCGATGTAGTGAATTCGTGGACCCCCTAGTAAGATGCTCATCATTCATAAGGTTTTCTTATAGACAAATCGCCACTTTATGCCAGTCATATGTATTATGTGATTAGTTTGAGTTGTTGCGAAAACATAAAGAGCAACGGCCAACTAACGGATGTTCACACTGGGTGCAGGCGTGGGCCAAAGCATTATTCCGTTTACCTTTGTGAAATATGCGGCATTACTCCTACTTTCCGGAGTCGTGCTTATCGTCGAAAGAACACGGGAACTTAAGTTGCGAGGAACACGGAAGTGGCGTTATAAATATGTATACATACTTTCATTCCATGCTCCATAGGGATTAGTGTATACAAGGGGTATAGTCTACATGAGGCGAAGAACTACTTTTTCAGTTAGCCGGTATTTATGTTTCTTGTTTTGTTTCCTGCGCTCTGCATCTCTATATTTAGATGTGGTGTATTTCTTATTGCTGATCGGTATATTATATACTATTTGCATTTTCGTTGCATGGGCCCGGAGAACCACGCTGCTTTTTGTTTTGATGTGAACAACCAAACAAAAATGCACTGTTGGCGTGTTTTTTGTTGAATTCTACTGCATTGGGTTTTTAGCATGCCTCCGGCATTTTTTTGTTGACTCCTAAGTTAAATTGATGGAGATGGTTCTTTGACTGGTTGTTAGATTCAGTAGGCGTCCACTAAAGTTCGTATTGATAAGCATGACAGAGGAATTAAAAAATCAAAAGATTCTACCAAAATAATGTTCTCACAATATAGCATTAATACCAAATGGAGTGAATAATACTTCTAACATATTTTTTTGTATGCAATTAGGGAAGCGGAACCTATCTTGAGCTCAATAAGCAGACCTCCAGGGAAATCGGTGAATATGCACTGAATACCGAACACTGAGTACACAAGTTATTCACAATTTATTCGTTCACTTACCGTTAATCGTTTAGCAACACACAAAACATGCAAGCGTATTTAAATTATTGGGAAAATTAATCCCATAGTTTTCTAGTATTTTATCACGTATTCGTAGATTCTCGTGTGGCTAGTATAATAAGTGAAGTGTGATTTTTATGGTTTGTGCAATTACGCAACGAAAATGTGTGAGGATATAGTGTAATTGAAAAGAAAACTTGGAGTCTGGCTCGAGTATATTCCCTAGTACGGTTAGATCAATACGACGAAGTTTTAGTGCAAAGGTAAGAAATTGTGTTGGAAATCTGACTGCTCATTATTTTTACGAAATTTAAGTCTCTGAAACGTTTTTATAGCTTTAAATTATATTCAAGATCTAATTTGATTAGCCAGGATTATATATTATTGGTTACTGCGTCCATTTATTGGAGAAATTAAACATCTTTTTACGTTTGAAGTTGGAGAATGTGATGAATATATTGTACTATGATGAGCATAGGTTCCACTTCCCTATCAGTTTTTGCTTCTCTAAATATATTTTATTTGCAATTGGCATTTTACCACATATCAAGATTATTAATACCAGCTTCGGTTCTCAGGATTAGAATTAGATATTCAAATGTGTTTTTCTCCAATGCAACGACGTAATCGTCAGAACACTATTAAAATTTACCTTATGTTGATCCAAGGAACTGTTTGCAAAGTGTTTACTTCGGGTAATTTATTAACTTGCTATAACTTTTCTGGAAGTTTACCTGCTAAACCTTTGTCTGTCGATTAGAAAAGATTCAACATTTTTGAGTATAATTTGATATGTTTTATTTGATTTAAACCTTTTTTAGCAAACACCTCTTTCTTATTGGTTTCTGGAATTTTTCGAGAATCAATCTGACAACTCTTGTTTTTTTTCCCGAATCGTAAATATCTGTGTAGCTTCAGAAATTTCGTAGTATATTTTGCACGTATACAATATACAATATTCTCAAACTTCTGTCAACTTGTTTCGTGTCTCGGAATCAATAATTGAAATTTACTCAACGAGTTAATTCTTCAAAAATCAAACAAAAATAAAAAATGTCAAGAGCCGTAAAAAAAAAAACCAAAAAGACGTAAGATCATAAAAATCCGTACTAATGCAACAAACAGAGAAAAGCATTATTTACCAAACCATTTTTGAAACAAACTTTTTTTCAGATTGTTTTTGAAGCCTTCAATCGTATTACAGCTTTTCGAAATCGATATTTCATTGAGCTTATCAGTGACTACCTGTAACTCTCATTTTCGAATTTCTCATTTTCAAGTGTTCATGTGTCATACACGATTTGACGAAGTATACTTTGGTACTGACGGCTCCTCGGGGATCCTTTTTTGGACCTCTTCCTGAACGAGCCTTCAAATTTCCAAGCTCATTGTATTGTTTTAAAGCATTGCGAACTGTTTGAATTGACGTTTTCAATGCCCTAGCGATAAACACAGAATTCCTTTAACTAGAAATGAGAAGAAAAAATGGTATTTTCCATTTAATTCCACCTACCTTTATTGCTTATTTTGACAGACACGCGTATTTCGTCTACAATGTGCAGACTTCTTCATTGTCATGTACTAATTCAATCGAGCTATTCGTACGAGACACTGAAGAAGTCTGCACATTGTAGACGAAATACGCGTATCTGTCAAGATAAGCAATAAAGATAACTAAAATTAAATGGAAAATACTAATTTTTCTTTTCATTTCCAGTTACAGGTATTCTCCTAAACAGCTCACACTTTCTAGGATTTACAGAATTCCTTGTTTATACAGGTTTACTTGCTTATACACCGTGTCCAATATATTCTCATACAAAATAAAACTCTATTTATTTCAAATCGATAATCCAGATTTTATTTAAAACATTAATTCTGATCAACTACAGCATATGCTTTGGAATAACACCGCCTTTAACCTTCTTGACCAGCTAAAGACGTTTCTCGAAACCGTCACAGGCACGACTTCCATCGGCATTTTGTCCCAAATTCGTTTGCTTACGGTTTTGAATTGGTTCATATTAGTCGCACTTTGGTCATTTACCTTCGCAAGCATGTATGACCATACGAAATAATCCAAGAGATTCAGATCTGGTGAACTGGGAGGCCGTTCATTCTGGTCCAAAAAGTCGATTACATTTTCTCGGCACCAGCGCTAAACGAGATTTGCAGTATGTGATGGCGCGCCGTCCTGCTGAAACACATAGTGATCATCTCAAACGCCTCTTGTACATATGGCTTGACAACTTTCTCCCAAACTTCCGTTTTATAATATACGGCATTCACTTGAACGCCTTTTTCGATGAAAACTAGTGGTAATTTGCCTCGCTTGCAAATGCCTCCCCACGCAGCACTTTGGAACCGTGGAATATGCCTATCACTCTCTGGAACAGTTCTCGAAGAAAGAGCCCACAATCTATCGTACTGGACATTGTGGGATTGTTGCAAGACGAATAACTTTTCGTTGGAAAAGATATATTCTTTCCTACCTTGCTCTTTCGAGCCGTTTCTGCTTTTTAGGCTCCGATACTCCGTGAACCTTACGATTCTTGAAAGCTTGGAATCCGAGATCATTTTGCAGTATATTGTGCATTGACGATCTCAAAACATTCAGATCTGAATCTGAATCACAGAGCGCTGTGATTTTCGTCTAATCCGTTCCCTGGCCACTTTAACAACTCGTGCAGTCCGCACCGTACGAGTACGACCGGATCTCTTCCGGTCATCCAACGAGCAGGTTTCAGGGTACCTTCGGATGGTTCGGTACACAACATCCCGGTTTACTGCGAGGTTTTTCAAATTTCTCAAAATAGCTCCCAGGCGCTCACCTTTCAAATACTTTTTTATCACCACAGCACGACAAAACTACACTATGCGAACTATGCATCAATACCTTAATAGACCTGGAATAGCTGAAAAACAAAGAACTTCAAACAAAGATACAATATCAATAAAAATATACCTATTGGATTGTTTCATTTGATAGTTAAATTTAAAAGGTAGCAATTTGAGTGGTCGAAGAGTTCGGTTCGATGATTTCTGAAATAAACGGAATATCTTATCAAGGTGGGCTAAAATTTACTAAGATGCATAAATACGAAGCATACAAAATTTTGTGAAGAGACGTTATAACATAAAATGATAATAACAACTCCATTTGCAATGTCTGCATGTCCGCAGACTGTGCTCCTGCCGCAACTGCAGACGGACCCGGGCATCGGTCATAAACCTGAAAGTTTAGACAATGTATCGTTGCCACGAGGGAAAAAATAATAATATAAAACGATTACACAATACTCCATGAATACCATGCATTATCCTAAACTACATACCATTCAATAGTAATGTCGTAAGCCAGGTTTGATACAGTTCTAACTCTGGCCATTACACTGGTAGGGTACTTCCTTCACGATTCCCGATAATGAATCCGGAACTACGGAAAATAACGAAATGTCCGCTACTCTTCCAAAAACTAGGATAATTTTAATCGTATGGAAAAAGTTGCATCTAATTTGGTTAAGGGTACGCAGAGTTACAGATAAATTAGAGAGGAGTTTTTCAACATAAGAAGTGTCAGGCAATAGGGTAAAAAACTACATTTTACGGAAATGGCCATATCTCGGTTGTTTATGGGCCGATTCACGATCTTTAACCACTGACAGACTTGCTATGAATTCTAGTTTCTGAGAAAAATATAATATTTCCGATTTTCAAGTAACATAAAAAATAACGAGCTGCAGAAAATTAGCACATTTGACATAACCTCAAAGTATCCGTGCTATCTCCGGTGCCCGGAAGTCAAATCAGTCGCTCGAACGCTTCTAGTCACATCGAACGCTTCTAGTTTCATCAAAAACGGTTTATTATTCACTGAACTGTATCACTTTGAATCTGGACAAAATTTTGCTAGTCTTCTCCTTTTTTGACATCCCCTGTATATCTAATACTTCAAAGCGCTGCTCCAATTTTGGTTATTTACAGCGTGAGTATAAGCCTTTCGAGAAGTGCCTTAGGCAAGACAACAGTGCTGACTTGTATATTATGCCCGTAGTTCTATGAAAGACGTAAGGACGTTTTAGTTATGAATTTTACATTAAAACTAATGAAATAAATCTCTAGATTTGTGCTTAAGGTTTACCTCAACTATCAATAGAATCAATTATTATAAGCCATATAGAAATTTTTTAGTCCTTCACTTGGAATTTCGATAGTTTTCGGTTTTATTTAATAGTACATCGCCGGGGAACGCAATTGATAAGCTCTATAATTTTGTTAAACTTGGTTTCCAATTTTCACTATTCAAGTTCCACCGATTACTCTGTTTCGGTCGCAGCATGCAGTTAATTCGAGGTTAATTAATCTTGAAAGCGTTATCCTGAGCTGCTGTGTCAAGCCTAACTGGAACGAGCTGTTTCTCGTGTTCTTCCCTAAGTGGTAGCTGGTTTTCCGTATTCTACACACCCAAACAACTTCGGCAGCCAGTGCTTCAGAACGCCTCAACATCTAGAATGCCTTTAAATGTTTTAGCTACTGAATAGCGGAGGAGAGCTTGCGCAACCCGTCTGCTGTACGCGATTAGCATATCGGATTAATTTGTTGTTTTTTGCTTATCTTTTCCCCCCTATTCAGGTTTCCGTGTATGCCCACTGTGTCGAAAAATTGGTCGAAGGCTCGCTGAAAGGTTACAACGCAACGGTGTTAGCCTACGGACAAGTAAGTCGAAATGATTTATTATATAACTTACATTCGTGCGGGCGATATTTTGCTCCAACTGTTCTGTTCGCGGTTAATAAAATTTATTGACAAATGTCCTATTCCTACTTTGGCAGACTGGTTCAGGCAAGACCTACTCAATGGGAACCGGCTTCGAGCGTGACATTCCGGAAATGCAAGAAGGCATAATCCCACGTGCAGTTAGGCATCTTTTCGAGGGTATCACTCAGCTGCAAGAGAACCCCTACGATGAGGACGGAGAGTATTTGGGATCGTTGCAGTTCAGTGTTGCGGCACAGTTCATGGAACTGTACAACGAAGAAATTATCGACCTGCTAGATCCCTACAGTAAGGTATGTATCACTAGGTTGAAATTATGTTGATATTGATGCACGTAAAAAATTGTTTCAGGGTCGGTTGTTCAAAATTCACGAAGACGCCAGCGGTGGCATATCGGTAGCGGGTGCGACGATACAACCGCTAACTGGACCACAAGATGCGTTACGCTGCCTCCAGCAGGGTGCCCTAGCACGAACGACAGCTTCCACTCAGATGAACGAACAATCGTCCCGCAGTCATGCTCTCTTCACAATCCTAATTCGACGGCAGCGGGTAATGAGTGCTGAAGAAAGTGGAAACCCAGATGGGGATTTGGAGACACTCACATCCAAGTTCCACTTTGTGGATCTGGCCGGTTCGGAGCGGCTCAAACGAACCGGCGCAACAGGTGAACGAGCCCGAGAAGGAATCTCAATCAACTGTGGTCTGCTGGCACTTGGCAACGTGATATCGGCGTTGGGCGATAAAACGAAAAAGGTTTCACACGTACCGTATCGGGATTCAAAATTAACCCGCCTACTCCAGGATTCTTTGGGGGGTAAGCCGAATTGCCGCTGAAAATGCAACATTTTTTATTCTCATTCAATGCCACAATTTCAGGAAATAGTCAAACAATTATGATTGCCTGTGTGTCACCGAGTGATCGTGATTTTATGGAGACGCTCAATACGCTCAAGTACGCCAACCGAGCGCGAAACATCAAAAACAAAGTACAAATCAATCAAGACCAGAGTTCGCGTACGATCTCTCAACTGAGGCGTGAAATCGCTGCCCTGCAGCTGGAACTGGTCGAGTACAAGCAGGTTAGTCTGGGTGGTTTTACTTTTCGTTCGCGTTTTTTTTCTCGGCTTGTGTTGTGTGAAAATCAGTCGGAGGGATTTTGATTGACGTCGGCAGGCTTTCGAACGATGAAGTGTCAGGAATTTGAGAATGATTAATTTAATAAGCATTTAGTTGGGGCGACGTTTACTTGACGTACGCGTGGATTTAATCAAAGGCTAAATGATTGGTTATTGCATAACTAATCGTAATGTTGTGGTTAATGAGGAAATACGTAGAGCATCAGTGATGTCAAGTCTTCTTGCACCGAACCCAGCCCCCTATACTATGGTCTTGCTTTGTAGCTGCAATTTTACCGACAAGGGTAATGGAGGACCCATGCCGTCCATCAAAGACATTCTTGATCATTTTTGTTGAACAGAAAATAGGAAATTTATTTTTTGTCAAATTTTTGAACGTCGAAATTTTTATTGTCAGTGAAAGTGAATGGACTGCAGTGCATAATATTCATAGATAATAAATAATAACATCTATTAGTTATGTTTTCTATCTTAACACTTCAAGATGATTGCTTTTAAAATGTGCTTAGTGCTTGCTATCAGTTTTATTTTGTAAATGCACTTACACTACAGTTATTAACACTCTATTTCCCGTGGAAGTTTCGATATCAGGTACTATTTTGAAAAACAGTTTCTTACTCTAACTTTTTAATTTCAAATTTGCCAACAACGTTGTCTTCAGATGATTTTTATAACTTAAAAAGATAAAAGTTCTGACATGTAAATCTTGCCGATGTCTGTTACCGTTAGCGAGTAATTAACAATTTTCTTATAAAATTACGCCCTTTTCAAATGTGATTTAATCAATGTATAAAAATAACCTCCAGTTTTCAGATGCAATAATAAAAATACTTTAAAATTCTGTTAAGAAATAGAGACGATTTCAGCACACCAAAAGTTGTAACTTTTATTGTTGTAGAATCAATGGGAAGATAACATTGCTGAAAAATTTGAAATAAAAAAGTTACCCCAAAATAACAGATTTTTATACGCTACGTAGTCAAAAATGCTCTAATTTGGTCATATCAAAAGGCACAGAAAAATACATATACCATCAAAGTTGCTTGAAATTATTTATTCTACAACTTTTTCCAACAATGTATGCTTTTATTTTAGCAAATAAAAAAGTTAGATTTTCGATTTCTCTGAAAATAAGGACCACCCTAGTTTTTACTCACACCAAACGAAGCGCCTGGTTAAGTGGTTATTCGAAACAACTTTGTGGAAGGCAATTTTGCTCCAAAACTTAAAACTTCGGTTGAAAATGTATCTTTTCAGCTTAATTCGCATTCTGGACCATTTTGCAATGGTTGTCTCACCTATGACGGCAATAGCCGAGACCAAATTTTCGTAACGTGACAATCCATACAAAACAATTTGATGGTCCATACAAAAAACGTGGAGGGGGGGGGGGGGGAGGTTTGTTATAAAAAGTAACTTTTTGCGTGACATCATTATTGAACGTTCCCTAACTGGTAACATGCTATGCGCATGTGAGATTTTCATGGTAATATTCTCACAACGGCCGTTCAGAATGGTTCGTCGGATGCATATGAGGGATCATTCCCGATGAGTTTCCACTAGTTTACTCAGAAGACAAGAAACATTTGGGAATTTCAAGACAATGATCCCCCATCACATCTTCAAGTGGTCATTACAAGCTGTCCGTTTGGTTCAGGCATTTTTGAACGTTTATGTGGCAGCCTACCCGAGAAGAGTTTGAGATCAAATTGAAAACTCAACATGATGTTGGGAAATTGCCGATAATGCTTACTCAGGTTGCTGTCGATTTGGTCGTTTTAACGGTTAAAAGATCAAAATTGATAGCAAAAATTTATTCCTGTGACATCAAATTTAAAACTGCTCCTGTTATCAGTGAGAGCAAATTGAAAAGTCAATATGCTGTACATTTTTTTCTGTTGATAGCAAAATAAGTATTCTAGTTGATAATCTGTCAAGACAATGAAAACAAAGGAACCTTTCTAGAAGAAAAGTGAACGCAAGATAACAGTAAGATGAAAACTAAATGTGATATCGAATTTAACAATTGTGAAGGTAAATCAAATTTTGATTTTAATTTGATGTTGATATAAAAATAAGGTTTCGAATTGCTATCTTTATGATGTTAGACTTTACTTGGGTATTCACACATGAAATCTGCCGCGACAAAGCTTACATCATATCATGTCAGATAAAAGGAAAAATCATGCCAATGTAGTTATTTATGAAATGCAATGGTGGGAGTTAAAATTTAATTAAGAAGAGCTACTTCTGCCACATGGATATATTAACGCTAACGTTTGTTGTTCTCTCACACAGGGAAAACGCAGCGTGGACACCGAGGGTAATGCCGCCATCTCAGATACTTTCTTGGAAAATGCAATGTTGCTGCAGGACAACAAGCGCCTACAGCAGCGCCTGAAAGCGATGCAGGAAACCATCAACACATTAACAGATAAAAACGCCACACTTCAGGCACAACAGGCTCTATTCGGCTGGTCCTCGGGCAGTACCGGAGGGAGTGGTGACCATGGAGAGGATGGTGGTAGCGAAAACGCCATGCAACAATTAGTTGCTGGTTACATTAGCGAGATTGAGAAACTAAAGGCGAAATTAATCGAATCGGACCAGATGTTCCAGCAACTTAAAAAAGTGCAAGCCAGTCCCTCGAACTTAGGATTGAAGACCAACTATTCTTTCATTGAGAACTCTACGGAAACGGTTATCAACATGGCGAAGCGTGAATTGGAGAAAGAGAGGGAATTGTTGATGTCAAGATCATTGCCTGGATTGGAGAACGACAGCAGCAATCAAAGTTTGGAGGATGGATCGGATAGTGACTCGGATACGGAGTCAGATGATAAGGCAGGAGAGTTACAGGCGGAAGTTAATGACATAAGTTCACATATTGAGATAAAAACAATACTGATTGAGCAGTTAGAATTGTCTCAACAGCGGATGACCGTTATGCGACAGCAGTATGAGGACAAGCTAAATTTGTTGAATGCAAAAATTCTAAATACGCAAAAGGAGCGTGATCAGGTGCTAGCTAATATGAGTGGGTCAGCAGTTGTAGTTGGAAGTGCACAAACCGATAGGATTCGGAAGGTAAAGGAAGAGTACGAACGAAAACTGTCAGAGATGCAAAAGGAACTGAAAAAGCTTCAAGTGGCACAAAGAGAGCACATGAGACAGCAAAGAGAATTACAAGCGCAAGATGCTCAGTTGAAGACACTGCGTGGAGAGTTGAGTGAGTTGAAGCAAATTAAGATACGGTTAATGAAGAAGATTCATGAGGAAAACAATAAGCACAAAGAGATGGAGAGTAGACGGACGCGGGAGATAGCGCAATTAAGGAAGGAAAGTAGGAAACAAGTTAATATGATCAAATCACTTCAAGCTCAAGGAACTGCGAAGGATCAAGTTTTGAAGAGAAAAACTGAAGAAGTGTCCAACCTGCGAAAGACTCAGCGTGGTATGATGAGCATGAAGGCGGCAGGGAGGTTTCCTGTGAAAAAATCCGTCGCCGCTCAGAATACGAAGAATCTCAAAGCCAAATGGGATTCGCTCCAAAGGACTATCGCCAGGGCAGCGAGAAGTAGGCAAGCAGTGCGGGAACTTGAACGAGAGTTAGAGCGCCTATTACAGGAACGTGATGGACTGAGCCGTGATTTGGTCAATATTCGCTCCAAGAAGGTTCATTCCCATACGGCAGAACTAATTTCAGAGGAAGATACCATAATGGCCAATATGAATTACATACAGGAAAACATAACCCAAATTCAGCATTCAATTATGGAACTAGAGGAGGGTAAAGAGTCTGCATCAGAGCAACAACAGATGCAGAGCATCCTCGAGAATATACGTTCAGTCGACGAAGCTAAATTTATCCTAGAAAAACTGTGTGGAACGTCTGTTGCTCAAGTATGCGAAGCAGCTCTAACACAAACTCGCCTGAAGGAACGCGAAGCTTTGTTGAATGAAGTTCAGCAGGACAGCAGCATACAACAGCAGCTGCTGCAGCATATTCTCGCACGAACTCCTGCAGCAACATTGTCGGATACAAGCTTCAGTTCAAGCCAGTCCCACCACTCAAATGTCGTGAATACCATGCTACACGCAGCTGTCCTTTCGAATGGAATCTCATCTGCTGTCTATGAAGACAGATCTGAGGCTACGGAAAACCATCCTTACGTGATAAATTCCATAACCAGAAGCCCATCGCCCAGCAGCAGCACGGAACTGTGAGTAGCTCTGCATTTTAATGATTTCAGGTACTGATTTTGAACGCAACAAACTTGCTACATTCGATGAATAGGTTATCCTCATGTGTACACACAATTAACATTGAATGATCGACCCTCCCTAACTAATCAATTACCATTTCCATCCTTTAGCCGAAGAAACATGCAAGTCAGTAAAAGATTCCGTAGAAAAAACTGCCTTTACGAAGCCATCATCTCCAATGATTCCTAACCCATGTTCAAATTTTAATGTAACCAACAATCATTCTTTCAACATATGCAATGTCGTGTTAATCAAAATTGCTACCAAAATCACTTTGGTTATTTATTACTTTGTTAAGTTTTTTCTTTTTTTCTCATCCAAATTTTCCTTGATCCATTCAAATAATTCCATTCCCGATATTCCTCGCCAAACTTTGCTCCTCGCGACAATGTGGGGGATTTTTCTGTTCCTTCTTTTCGTTTCATTGAACAAAACTAAACAGCGATAACGATAGCATTGTCACCTACAGAAACTCCTCCAAGCTAAGACGAAGGCCCACTGCTACTGCCGGTCAGGACTCACTGCCGTATGGTGGATCCGGGGTTGGGCCGGAAATATCCGGTTCCCCGACTACCAACAGCAAGCTTGAGAAAGTGGGTATTTGTATTTATCTTGAGGATTCGGCAGATGACGATGACACGATGATACATTCTCCGCAGGATGAGAATGGGGGCTTCATCGGTGGCGGTATGACGGGCATGACCCGATCCTATACCGCAGCTTCTTCTAGTGAAGCGCCTTCACAAGTCCCGCCGGTGCCAAATAACAGCACATCGGTAGCAGGTCGTAGTTTCGTTCCGCTGTCACGAGCTCCCAGCGCACCGGGTTCCTTGAAGTAAGTATTGTCAGAATTATTTTTAGTTGCTTAACCACTTATCTAAAAGTACAAGCCGTTTTAAAGAGTGTTGAAAGTGTGTTCATAAGTAATTGATTTCCCTTTTCTCTTTCACAATCTGTAATATTTCTGCGAAACTAGGGCTGTCGATCCGCGTAACACTGCATGGAACGCTTTCAGCGAATCTCTTGGTTGCTCGCAAAAATACGTATTCGGAAGCGGTACCTTCTCACAAATCCCCTAAATCCTACCCTACTCCGTGTATCTTCTAGAAAAATTCTGCTCTGCCTGCTGGATACTGTAGACCACATATGCCATCTTCTGCCGATTCAACCTCTTTTCGAGTTCAAACGCATGGTGGAAAACAGCTTGGCCGCCATCGGTGAACAGCTGCTACCATCGTCCATGCTGGTGGTCGAGGACAAACGTTGCTGAGTAATTCTTTTGTTTATCGTTATTGATGACTGTGTTTGGTTTGAAGCCACATACTGCTAACCTCGGGCTGCAATGAGAGTGTGTGATATTAATTGTAAAGAAAATAGTCGCCCTAGTTCGATCACACAGTGCCTCGTTAGAACAGGAGTTTGAAAAATACTTCAATAACTTTCACTCTTGCTTGTTTGTTTGGTATTGTTGCTTGACATGACATAGACTTTTTAGGGAACTTTTTTTCAATGAAGAGGAAGTTCCCTCTCGTGGGTCAAATTTTCCACCTTGTCGACGGTGAGAGGGCTTATCTCATGCTATAAGCAAGCATGTGAGAACAAGAATTTGACCAGTAGTGAAAGTATCACATATTCTAGTCTTTTTTTTCACTGCCACGTCCTAGAACGTTTATATAAAGGCACTAACATCAGGTGTAATACTGGCGGGTTATGCCAAGCAAGTTTCTTTTATATTTTTTTATTAGTTTCTATTATGATGATATTGATTACAATTCATAATTGGATTTGCGTCGTAACTTCGATTTTTTTAAGGCACAATCCAAAGAAACAACAAAGATTCTGCATGCCAAATTCATTTCCAAATTCATTCACATTTTTGCTGCAACGCCGTATACAATAGATCTGAATCTGGAATGCGCAATCTGTGTAGTCTCTTCGATTTGTGCCTTCAAAATTTCCAAGTGGCAACGCAAATTGGCCATGTCGGCAGTCATTTGTAGATTATATTAACTATTACCCTAAGTGTCTTTAATAAGCAAACAAAATTTCTTAATGCTCGCAGTGCTTTTAACAGATCCCAAATTCTTGTAAGTAACAATTTGAGGAATCTGGTTACAGCAATATTGGTGATTTTGAGTATTAAGAAAAAAAGATGTCGTAGATATACATGAAATCGATATACTGTAGGTAAAGGGCTGTTCTAAATTGTGATCTGTTTCTAATTTGTGCTTTTTGAGAGTGTTTGTTTGTTTGTGTACTTTTTTGGTTTGCTATTCTCGATTTACCTTTGTGTACTGATTCAAACATTTATTATTTCTGTTTCTACTGTTTTACAGAAAACTTTCCGTGCGATTAGGTTCAACTGCATTTCTTTAGTTCCTGTATAGATAACTACTAGTTTACTCTAATGATTGTTATTACTGAAATGGTTTTAAATTTTTAGGCAAATTTTAAATAAATGATTTATGAACATACTTTCAACAATGGTATCCCACGTTTTCAATATTTTGGCATGCATTTACATACTAATCAAATACACCCTTTTCCATCATAACAAAAACAATTCAATCAGAGGACTACAACCAGTGCCAAGCATATCACGCCAAAATAGCACTGCGTCTCCCCTGTTAGCCCGGAAGTCGTTCGAACCGAACGTAACACCCCCATCGCCTCGGATCTCAAGACGGCCTTTCCCCAGCAAAGCTTCTCCGGGAATGTAAGTATTGTTGTTATTGCTTAAGTATGGATGTTAAGTTGTAGCAGGAACTGCCCACAGTAGGCTAAAGTCGAAATGGAAATTGGATTTAAAAAATGTCAAATTAGGGTAGTTCCGGAATTGGAGATACATTATAGCATGTTCTAGATCCGTTACTATGCTCTGTGTACATTATTCCAGGGGTGTGATAAGCGATCATCAGTTTAAAACTTCAGCAGTATTTATTGGTCGTCGACTTCCGTAGATATAACCCCTTTGTAGCAATGACCTTTAATACACTTTGATAATTCTTCATAAAGTGGCGAGTCTTATTCACCTTGACCTTGAAGTTTTGAGTTTATCGTACCTTACTAATTATTCAAACTAAAACTTGTTAAATCTCGTGTTTTTTTTATGTAAAATAATTTCTATATTGTACAATAATTTCTTATACAACAACATTTATAATCAATGTTTTGTTTTCAACACTTTGAAAAAATAATTAAAAATCAATAAAACTGAAACGCTTTTTTCAACTGTTACTAGTAAACGCGAGTAAATTCCTTTAAATTCCACTAGAACAAGAATCTTGTTACAAGATTATCTTTTACAGATTGGCCTATTTCGCCTGCGTCTTGCAATGTCGACTGATCGACTTACTCGACTCGTTTATTGTGTTTTTGCTGCATGCATTTGAATTTAACACGAATCCCAGACAACCAGAAGTACGTAACAATTTGAAATAGGGTATTCTGAAATGTAAGCTCATTTTTTTTTACAACCTCGTTCTGCACTGACCTTTCGAAGCGGTCCAGGAGAGACTGAATGTTTAATTTTCCTCAAAGCTGTCAGCACATACGTATCTAAGCAGCATTTGCTGGGACATCCCTAAGAACGAACTGGATTTAATCTTGATCTACTATCGAATAGTCGAATACGCTTGAAAAATATTCAGCAAACAGATTGCAGGTGCCAACGAGAGTGTCGGAAGATTTGTCCTCCAAGAACATAATATTTGGAAAGCCATTTTCCTTTCTTTTGCTGTTTACAAACGTCCAAAATCTTTTAGGATTTTTTTAAGATGTGCTTGGTCTTTTTTTTAGCTGGGATGGAAAATCTGCAAACAGATACTTGAAGAACTGTCAACTTCTAGACCCACTAAAAATCCACCCGTGCCTTGAGCCTCGGCTCTCCTGGAAAACACCTTTAAGTCTTACTTCGGGAAGAGGGCGATTGTGCGTTAAGCACCCACTGTGTATAACTATTTAGGTCTCTAGTAGTAAGTTGGTCTTTGCAACCTACCGTTGGTCGTTCCGCCAGTTTTGTTATATATCGAGCACAATCTAAGAAGCTGCTGTACATGACGCCTCCCAGATGTCCCGAGCTTGGCACACCCTCTGGACAAGATTGTCCGGAGTCGTGTCGTGACCACTTACAGCTATCATGCCAGATCTTGCGCTGTTGAAGCAGCCGTGCCTGACAGAATCTGCATTAAATGGAAGTTCACTTCACCACATCGCCTACAGACCCAGTCGGATAGTGCCGGGATTAGTCGGTAGGTTCACCGTCCTTTAGTGGATTTGTTTCATTCTCGCTGACACTTAACCATTGCTGCGGCTCTAGTGGTCTCTCGGATACCTCCTGTGCCACGTTGTTCGAAGCACTCTACATTCTCTTTTATGACGATGCCTATTGGCATCATTCCCTCTAGGAGGCACACCACGTCGCGTAATACCGTTCGGCAATTATTAACCACTCTTAGCAACTAACCACTTACTTAGGTACATAAGCTTGTGTGCTCTTGAGCTTACCTAGGTAGCTCTTAGTAGGTTCGAACCTGAGGATCCTGGGAACTTACCTAAGTAGCTCTTAGTACCCAAAGCAGTGATTCCTGCCGGTCCACCGTACCTAAGTATGGTCAGAGCGATACTGACCAGAAGCTTACGCTTGCTCCCTTGCAGCGCCGAGCTATTCGACATCATGCGAAATAATACCGATACAGCCATACAGGCTTTCTTGCTGGCGTAATCGACGTGGCTGATTAAGGACAGCTTGCCGTCGATCATAACCCCCAAGTACCTCAGGGGCCTATTTCATGTTATTGTGCAATTGCCTGCACTAATCGTCGACTGTGGCTTCGATTTGCGGTTGTTAGCAACCGTGATCACAGTCTTATGATGGCAAGCTCCAGTTTCCTGGAACTCATCCATCTCTCCACAATGCCGATGAGGTACGAGGCCGTTAGCTCCGCTTCTTTGATTCATTCACCATTTACAAACTCTGCGAACCTGTCGATCTTGACCCTTAAGGGGAACTTACGTCCAATACCTCGTCGTACATTGTGTTCCATAGCACCAGGCCCAGGATCGAACCTCCCGGGATTCCTACGGTGATCTGGAAACACTTCTTATCCACCTTTGTATTGTACACCAGTTAGTATCCGATTCTGGAAATAACTTCCCAGAATCTTGTACAAGTACCCTGGAACCTAACTGGCACTATTAAACGCGTTTCTCACGTCAAGGGTCACCACAGCACAGTATCGGAGTATCACAGTATCCTCGTCTCTTGCTTCAGCCGTCTTGGTGACAGACTTGCCTTTACGAAAGTGTGCTTTGTCAGTCTGTTGAGGATAACCCTCTCGAGCACCTTACCCACCGTGACCAGCAGATATATAGTTCTATATGCCGAAGGATAAACTTGTGGCTTCCCGGTCATCGGTAGCAATGCCAGAATCTGAATTTTCCAGGTATTCAGGAAGACGCCCTCGTTCAGGCATCTTTGCATCACCACTTTGAACATTTCGGAAGCCAGCAAAATAGCCGTCTTGATTCGGAATACCATCCGGTCCTGGCACTTTATTCACCTAAAGCGACTTACCTATCGCAATGAGTTCTTCACTCGTCACCGTCGCCTAATCCCCAACCTGCGTTGTGCCGTTACCAATGCCCACGCGGCTACATATGTTCGGCTGAGCCGACCATCCCTCTATCGCGATGACAGTGTTATGGTCTGGGATACTGGAACACTGGTGATTGGTCGGTAGGAGCCATTACTACCCGATAGGCGTCACCCCATGGGTCCATATTGACCTTATCTCCCTCTTGAGCGCGGCCTTCGAGGTGGCTTGCGCCCCTCTACGCTCCATTCGTTTACCGTCGCGCTCTCTGTATCGTCGGTCTTGCGCGGAGGTATGTTCTTCAGAAGTCCGCGATCGATTCCGTCCACCAATACACCGGCGACCTCAAATTCCTAGGTTTAACCTTCCTAGGCATGGTCGCATCGCACGTTCGTGTAAGTGACATAACGAGACGTTCACCGCAAGGTTTCTGGTTTCGCGGAGGATTTGTTCCCTCTCAAGCGCCTCTTTAAAAGTATCTACATCAAAGCAGGATGTCCTCCATCTACGGGCGAATTGAGTGGATGCTCCTCCTTCAGCACGCTGCCTTGTATTGTGGACGATACATTAACGAACCGTCAAGTGGTCGCTATATTGCCGTGGAACGCAGTTCCATCTTTGCTTAATTTCCTGTTCATATGGGACTGATATGCGTTTCACGGCTGTATAGGTGTAGCGCTCCATTTCTATGGTAGGTACTCGGTACCTACGTAGGCTAGGTCCACATTGAGCAACGACGAACGTTTCTGGTGAACGCAAACAGCGGTTATCCTTTTTATATCTAATGCTAGCTACACTGAAGGTCCTTCTGGAGAATTGATTTTGGTTTCTTGAATACCCCCTAAGAGCTACTGTTATCTCACGTTTGAGCTGTCGGAGATGATTGTTTGAACATGGCGGATATAGACAAGAGCGGGATGGTGTAACATGTTCATAGAACAGCTTGTGAACAAATCGACTGCTTCATTAACGTCTGCAGACTCAGAGGAGATCAGAGGAGAGTACCTGTTTTAGTGCTGCAATGTCGATTTATCTAAAGTTGAATTCTCTGTCAAAAAAAAGTTCATTATGGTTGTTTGGGATGCTGCTGAAAGAAACAAACCGACACATCTTTTCAAGAATTTTGAAAAATGTTGAACTTGATAGCAACTACTATTATACATTGGTTTAATTGATAGTCAAGCTTAATCGTCTATGTTGCGTTTTATTAAAGTAAAAACTAATTGTGAATTTATCATCTTAACCATTTGTGTATTTTTACATGTGCGTGCGTGTGTATATGTGTCTCTCCCGCCGCAACTAACTCCACGTCGATCACGACCAAACACTTCCATCCAACAAACAACCACATCCATGTGCACTTTGCCACGCTGTTGAATGCTCGCTTGATACATCGCTAACACTTCCGTGCTGTGCTGTGAACGCGATGACCCTTCCTACAAACCTACCTACCTACCACAACCGAAAACTGGCGAAACTAGGGAGGATGCCAATGATATTCCCACCTCGCCACCGGTCTTTCGTCGGGGAACATCAAGGGAGGACACTGGAGATGTCTTTTCACGCCTTGGCGCTGGCACGCAGGATCCTTCGCCTGGTGGTCACATCAAAGAGTACATGGGAAAGGTAAGATTAGTTTCAAAACGCTTTATAATTTAATAACAAAACCTTTCTGTAATGCAGTTGAAGGCTGGTTCTCCACTTATCTGCACTCACATTGTCGAGGGTCATAGCAATTCCGTTCTTTCGATCAAGGTTTCCAACCAGACACTCTTTACCGCTGCAGCTGGTAAGTAATTGTATTCAAATTTTAGGACCACAGACACACAGACATTGACTGTTTTCACGTTTTCGGATGTAATTTTTCAATATACAACATGCAAGTAATCTGTCTTTTTGTCTGCGACAGCAAGAGTGGACATATAAACTTCTTCGAAACCTTTTAACTATCTAAAACCAACCTCTTTTGCTTCCATTTTCCTAGATCGCACCGTTAAAGTGTGGGATCTTCGCAGTGGTCAAACGCCTCACTGCTTAACCGGGCATTTGGGACCGGTTGCAGCTGTCGAATGTGATCCATCCAACAATTTACTTTTCTCAGCGTCGGGAGCATTCGTCAAAGTTTGGGATCTCAGGGATAGCAACATCAGGCCCATCATAACTTTATGGTATGTTACATATTCTTCAAACTATTGCTAACTTCTTATATGACACGTGCGTTGCACTTTACAGTTCATCAGGATCAGTTCTCCCAGCCAATGCATCGCTGTCGGATCTGATCCCGGGCGAGTGTTCAATTACTGCGTTAAAACTCGGTTCATCGGGTAAATTGTACACCGCAGCGTCGGATAAAGTCCGCATCTGGGATCTACGGACATTTTCGTGCCTCGGGAGGCTCTCCGGTGGTCATCAGGCGGCTGTCATGTGTCTTACTGCCTGGGAGGGTCCCAACAATACTGACCTCGTGGCAACGGGCTCCAAAGATCACTACGTTAAGGTGTTTGAGGTCAATTCACTCGGTGGAAACGTTCCGCCATTGCTTAATCTGGAACCACCTCACTACGACGGAGTTCAGGCCCTTGCGGTGGCAAAAGATGCCACTGGAGTCGACGCCGAGTTGTTCTCCGGGAGTAGAGACTCCGGCATCAAAAGGTGGGACCTACGTACCGGAGAACTCAAACAGTCACTCAACAATGCCCACAAAGGCTGGGTCTCAGGAATGGCCATCTATGGGGACATTCTGCTGTCTAGCTGTCGTGGTGGCGTTATTCGCCTATGGAATGTTAAAAATTGTGATAGTCTAGCTGAGATGAAGACCGACCAGTCAATAAACGACATCGTCACTAGCGACAATCGGGTCTTCACCGCATCCAAGTGAGTATATGATTGCTTTTTAACCATCTAGTCACCATCTAGAGGCATTCGTTTCACTACTGCAATAGAAAACATAAGGATTCCTCGTTAACCATATCATCCCTTGTTATGTTTCCGATTACCGGATATGGATAGCAAAGTTTCCTTCGTTATCGGTTGTCTTTTTTCTTCTTCTTTTTTTCCTTACACTTGTCGTAAACTTCTAGTACCGGTGGAGTGCGAATTTGGCGTTTGGCTAATTGTGATCTGGAATACTTGGGAGCTGGCGGTGGTTGTGGTAGTGGTATTAACACTGGTGGCATCAAACTAAAACGCTAAACAATACAGTAACTCACGAACCTAGTCATAATAATTAATGAAACTAAACCAGGCGGAATGAAATGATGAGCAACACATAGTGAAAACACCAAACCTGCTATCATTCTAATAACGTTAACTAACAGCTTACAGTGTAGTTTTCTTCTAGCAGCAGAGGTAGACTTTGAAAATCGAGATCGACTAAATTTTGATCCTTAGAGGGAGTAGAGTCTGAGTATGAGCCTTCAAAACTAACTTACGACTTTTAAACATTTACGTGTTTCTTTTTCCTTGATGTCTAACAATTTGATGTTTAAGTGCTTGAATTTGTGTGATTTTAATTATGAGGTATGGTATGAGGAGAAAAGAGAAATGACTTATAGAAGGTTCATCGAAGGTGTGGATTTGAAAAAAAAACGAGATATAGTAAATTACGCACTTTATAAACCAAAGGGATAATTTTGATGAGATTATAAGGATTTTACATTCCGACAATCTTTTAACGCTCTCTTTCCAACGACTATTTTCTGGGTAAAAATTATGAAACGCTGTTTTGAATCAATTGATTGTTTGAAAAAAAAAGTTGTTTATTTAGGCTTAAATTATTGCATCAACTCATTTAACACTAAAGATGAAACACTAAAGGCTTTTATAAACATAGATAGAAGACAATTTAAGGCACACACAAATATTCACATTGCTTTATTTACCAAAAGAAAAAATCTACAATGGGATTTGGTTCCAACCTACAATATAAAGGGTGTACGGAATCAAATTGCGACACACACAAATATTCGGCAAAATTCGCCCGTTCAACCAATCATTTTCAAACTTTCAGGGAGTAAAATAAAACATACTACGACTATTTTCCCATGGTTATTTTATTCAATTTCAATTCCATATCCAAATGCACGAACCTTCCTCTTTACACTATTCATAAGGTCATGTACAACATTTGGACCAACTTTTTTTTGCGTGGCAATCCATTTTTTCTTCATATCTTCCTCCGATTTCACTTCCTTAGGATGTTTCCGAACTGCCTGCTTCATGATGGCCCAGTACTTTTCAATTGGCCGCAGTTCCGGTGCGTTCGAACAGGGGTTGAGTTGCTTCGGCACGAAATTGACCTCCTTAGCCTTGTAACTGCCGTTCTACGCATAACTGTCCCATGTTGCAAAAGTTGTAGTTGAGAAAAAAGCGTTTCAAGTTTTGCGTCACTATTGTGTAGGGCTGGTAAGATTCGTAGTAAAACCCACAAATTTATGAGTGGCATTTGAAGATGTGGCTGAGTTTCGATGTAATCCGTGGTATTACAAGCAATAAGATTATTTTTGTATGTAAAATACGAGGTAAAATATTCAGTGGGACTGATATGCGTAGAATCTTGCCTTGTAGCAGAAAATTCTAGGCATATCAGTCGCACTGCATGATGTATTGATGGATCGTTGGAGATAGAATTTAGACATACCATGTGCATTATTGTTTATGCTCCTATCATGATTCTGATTATTTTTTAACACCATATGATCGTAAGAAACACAGTTCTGTCAAATGCAAATGGTGGCTTATATAGATAATTTAATGTCAATGTTTTCATGGCAAGGTCATTGTTTAAGTTTGCATATAAGGCCCTTATCAATGCTGAGTGTCGAGTTGTTCCTACAAAGAATGTTGTAAACTTAAATCAATTTTTTTTCTAAGATCTCTTAAGACCTTAAGAACTTTTATGCCTAGAATTACAACATGGGACAATCTAACTTGATGTTTTTTTGATACAAACTCAGAACAAAGTATATAATTTTTTGTTTGTATAAAAATTAAGCATATATTGAAAAAGCTGCAATTTGACCAAAAGCAACATGGGACAGTTATGCGTAGAACGGCAGTGCACCACTCCAAAACCTCTTACGAGTAATGAAACGAGGCTAAATCCGGCCAGAAAATCGTAGGACAATCGTGTGACCTCAGAAGAGGAAGTAAACGCTTTTGGAGGCATTCCCAAGTAACAATTTTAGTTTTATACCAGCCGTATAGCATTCCTCCCGGCTTTGTTGATCAAACTACATTTAAAACTGTTTTGTCCATCAACACCTCATGTATGCATCTCTAAAGCCGAAATGTGTACAAAGTGGCCCAGTCTATAGACGGTCGTGAAAACAAATGATTAAAACCTTTACAAGGCCATAAAGATTTTGAAAATGGTCTAGTGAAAGATGTCATGACGACTTGAGGACCTTCATAAAACCTATTGGCTGTCATCAATACCAGCATAGGGCCAAATGGCTACAGCTGTCAAACTTCACGGTAATATCGTGGTTGGTTTTTGTGGTTCTACTTTGTTCGATTCTCTGCTCTTCTGTTTCATTTAGCAGTAAATATCTGCGGGGAGTTTTGTTTGATAGCAAAATATACAAAACAAATTGAGTTTTGCACAGCGTATCATCCTCCAAATCGTATGCGCATGCAAATTTCTGGTGAATTTCGGTACGATAAGAGCCAAAACTAAATGCGCCTCGATTATGCAAGTTTACATCAACAAAAACAAAATTGAATGAAATATATTCGATAAATTAATGATGAATTTCCTGAAAATTTATGGCATTCAATAAAGAGATCTAAAAGAATGCCAAAATTGGTGTCTTATCTGCAGTTCATTTCCATTAACTTTAAAATTTGGTGTATTCATTTGTCCACATTTCAATTATTCCATATATTTCAATATGGCGATTGGAAGAAATAACAGTTTTATCATAAAGGCAATTTATCTTCACAATGGCTACTATAAAACTATTTGGTCATTTGGTGACTTTCCTCAATGCCAATTTGCTGTTTAATGCATTTACTGGAGGCAAAATGGTTTTAAAATGCTTTTTCAACTGACCATAATAAGATACTTCGGATGAGTCCAAAAACGGCATTTCAAAACAGCATTTTACGTGTTCATAAAGTCGAAATAAAACCTTCGATAGGAGTAAAAGGAACTTCTGAAGACAAGGTTTTAAGTTCGCTTTGAAGAAGCTGAGTAGGTTCTCATAAACCTGATTAAAATTTGAAACTTATTGGCACCTCTTACTGCCACAATAAAACCAAATTGATTTCTAGTGGCTTTCACAAAACATGAATAAAACTTAATAAAGCTGGATGGTTTTGGTAATGTTACTTGGGATTCCTTTAGTTACACCTGCCCATTTTACTTTCCAGTTGTCTCGAATGGGGTGCTCCGCTTTCCACACGAGCAAATTGCATGCCAAATCATATATTTTTTAGCAAACTTTGACATCTTCTGCTTTCTAACGTCCTCAGGGATATCGAATTTATGATGAGCAGTGAAAAACTGGAGCCCCGGAAGCTGCCGGAAGTCTGCTTTTACATACGTCTCATCATCCATAACGAGGCAATGTGGTTTCGTCAACATCTGGGTGTAGAGCTTCCGTGCACGTGTTTGCCTACCGTGTTCTGCCGTTTATCGCGATTAGGCGCCTTTTGGACTTTGTACGTTTTTTCGCATCTTCCACGAAAGTTTTGGTTAGATTCAGTTTCTTCGCCACATCTCGAGCTGAACTGTTAGGATTCCTCCTGAAAGCTTGAAGTACCCCCTTGTGATCCTTAACACTATACGGAGATCCATTTTTGCCCCTTTTTTCTTTCCGATCGATGGTCAAACGTTCGTGGTACCGATTTAAAACACGAGACACCGTAGAATGTACCATTCCCAGCTTCCTGCTGATGGCACGATGAGAAAGATCCGGATTTTCCAGGCACGTGCGCAAAATTTCCTTGCACCGCTGCTGTTCTTCCGACACCATCTTCGCAACGATTGCACATCTGCTAGTCAAACTTACACAGCGTAAACAAATGCACATTGAACTAATTCCACCCAAAATTTTAATAGAAAATACACAACGGGTAAAAAGTTACAGCTATTTAAAAGTGGTGCAATTTGATTACGTAAAATCTTTAAAACAAATTAAAAAAAGTTTCAATTCGTAAAAATCCAGCAAAAGAACTTACTACAATGATACTTACTTTTAATAAGGATCTGATTCTATATATTAACATATTTGTTTCCAGCAATCTGTGTAAGGAATGTACAATGTCTTTGAAAATCTATTTCGGTCATATTGGCCGCAATGGCAAACAAGCTTTTTTGCTGTTATATGCCCAATGGCTCCAGTATTAGTTTCCAATGTTTGACAAAAGTAAGAATTGCTTCAGCTTAGATCTCATATGCATTGTTCGATCATGTATCGTAACGTTAGTATTTTCAATTTTTTCACCTTTTTTTTGTTAATTTGTTTATGCCACTTTTATGTGGATATTAGTAGAACGATTGTAATAGAAAACTAGGAAAATTTGAATTAACACTTCAATTGATCACTTAAAAAAAATAAGAAATTAAAAACTGAAACACCTTAAAACTGGCCTACTTCGTCTGCAACTTACAGAATTTTCAGAGCCGAGTTTTTTTTGATTATGTTGAATTTTGTAAAGGGCTTGAGGAAATGTTAATTTAGTTTTATCTAGTTTTCTACGACTACTTATTTTTCAAAATGTTGAAATTCACAATAAATCATATATATATATATAAAAAAACTTCAGGTCATAATACATTTTTGTTTTTTTTTTAAATTAATTCCATTTTTTACCCCGATATTTCCTGTTCTTCGTTTATATAATGACGTAAAAATAAAAGTTATTTAGGGGAAAGTGTATACGAAATAGAAAGAAAAAGTTAAAGAATGTTGATGAGAATATCTGAAAGAGATGACTTGCTCAGTGATTAGTATTTCAGTTGAGTTTGGCAATGTTTAAAAAGAACTCTTCGTGTAATGCGTTCTGTCTAGATTGTACTGTTGAGTTTCATAGTAATTAGTGGTGGATCTTGGATGACAACACAAGAAGCTTTATTGTGTTTTTAAAGAAAATTGGGAAACAAGGGTCATGTGGCTGTGACTAGTTTTCATAGTGGCAACAGCTGTTTTATGCAGTGACTTATCTGAATGATTTCCAATCATCCTTTACTCATATATGAACACAGTTCTTTGCACTTTCCTCACTAGAAAAGCCCTGGACGCTCTAATTCAATCATGCGTAGTTGCAAATCCACACCTTCACAATGCCTAGAAGTACTGAATCTGAATAGCTATGAACACAGCCGTTTTGACGTGAGGACTGAGTTTGAACACCTTTGCCTATTATAAAGAAACATCAGGGTAGATTAGAATTAAGGAGTTTTCGAGTTTGCTTGAATTGTCACTCAAGACGAATAAACCGTAGAGTGATACCGGAAAGAACATATGTTTTTTTTATTCTATTCTATCATCTACTGGCAGTAGTTGCTTGTTTTCAATATAAATTACTTTTGCTTTGGTTGTTGATTTTTTTCTTTTCATTTGTTTTTCTTTCAATTTTTTTATTCCCACAAGGCTTTGGGCTAAGCTCACCATATGGATGATGTTCATAGTTTGGGTATTAGAATTTGTAGTGTTCTTTTTCTGCCCGTTAAGCCACTCCAACTGTAGCAGTACATCGTGCTGCTGTTGACTCATACAATCGTTATGTATAGGGACGTCTTTTTTTTATTCCAAGATGTAAGTTTCATGCGAGTTTGTTTCATCTTCATGTTATGAACATCCTTTTGGTAAACCACTCTTTGTTCGTCATTTTATTTCAATTGTAAGGGTAGAATATTCGTGTTTTTGTAAATTGCTAAACCTTCTGTTAAAATCTTCTACTTTTCAAAACCATGCCTACGTACACGTATGTCTTTCAATATTTTGAAAGTATTTGCCGTTCAGTTAATGTTCATAAACATTGTTTACTCTTTGCAAATTTGCTATCTTCCGAACATTCATTAGTTGTAGGTACATGGTTAACTCAGTATTGTTCAAATCAATTATCATAAACATCTTCATACTTTTGAATTTTTTACGACTATGTTTACACTTCCACCATCGTAATACTGATATCTCACAAACATTAACTTTTATTGCAACACTTTCCATGGCGTAAATTACAGCTTAGTAACATTCAAATTCATCGAATCTTTTCGTTTGATGCTACCTTGCCCCGATAAAAGTTTTAATATGTTGCTTCACTTCTTTTTTCTTCTTTTTCAACGCATTATCAATCCTACCTGCACTGTTTCTGAATTATGTTGCCAACCACCGTGTTCGAAATCAAATTATTGCTGCTATTTTCGCGTATATGTATTGTGCCCTAACAGTGACGGTAAGGTGCGCGTGTGGCGCGTCTCGTCCACCATCCGACGATTGAGCGCCGAAAATAGATGACGCCAGAGTACGGAAGCGATGTTGGATCGAATGTACTTCAACTACAGCATGCGAAACATTCATTCAGCGTCGACTTCCGTCCCCGGTGGGGCTGGTCCAACCGGAGGAGATCCTGCAATAGATAAAAGAAGACCTACGTCCACAATGGCGAATGCAGCCACGGGGACATCGTCATCATCGAAAATGTCCAATCTTTCTTCCCACTCGTTCAACTCACCGACCTCGTCCACATCGATACGTAACAGTAGACTCTATCGGAGTCTCAATCACAACTACTTAGGTATACTTAGCAGGGTAAATAGTAGGAGGTAGCTTAAACTTCCCCAATAAGTCAGGATACCCTCTGCGTAGCAGATAGACTCGAATTCCTAAAACACAGCTCTAAAATCCGTGCGCCAATAAGATATACTTACTAGCTGTGTAGGAGACTGAAAAGACATTATGTAATGTACGTAAACAGCTTTGTTTAAACATAAAACAGGGTTTCAACTTACTTCCATCGGATGTTACACCAATGACATGATTGCAATCAAATAGCTTTAGCCGGTCATTTGTCTCCTGCCCAACCTGCTGCGACATTCTGCACCGGAGAAGGCTCTGAGAGGAGACAAAACTTGCCTTCAAACCGATCGTAAAAGAGTCAAATATGAACAAAAGTCTCACCATGAGAAACTCTTAATATAGGAACCAATTGAACAGCATAAACTCTTCCACCAACCAACACAAAAAGACAGTTCAGTATTTTACTTTACACACCTATGCACTCTATAGATTTGTATGCACTTATTTTCCAAGCAGTTTTATTGTTTTCCCCTGCCGTCTACAGTCAGTATGTGTAGGATAGTATCTATTAATTAAACAAATAACAGGCCCAAAATCGATTGGTTGTGATGTAGGTGTAAGTGGGAATGGAGAAGTATCTGTGTATTATTTTATCACTCATCGTTTATTCATAGTTTTTATAATCATTAGTAAGCATTGTATTTTGGTTTTTATTTTAACCAGTATTTTAAATGTGCTTTTCACTTTCGCAAAAAGCTACTGCCCAATGATGAATATGTACTTACAATGTTTGTTTGATGAATTTAATAATTTTGAAACAATATTTTACCTAAATCTCTTCGTATTAATTTGATGTTTATATTTCACTTAAGGGAATAGAAATGAGCAGTTTTACATAGTTTATTTTTTCTTAATTACTAATATAACCGTTAGGCTTGACAAATAAAAATGAACAAAAGTTTACAGTGTAATGACTACGTGAATGAATGAATCTGATGTTATAACAGGTCTTACGGTATCGAGAAAATAATCATCTGTGAGAATGCGAAAAACAATACAAGGATTGCAACAGCTAACTTCAATTAATAGCCAGAGTTTGAAAGAATAATATAGTTTAGGTCATACCTACGCCACAAATAAACGGCTCGCTCAATATAATTTGATTGTATCTAGAATTTTAGTCCGAAATGCCCCTGAGTCTTCAGTTTGTTATTACATCTCGATTTTAAACAGTGTAGGGTAGGGAACGGCTTAAGAAGGGCTGACTGTTTTCATCAGTTGTTATGAAATAGGTTAAAACATTATATACTTTTCAAACTATTTCACATTTAATGATACGAATATAAACCCTATGTATTGAACTAATGATTCGATGTATGAATCATTATTGATTAGCAATTAGTCACTTTCGTTTTGCAGTTTTTAAATACATTGTCTAGAAAATCACCAGTTTCCTATCTACTGAAGAAGTTTACTTAAATTTTGCCTTTGTTCGCGTGTACTAGAGAGAATGTTTAATTCAGCACCTTCCCGCATCACACAACTTGTTGCTAGAATGTGATGTTGAATATTTAGTTCAATTTATTTCATATTAAGATGATCTGAAATCACTATATATTTCTTCCTGTCATTTGATCTATCTATACATATGATTATATTGTTCATCATCTGGGACTATCATATGCAATGAAAACATATGTTTCGGAGCTGTCCAACAGTACTCAACGATAAATCTAGACAAAATCGTCAAAAGGTCGAAGGTAACAATTGTAAACAATGACCTAAAACATAAATTTCCTGAAAATGCCAGGTTGCCAGGTTGCATTTATGGTAACTGGGCTCGAAAATGACAATTTGCTTGCTCGGTGAGCAGCCGGTTCGTAAATTTGACATCCCGATCCAACCGAGCCGAATGTTGCTATTTGAAGAAATATAATCAAAACAAGATGAAATGTCAAAACAACAACTTCATCTGGAGGACTTTGAGTGTTTAAGATTTGACGTTTATTCAAAGAAGTTGTGACCAGAATGAGTGCATCAAAACCGCGTGGAAGAAATTAGACGCATCAAGAAGACAAAGGGCTTTGCAGGGCTTGGCTGGATGTGTCGCAAGATCCAATCATTGGGACAAACCAGAAAGCCGAATACCTGTACGGAAGAATCTACAAGAAGTTCATAGAAATTTGTGCAGAAAACTGTTCAGCTCTCCCGCTACAGCGCGCCGCAACTGGCATCAAAAGAAGATGACATTCGATCAGTAAATCGGTCTGTAAGTTTGCTGAATGTGTGTCGCATATAAGTTCCAGCACAGCGGTGCCTCTCCGGAGGACAACCTGAAGAAAGCGTTAACGCTGTATGCTGCTAAAGAACAATGTAAATTTCTTCTGATCCACTGCTATCGGATCCTGAGGTCTGCTCCAAAGTGGCAAAGTCACCGCTGTATGTGCACGGGATATGAACAACTGCGTGAACACCAGCTCGTCTAATTCATCGTCACTTGAGCTCAAATATTCCACAAACACCTTGGAATTGTCCATTTCAAAAATATTTATTTTCAAGTTCGTGTCCTATACAATATTGTCAAATAGCTTAACATTGCACAAATGTTTAGCGAAAAAAAAAACAAATAAGACCGGTGCAAGAATAAAGTTGGTTTCTATGTTGTTACCTTTTTATGAACGACCGGTGCGAAAGTGGGTCGCTAAATCAAAATAGGAACGCTCTCTGTCATCACAACATTACCCAGATACGAAACTACCGGTGAGGATGGTCTTACTGTTGAGCCATAAATCTGAAGTATGCAATTATAACTTCGAAGTACGAACTTTGCTTGGAGACTGGAATCTTGCACAAAAAGGTTGTACGTTTGACACAAAAAGGTTATATGCAAAAATGCCTTAGGAGGTTATAGCACAGACAACATACGTTTAAGCTTATCTTGATGATCAATTTCTTGTTGAAATTATTTGACAACCATTATAACATGTTATTACTCTGTAGTCTGAACAAGGCATAATACCAGCGGGTGGATAGTCATGAAGAAAGGGGCTATTCATAAACCACGTAGATGTTTCTGGGGGAGGGGGGGGGGGGTGGTTTGGAAAAAGTCCACGCTCCATACATAAATTAAAAAAAATGGTATGGAGGAAAGTCTACGAAGGGTGGGGGGGGGGGGGTGGTTGAATGTTCAAAAATGAGTACGTGGTTTATGAACAGGCCCCAAGAAATTCTTCATCAAATATAACATGGGCACTTCCCCAGAATTTGATGGACTTTGAGCTCCATGTTCCGTGTTTCCAATCGTTAGTGCTTTTTCGTTGCCTGGGTCTATGCCGATTGTTCGGGTCCGTATTTACATCGTGTGCTTCCATAACTATTATTTTTTACGGCTGGCTTGTAGGGCCTACAGCAGCCTCCTGTCTCGCCGGAGGAGCAACGTGCACAACTTTGTTTAGAGTCTCACGCCTGCACGAGGACGATGATCGGCCGCCCCTAACATGGAGAACAGACGCCGTTTTTAGCCGCTTCTGACTTGGAGAACAGACGCTCACGCTGGTGAAGGCCTGGACCCTTATAGCGGAATGACTCGCTTTGAAAGGGCTGCCTTTGGATATTTGTGGGATTTTGGAAGGAACTCAACAGATCCCAGTAACTTCTAAGCTTCCCTAAATCCTAGGCAGCCACAGCTGCCTGTCCGGGGATGCTGATTTAATTCGCATCTAACCTCCATATCTGGAGGTCGCTAATGATCCGCAACCTATGACCCGCCGGGTGGTTTGCATCTCAGTTCCGCCAGTCTCCACCTACTGAACGGACTCTTTCTCTTGTTTCTATATTGTGATGAGTTTCACGTTAACTTAGAAGCCAAGTCCAAGCTAGAGTGCCCTTCGTGTGTAAATATCTGTAACTGCCATTTTAAAATTACAGCTAGTTTCCGTTAGTTTTGGTGATCGTATGTTGATGGCGCCACCTGCGCGCCTTGAGATTGGCTGTCAGTTTTAGTTTGGTGAAACCGAGACTAGGCTGATTTTCCAACGGTTTGCTGTTAAAAATTTACACAGTAAATTGAGAAAAAAATGTTCGAGCCTGGATGTCTGTTCTCTGTGACTCTAGCTTGGATGTCTGTTCTCTGTGCCTGTAATAAGCATTTCGAATGCAAAATAGCATTAATAAAGCATTATCATAGCATTACAGTAAAGCAGCTGTATATTGGGCCAAAACCGGCATTTATGTTGCATTCAATGCGACTTAATTGCTTGATAGGCTGCCGTAAAGACGATTTGGAACTGCTTATTGGTTACCTGGACACACACACACTCGGATTATTTTACAGAAATCTGTAAAGTTTTACCGAATTCTCAATAGCTGAACGTTCGGTAATCCGATTTTAAGGATTTCGGTAAAATTTTACCGAGATCCGGTAATTTTTTTTACAGATATCTGTAAAATTATTAAAACTTTACAGATTTCTGTAAAAAAATCTAAGTGTGCAGCTTGCTGGATAGGTATAAGTAGCACGGAAACAAAAGGATACTATAACTGGGACACAATAGCAGGGAATTTATTAGAGTGGATGGTGATGACATTACACTCTTAGATCAGACAAATAACCACTCAGGCAAAAAAAAATGATTGACTAATGATTTTCATAAGATCTACCTTATGAAGCGATTTTTTATTATTTTTTCATGTTTTCATAATGATTGTTCTGGATTTAACACGATCTGAACGAAATTCATACGGCCTTATATTGTACTTCATAAGCGCTCTTATGAAATCCGTGTGCAACATCAATGTGAAAAAAATCTCAAGTGCCGTAAAATAAAAAGGACTACCGAAGGTGAATTGCTGTCAGACCTACCGATTTCTGTTTCCGTTTTAAGTACGTTTAGAGGTAAAATATTGTTTAAAAATCAACATTATCTTGCCACACCGTTTAAATGTACTAAGTTTCAACATATTGATACAATAGATGGTCCCCCCTTCAGAGTATATAGAAATAAATTTATTTTCGGTTAATAGATTATTCTAATCTCTTTTAATTGCACGGTGATAGTAAAATGGTAAAATGTGTAACATGCATAATACCGATTCTGTAAAATGCGTGTTGATGCTGTAAACAAACTAGCACTTTGGGAAAATGGGTTTCAGTATCGATACGTTTTTTGAAGGTTAAACATGGGCCAAACCAGAAATAGAATTTCATTAGAATAGCTTATGAAGTTCCTATAGTTGATAGAGGCTCCTTCATAAGATTATCTTATGGAAAATCAAAGACCATATTATGATAAAATCAACAACGCCACTGACGTCAATTCATAAGTACGTCTTATGATGTTTAAAGTGTTTCCTTATGTCGAAATTTCATAAGTGTATCTTATGGCGGTCAACGATAAATTTTCTCAGTGAAGGAATTCGTAAATCGCTTGTATGTAAAGGAGATCACGCATTCTCGATACATCTGTTATCTTGCGGAAGGATTCCCGAATAAAAAATTCTCATAGATTTACAATTGAATATATTGTAACCATACAATAGAATCTACAGTATGTACAGTTAATAGTATTGTTCACAACTATAAGATGACAATAGGAGTTATTGTTACCACAATAGGATCTAATGTAAATTAAGACATCGACAATAGAAAAGGGGGGTTGTTATGTATCTTAACTATAGAAAAAGTCATTATTTTCCGAACTAATTTTATTCAATTACTATTAATTTTATTGTTTCTCAATTGTTGAAAATCCAAGCATATAGAGTGAATAATAAATCTATTGTAATGACAATATGCACTTTTCCTTTATCTGATTCATGAACAATAAGATTCATAGTCGGAAATAGATTTTAATGTTATTTTATATTATTGTATTGTAATTGTATGGTTATTTTTATCCGGGTTGTCTACCTTGGCCCATTAGGGTATCCAATAGTCGTGCTCTAGAAGCATCTTTATCCGGGCAATGCCAAACTGCGTGAGCGATGTCATCATAACCGGTTCCGCATGTACATATGTTCCTTAAGGTTAATTTTGTAGAGATGTGCGTCTAGCGAGTAGTGGTTGGACAAAAGTCTTGACATCACACGAATGAAACCGCGACATACATTCAGACCTTTGAACCACGACCTCGAAGAAAAATTCCAATCGCCAATCGTTTTGCCAACTATGAGGAGAACACTGACGGAAAAACATCATAATGTGAAAATCTTCAAAAATCTCGCCTTCTTGTGCACCCACCTTTGCTAGAAAGTCCACTGCGTATTTCTTCTATCATACAACAAATCGCTTTTGATTAGAATATCATTTGCATTTAAAAATGTTCGTCCTATACTTTAACATGGGAGCTGTGAGATTTATCACTACTAGGTGTCTTCTTCTTTTTTTAACCTGCGTTCGTCCCTGGGGGTGCGACCTAGGGGCAAGACAGCTTTTTTGTGAGCAACTTTTTTCTTCAAAGTTACTCAGGATTCGTCAAATTTGCACACTCTATGATGATCATCTCCCCCCAAGATATAGAGTGGTAGGAATGCCAAAAAATGTGTTGGAAAACGAAAAAAACAACATCACTCATATTTGATCATTAAACTCACGTTTGCTCAGAATGCATCAGCTTCCATCAATTTGTATAATTTATGACTTGATTAAACGTATTCTGGCAGCACTGACCTGAATTTGTCGGTGACGACGGTGGCAACCATGGCAACGAATAACAGCAATATATTTACTGTTTGGGGAAAATAATGTATTATCGTATCGTTGTAAGAAGGCAATATAGGTCACAGTAATTGGATGAGAAATTGGGCCCCGATAACGGTGAGTAGATTGTTTAATATTGTTTCATTGTCTTTTTCTTGTAGGGAGAAGAAACAAAACAGATGGGATGTGTGGGATTTATTGACTACCAAAAGAGTCACCAGAGTTCACAAATGTTGGTTGATAAATCACAACTCAGAGCCTTATTCATAATCAGTGGAGTAAAGGAGGATGAAACAGTTTAAAATGTGTGCGGCTTCTCTAGTCAAAGGAAGCGCTATCTGAACATAGGCATAACTTCCGACATGGTAATATTTCAAGTCTCTTGCGATTTTGTACGTGCTTGAAACATACCTTGCTGTGGCAAGCCATTCGAAGCCATCGGTGGCACAAGCCCGGCAATCGAATCAGTTGTATGATCGTAACATGTAGCAGCGGTTATTTTTGTCGCATCTTCACATAGTACGACGCTTAACGGAAATGCGTTTTAACCAAATATGATTTTAAACCAACAACGTCTATGATACCTTCCTGTATGTGAATAGTGCGAAACGCTGAATCATTCATAGCATTTTCATGATTGCCCCTAGATTTTGTAGTATTGCAAGATCGAGTGTCGTTTACAATTAAATAGAATCAAATCAATACACGTTCATCAAAATGTTTTATTTCATGTTAACCATTTCGAAAATCACAACTTTCTAAACCCACTGAACCATCTGAATTATGTGCATCATTTGAGGCCTGGCTAATGCCGTCTTCCTGGTCATCAAGAAAAAAAAAACACAACATCGCAAGCTGGTTCGATAAGAAGGTGTTTAACAAAGCCTGCACTGAAACCGTAGCCGTGTTGGTTCACATGGACCTATTGTCGGTCAATAACGATTGAGCTCGAATTGGCATAAGGGACGATTTTGGGTTGCTTTTCAAGCGAACTAACTGAATCCATATCAATCTCTATCCGCATCTGAAAGCCTGCTAAAGGTTACCTAGACGACAAAACTTTCTTGTTTTTATCATGCAATTTCACTGTCATAACCAAGCTTCACAAAAGGTAGGAATTTTCGATATCACGATATGAATCCAGTGAATGAGAGATGCTCATATTTGCTCAGAGTTACTCAGGATTGCTCAGTGTCTTGCCCCTAGGGTGCGACACATCTAAATCTAGATTCAAGATGATCGAAAAATCCCTCGCTAGCGAATCAATCTTTAAAAAATCTAGTTTCAGCTTGTGAATCTTAATCCATCAACTTGCATCGTGCTGCATCTTTTTGCAGTAAATCTTTAAAATCTTCATCAAAATCTATAAAATCCTCTTTCTATCTACTAAGCGTGCGCACATCGCACAAAAGCAAAACAAAAAAAATTCTGCATCTGAGATAGAGTCGCGCCCTTCGTCCATATTCCTGGTGAGGTCATACGGAACATAGATTGACTGGTCTGTCACTGGCGACAATAATTCGACAAAGAATTTACGTTTGTCAGTTAGGCCCTAATGAAAAATCATTGTCGAATTCGACAAAAAGTTTTCATAAGGGCCAATGTCGCAAACGTAAACAATGACTTTTTCCGCAAATTTCTCGAGAATGCTAACTTAATCATAGTGAATTATGACGATGATTATACAGAACAGGAGTTCCCCTTTATAATAGAAGTAGTAGTTTACTTGAGCGAGTAAGCATTTTCAAGAAATTCGCAAAAGAAGCCATTGTTTGCGACATTGGCCCTTATGAAAACTCCATGTCGAATTGTTATAATAATTATTATTAATGCGGGTAAACCGATACAAACAAGATGTGAACTTAATGGCTAATTCCAGGTTACGATGCTGGACAAATGTAGGAGGTGGATATAACTCATGAGGTGAAAAAGTGCCGGCGAATTACCAAAAAAAATTCTCATCGAATTTTGATTCGCTCTAATCAACGCGCTACTGATAAAGAGATTTTTTTGAGTGTGCATTAAATTCGCCACAGAGGTATTATGTTTATTTACCTCTCTCTCTGTTCACAATCTCACGTTCTCTCTGCGTGTCGTCTCTCACGGGAGACAAACGTCAAACTAAAATCAAAAGACCAGAAACGGCAAACTGCCGCAAAAATTTCAAACGGTGGTTGTTCAAAATCATACCAAAACATTTTATATTTTGTTTTTGTAGTGTAAATTAAGATTAAGATTTTGTCTTTCAATATTTTCAATAGTGAAGCAGTTGACTCAAAATGTATGAAATTATATCCTGCGCCAAGGACACCCGGTTGAATTCGTTTCCGGCTCTGGAACCAATCGTTACGAGCCCCCATGTCAACACCAATGGAAGTGTCTGCCAATTTTTCGTGGGTTCGAAGTTATTTCTCCGGGCCAACAAAAATTGGGGTGTCGAAATGTTGCGCATTAGGGACATTGATGGGATCTGTAAGAAACTAGCAGATATTGTTTGGGTAAAGGACTTCATTCACTTTAAATTCATTTATTTTTTCGGCAGCAACGATTGCGCAAGTTAAGAAATTCACAATGGACAACTTGTACTGTGTGGCGTGTCCGAAAAAAGATAGCGAGGAAATAGCCTTGGGTTTGACGTCCGGTGCGATCCGATTGATCAACTATAAGAAATTGTCCAACACGAAACGCTTCGACGCAGATCGCCTCACTAATGGGGTCACGCATTTGGATTTCAGTTCGTCCGATGAGTTCCTGGCGGCCGTCTACGAAAGTGGATCTGTCAATATTTACGGAACAAAGACTAACAGCCGGATAGCATCAATGACATTCGACAAGCAGTGAGTGCATTTTACTTTCTTTCACCTATTCAGGCTTGAATAATCGTTTAAATAACATCCATTTCTGTTCGTACAGTACAACGAAGGTCCGCTTTCATCCGACGAAAAGGTTCCTGCTATCAATTGCCTCATATAACGGTTCCGTCATGCTTTACGATACGCAGACCAAGAAAATTGTTTTTAATCAAACAGATGCTCATAGCGCTCCCTGTAGAGATATTGCCATGACCGACACTAATGCTGACCTGCTGTATTCCGTTGGCTATGATAATGTTATTAACATATTCGACACACGTAAAAAGATACCAGCAACGCAAATTTCTGCTAATTATCCATTTGAATCGCTGGACGTTTCCCAATGTGGTGGTTATTTTGCGGTCGGTAACTTGAAAGGACACATTTACGGTTATGACACTAGGAATCTAGCGGAACCGGTAAATGTTGCCAAAATTCACGATAGCATAGTGAACAGCGTTTCATTTATCCTGAAATCAAACGCGCAGGAAAGGAATCGAGTGAGTTTCGATCCGACACAATTGGCAAAATCTACAGAAATTACACTAATGCCTAACACTGCGGCGACAACTGTTTTAGCCAGTGACTCGTCAATGCCAACTAAATCAGAACAAGATAGTTTCATGGGTGATATTGATATGTTTCTACAGAGACGAGACTCTATAGACGTCCAAATGGGTAGACTAAGCACCTCTTCTCGACTAAGCACTGAATCTCGTGGTAGTCTCAACATGGCTGGTAACAATCTGATGGGCTTTTTGGACGATATCTCTGACAATAATTCCGATATAGATCAGGTGGATGAGACGCAGGCCCAGGCGGATGAAAGTTTTGTCAATGTTAATCGCCTTATTAAGCGTACCGCTAGCATCAAGAAACAATCGACTGTCGATCGAACTCAAAAGTCAACTATCAATCTTGAGAAAATCCGAGAGGAACCGGACATGGACAACAGCCGTGCTTTGCAAGAAATTCAAACTGACTCGAATGTAGAGTCCCAGAGACCTACTAGTGCGAGTACAAAGAGGTCATCACTGCGGCGTTCTGTTGATACTGAAGACAAGGAAAACTTGGCCACTGTAGTGGAATCGGTTACAGCTACGAAGACTGGTACCAGCACCATCAGCGGTGAAGAAATGCCTGAAACTGTTCAAAATGCTTTCCGAGAGCTGAAGCTGGAAATATCCAACCTGCGTGAAGAGTTGCGAAGGGAGATGAAGGAATACTTCTATCAAAATGAGGTAGATCGCAAATACACGGCTATGACTACACGCAGTCAGATCTGGATGGGCTCGTTCAATCTTTGGCAAGAATCACAAAAGCGGTTGGAGAAGATTGACGAAGTTACCCAAACTGGCTTTGGCATGTTGCTTTCGTACGATGAGTTCACGCAACAGTTTATGCGATTACAGAGAGAGAATGAAGAGCTGAAGCGGCGATTAGCAGAGATGGAAAAAAAGCCAGTCAAAAAGTGAAGGTAGACTTTTGTTTTATAAGATTATTTTAAACACTGATCACGATAAGATTGGATGTTTCCTTTTTTTCATGTAACATTATTAATTATTTTATAGCAAATATGAGAAACTTCATTATTAAATTAAAGTATTTTCCGAAATTTCTATACGCTTTGGCTGATTCGAGTTGTTTTCATCTGTAGGCAACTGGCGAGATCCCTTCAGATCTTCCATTTGTAGACCACCGTCAGAATCGCTATTCTGTAAACAAAAAAGATAATTGAAATTTATTGTTTAAACAGCACAAACCATATCCCACCTCTGCTTCCTTTTCGGCATGTTCTGACTTGCTCTCGATTCCATCAAATTCTCTTTCGGGATCATGTTCCATAAATTGTATCACCTCATCCAACACTTCATGCAGCCTACGAGCGCTACACAGAGGAGTATCCACCTGTTCGATAGCATCCATGTGCTCATTGTGCGCCACGTAATGCTCGTGGGCTCTGTCGTACATGATAATATTCTGAAACCGATGACCCCACCAGATTTCTCCGGGCAGGTACGAAGTTCTCGCTTCCGTTACCTGTCCCGTGGTCATCGTGCCACCAGTGAGTGTTATGACAATTTCAAACTTTTTTTCCAGCAGATCTTTTGCCGAGATGTCAAACAGCGGACTATCATGGTCTATGATGTGACAAATCGTTACCGGCCACATTAGCAATATGCGACCGTCATTCTCCAGGTTCATGTAGGACTCGTTCTTTTCGATCAACTCGCCTTCTAGAGATCGGCGCTGTTCCAGCATGACTGCCTTGACTTTAGTTTCGATAGCATGTTGATGCTTCACATCGCACAATCGAAAAACGAAGCACAGCTTACCATCGCGTTGGCATATGACGGCTTTCTTGCTAAACTTCATATCTGAGATCTTTTTCGGCGGCCGAACCATCTTGGCATAAACGATTCCAACCATGGAGGCGTCTATCACCAAGCCTACTATTATTTGTACTGTCAATAGAAACAGTGCCTCAGCGCATTCTTCCGTGGGAACTTTGGCACCATATCCTGTGGATACCTGGGTTTCAATGCTGAGCAGCAAAAATCCAGCGAATGTCGTAGCTCCGTCGACACATGGTTGTGCTCCATCACCCAGCCGTTCTCCCGTTTCTGGGTCGAAGTCTAGGTCACCATGTGCGTACGCTACCAGATACCAGAGTATGGCGAACAGAATCCAACTTCCGAAGAAGCTTAACGTGAAGGCGGTCAGCGTGTAGCGCCATTGTTCCTCCACCTGTGGGAATGGAGTAAAGGAATAATATATTGAGTATCCTGTGGTAGGTCATGTCTGATGTTAAAATTAATTTTAGTAAGGGTATTGCATGGCATTTTCCAATAATTCAATCGTGGGAAATGGAAAGCTGACGTAGCTAACGTATTTTTCATATCTTGCATAGTATCATGTGGACGTGACCGAAGTGAATGATTTATCTTTGCATTTTCATGATAAATTGCTTAAATTTACGAAGCGTATGACGATGCAATGAGGATGCTTGTGTCTAGCAGAATGGACAATAGAAGCTTCATAAAGTAACAACAGTCTTATGTAACTTGTATATACCCCTGATGCCCAGTTGCTGTTATTGGACTTATTTAACAGCCTCTGGAGTTATAAGTTATAGTCTTCCAAACCGTCACCGACGTAACGTTCTGGAACCGCGGGATGTTTATGTTTATGTGCTAGCCCACGTCGTCGCCCACAGTCGATCATTTTGGACATTGTGCGGCTGTTGCAAGACAAAGGGTTTCTCATCAGAAAACATGAACTCCTAACCTGCGTGCCGCGAAAGTATCAGTTTGGCTCAGTCCAGCCTCTTCTTCGTTGTAGTCTCCGTTACCGCGTGAACCTTACGTTTCTTATAGGGTTTGTATGTACGTCATCAAAGTAGGCTTATAACATGTTATAACTGCTCAGTAGCCTGGGTCAAAATTCAAATTCCAGTTCCCTTTTAATTTTTGGAAGCCTTTTGGGTCCTATAATAACTGTGCAAATATATCGGCTTCTCTCCATGTCGAGTGAAGACCCCACAACAACGTGGTTGCTTCACGCCGACAGCAGCAGGCTACAGGCCATGCTGCAGGTGGCAGTGTTGTTAGGAAAAACAGTTCAATGAGCCGTTCGTTTGAATTGTAATCAGTTTTAGCTTAATAACTTTTTCCACAATCGTCGGATCGCTGTGCGGTCTTCAAAGAAAAGTTTCCTTGGAAAATTTCCAGGAGGAAAATTGGATTCACTTATTTTTAGATGGCAACGGGTCACCTCGCCAGATTATTCTATGTAAAAGTAAGTTTTCCCATATAAAATCCTAAGTAAAATTAAAACCTCGTGCGCAAAAATATAGTTTCGCCGATCCAGCTGAAATTTTGCCAAACCCAAAAGGATTCCAAAACTTATTAAGGAGCGAATATTTTTTTCTTCCATATGTCCGTGTCTCAGGCTACTGCTCAGTCTGGTCAGTGCTTAGCTGTTAAGAAACTGTGTCCTATAGGAAGGAATCACGTAAATAAATCGATTGGCGCTAGTTTCGTCCTTTGCGGGACCTGGGCTATAGGGGTTCATTTTGGACATGTTTATCATGAATCTTGTTATTTTCATGCAATTATCCATAAACAGTCATACCTTGATATAACGTAACTCAATTTTTATTTTCTTTACGTTTTATCGAAGCTAAGCTGATATTAGCTCACCCTCCGGGTGCGGGGGCGAAGCAAAAAAAAAAAAACGAAAATCTAACGACCATCACAAATCTTTTGAAGGAAACGATGATATTCACTACAACTTACACAAAACACGTGGAGATTTTATGATATCGTTAAGGTTGAATTACGAATTTATTTTAGATTTTATTTTTCGAGAAAAGGACGCAGCAAAAACAAAATACGTCAGTTTCCAAGCACGGCTTGCTGCGATCCATTCCAGAGTCTAGTCAGTATGATATACCCTAAATACTCTGCTAAAAATGCCAACTTTGGTTCCATTGGCTCGATTAGTTCTCGAGTAATGCAGAAATTGGTGTTTCATTTGTATAGGAGCTTTCCAGAGGAGGGAAGGATTTTGAACCACCATAAGAACCTTCCCCGGCCCTAAAAACGTCTGCAAACAAATTTTTGGATTTTCCGAGTCTATAAGGGTCAGACAATCAGACTGATAGACCGGTTGAATTCGTGATTTTATTATCTGCCATTTGGAGGCACTTCATGTCGCATTGATAACAGTATTTCAAAAAAAAAAAAAAACTAAGCAGGTTTGAAGGTTTGTGTCAAAAAGAGAGTTGTACAACACTTTTGAAGCCACGTTTTTGTTTAATCAACCACTGATGTTTATTACGTGTTTTATGCCATTAAAAAATCCTTGAAAAAAGAGTTAAACATCTTTTACCCCTAAAGCGACACTAAATGATAATAACCTCAAAGTTTAAATGAAACTGTTGTGTAGGAAGTTTTCTTTGCTTTCGGATGAAGGTAGAGAATTTAGCTAAGTAACATAATTTTTTAGTTACAGCCAGTCTAAGACTAATATCTACATGAAAAGTTCAATAGCTCCGTATACTTTGAGATTTGGCCATATGCGTTCAACAATTGTTTTCTTCAAATATCATCCTCTATCGCCCCTGAAAATATTTGCACTAAAGAACCGAATACCCTGTATTAATCACGTTTATAATTTAAACTGATAATAATAGTGGTAAAAAAAGTTCCGTTACTCAGCAAAAAAAATGTAATATACATCAACGCAATTGATTCTAACGTATTAAAACTGATGTAATCAAGGAAATACGATGCACAATAACATCCACTTAGTGGAATATTCGTCGGTCTTCAAATTACATCAGAAAAAAAAAATAGTTGCATGAATGTAACTATCACATATTAAAAGCATAAATATTACACGAAAACCAATGTACATAAAGAACTCCGCAAAAAATGTTAAATATTACACGATTTTTCTGTCTATCGCATTTTGTTTTTATGTAAATTTAAATCTCGCAACATTGCCAAACTTGTTCTTGTTTGTTTGTTTACAACACTGGATTTTCTTCGTCGTCGCAGCCGTTGCTTTCTTTCATTAATATCAATCCAAAAAAGGTGGTGGCAATAATCGAAGAGGGCAGAACCGCGGAAGCCCTGCTCAAACGCCCTAACGCAGATAGTTACCTGGTTTCGAAGTTGAACAAGAAGAACTTTGCCACGAACAGTCGTCAACTAACACAGTTTGTGATAGATTTTGGATTAGAAGCTGATCGCCATTTGCTGCGTTGTCTATTCTCTGCGGTAGATTTTTCCAGTAGTTCGGCTGGAGGGACCGGTGGAGACGCTACCCCGGGACATTCCAGGAGTAATAGCAGTAGTAGCAACACAACCACAAGTACTATCAACAATAACAACCAGAGTAGCGGCCCACTGTCACTGCATGCTCGATTTCTGTCGTCGGAATTGGTCAGATTACTGACCAAACCGCAGCTGGTAGGGAACGTTTGCTTTGCGGTGGACAATCCGCTACCGCATCAGAGGACTTTAACACCGTCGACAGGTCTTGTAACGCGTACCGTAAAGCGACTCAACTGTTCGCCAATACTGCAAACCGCCCTTGCTCAAGCCCTTCTCCATTCGTGTCATCCGGAACATAACGCTCGAAGTTGCATTGCCGCACTTATTCAATCCTACATTGACTTAGAATCATCCATACCAAGTCAGGAAGGAAGGCGCAACGACGTTTCTCCAGAACTATTGCAGCACATCCTATCGCCAGAGACAGACAATAAGGAAGTAGCCTCTTAGTTATCGCTTCACTTGGTGGACGTTTTGCTGCACGATGCCGGCAACGATCAGGCGGTTTAACGATCAGGCGATGGAAATCTTCAAGACCCCAATCTAGCTTTGTCCGGATCTGAAGTGGGAGAAGTGGCTAGCCGTTCGTCAAGACGATCCTCAAGTTCCTCCAACGACGTTTTCCGCAAATTATGAAGGGAAAGCTGCCGACGAACAGATCCCGAAATCGGCCCAGCAACCCCCAGAAACGTTGAGCACTATATTGTCTTGTTTGCAGGCGTGTGTCGGGAATTTTAACCAATCAGTTGCTAAAATCATAATGAGTATGACTCAGTACAACCCGTTATTGCCTAGTAAGACCCGAGCCCAACAAGCACCACAGCAACAACAGCCCCTCTAGGTGTGGTCAGGCCGCTTCGTGTTCTGGAAGATCCTTTCTGTGCATCTGCTTTTGGCGGGCAAATCTTCCCAGGGTTATCGGTCGACTCGTTGTCTGGATTGGCAAGCAAGATGGCAGGCTTGAACCTGGGTGCTCCTGGTAATAGTGCCGCCAAGCGCCCCTGTGGGAAACATTGGACGCCTACCGCAAACTCCCACTGGGGATAAACTGACCTTGTCGAATGCAATACGTTTGATTCATAATTTCCGTTGATGTGAAATTTCACATTATTAGAAATGCATTCATATCTTCTTCCTTTCGTAATGAAAGTCTATTGTGACATGATGAAAATTAATGTAATTCACGTTAATGCCTAGGATGTATCGTTGTTAAAATAAGGATTTGCATTTGTTATTGTTAACCAAATCGCAATGATAAAGACTTAATATGGTAGTTCTCATTTCTATAAGTTTTACATTGCTCTCTTTGCGTCGCGGCTATGTAGTACATCGCAATGATTTACGTTGTCTCAATGAGTTACTTTGCCTCGTTTACATCAACCAAATTACATCGATAAGCAATGCACAGGCCATTGACAAGCCTATATCAATAGCAGTGATTGACAGTAGACAGCATGTCCTGCTGTCAGCTGTGAGCTGTCAAATAGAAGTCTAACCATTTGTTTTGGTTGTTTGTTTTGATGTGAAACACCACATAAAGCGATCTGTCTGCTTTGTATGACGTACACAACGAAAACGAGCAACAACAGACAAAACTTAAACGAGCAACAACAGACAACAGACAACTCACAATGTTGACATTATTTTGGCAGTTGAGCTTGCTAAGATGTTGTCTGCGTGAAAAAGTGGTTCTTGTCGTTACGGGTCTAGTATTACCATAGACTAACTCTAAGACCAGTAGGTCCCATACAAATACGATTTTTTTCTTGGCTCAGTCAGTACTAGAACATCGTCCCAAGCTCGGTCCCAAGCTCAATAATGCACTCTTATAATGAACTCACATGAACACTCTCAAATATCTGTCAAATAACACAGCAAATCAAAACAAAGGCGCAAATATGTATAACAAGGTGCTGGCTTCAAGGTGTAATTCGGACCAGGGTTCTATAACAGTGAACCAATTTCAAATCGCTAGTTGCATATTGATTGTTGGTATTACCAGCAATCAATATGCAACTAGCGATTTGAAATTGGTTCACTGTTGTAGAACCCCTTGGTCCGAATAACACCTTGAAGCCAGCACCTTGTTATACATAATTGCGCCTTTGTTTTGATTTGCTGTGTTATTTTGACAGAATATTTGAGAGTGTGTTCATGTGAGTTCATTATTAAGCTTGGGACCGAGATTGGGACCGATGTTCTAGTACTGACTGAGCCAAGAAAAAAATCGTATTTGTATGGGACCTACTGGTCTTAGAGTTAATCTATGGTCTTACTCACTCCACTGGAACATTTATTCATTACTGCGTACAATTATCTGAACTTCTTTACCATTTAAAGATAAAGGATAAAATTGCCAATGGAGTAAGAGAGCAAGAAAACCAAATCTAAAATACCAAATAATTAATGAGATTAATTAAAATTTGCTTTACAGCGTATCCGTCAAGCAGGCTTACTGGGATCAGTCTTTTCCGCTTCCGCTAACATTACGTTTGGACCTTATACCCCGTTCATTACGTGCTATAGAGTACCTTGGTATCAAATGGTCTTCCCTTAGCTCAGTCGGTAAAGGCGCAGCTACAAAGCAACACCATGCTGGAGGTGGCTGGGTTCGATTCCCGGTCTGGTCTAGGGATTTTTTGTTAAGGAAAATTTCTCGACTCCCTGCCCTAATAAACATGTACCATACAGGAACGATATTATAGATGGTATGACCATACCACTAACAGTTGGGATGATACCTCGAATTGATGGTTAGGCATTTCTTATGGTTATTGTTTATGCGGGTGGGCATTAGGGTATGATTGCACTGGCCAAACAATCATACTCATGTCAAAATGGTACCTGGCATTGAAAGCTCTCAATTAATTGCATTTAGAAAACTTAGTTAAGAGCAAGCAATTGGCAAATTGTGAAAGTAATAAGCTTGAAACGCTAAATAATAATAATAATGATATCAAATGCCATGCACCTTATTTCCAGTAAAAACTAGATGTATAGATGCTGATATCAAGATAGTCTATATCACGTAATATAAGTTGTAGAACTGGGTATTAGCATAGACAAACTCTAAGACCAGTACACGTTATGGCAAGAAAACGGAAAATTCGGTACAAAATACCGAGAATCGCACAAAAGTGCACATACTGAAATTATCGGTGAACATGGATTATCGAAATATCGGTATTGCTGGAAAACCGGGAAAAACATTAATAATTACTTATTTTTGTACGGTAATTTTTACCAAAAGTGCTAGCAGCTTAACAAGAGCATTTTTAACCAAATTTAGGTAAAATATAACGATAAAATCTGTATATCCACTTTACTGAAAAAATAAGTAAAATCAAACGTTTTGTTTCCGAAATTATACCGATACTTTGGGTTTTGCTACCAAAACCTAATTTTCGGTCAAATTAATACCGTATTTTCGGTAATCTTATCTTAGCGTGTAGGTCTCGAACAAATAGGATTTTTTTCTTGGCTCAATTAGTACTAGCACATCGGTCCCAAATTTAATAATACGCCCCTAATAATGAACTCACACGAACACACTCTCAAATATTCTGTCAAAATAACACAGCAAATCAAAACAAAGGCGCAAATCAATTAGGTCTATACAGGTGAAGAAGAAGTGGTTAAATTGTATTAGTGTAGTGCAAAATACTGTCATTGTGTTCGTGAGATGATGCACAGCCTGTTTTTTGTAAACATGCGTGACGTAGATCTCCAAAAACAACAATTTACAAAAGCAGCAAATCACACGATGGAATGTTTATTTTCGGTAATTGGTACAGTTTTTAAAAGGTTTCGGCTGAAAAATGCCTCTTTGTGCACTAAAAGGATACGGAAAAAAAACTTAACTTGCTCTGTTATCATTCGCTTGTTTTTGGAATTTTACGTCACTACCCGAAATCATGTATTGTTTACCCATTTACTTTACTAATACCGACAAACAGCCTGCTCTTCTCCACCTGTATAGATCTCATTGGGCGCAAATATGTATAGCAATGTGCTGGCTTCAAGGTGTACTTCGGACCAAGGGGTTCTACAACACTCATCCAATTTCAAATCGCTAGTTGCATATTGATTGTTAGGCTTTATTCCACCATGATCATGAATGTTGTGCAAACATGTGCATTAATTTGGGACCAATGGACCATTTTTCTAAAGTAGACAATGTTTAAATGTCGCACCATATTTTGAATACCGATGGGCCATCCTTAAATCAACAACTTACAAAGCCAAAGTGAAGATGTGCAATTATAAACATCTCTATATTCACCTTTCACATCCTCAATACTCACCAATGTTGTGACCAGGTCCTTCACGAACCGAACCGACTTTTGGGGCAGATTTAGGAACTGTACATTTCTCTCGCCAGCTTTGTTGATAACACGTGACGATCTAATGGCACGTGTTCCCTGGTGTTCGGGATATCGCCTTAGCCTCTGGCGCAAATGTTTCATCCTTCGTACACTCTGTAGAATGACAGGAAAGTTTGCCTGCTCCTGCTGCTGATGATGTATGCGATCTTCCGGGTCTGGGGAGGAAGAAAAAAACGGGTCACACTGCAATCACAAAGATCACCAACCAATTTGTACCAGATGCCCTGCGTCTGATGCAATAATAGCTACACGTAACGGCACTTGACAAACGACTGAGTCTTGCCTTATTTGATTATCGTGTGGCTTATATCTTATCGCATGCTATCCCATCTTCTCAACGTTCTTTATTTATCGAGTTGAATCTCTAGATGTTCAGATAATAAACCACCAGTCTGAACTTTGTTTGCTTTAAGTCTGATAAACATCCCTAACGTTTGTATTATTCTGCTCTCACATCGTTTTAGGGTATCTTAATAAGGGGCGTTAGTTATTGTCTTAATGCTCTCTGGTTCCTATTTTCATTCGCGAGTGCGTTGTCACATCTCTGCAATCAGATCTTGCCCGGAGATGATTTTGCAGGAATAAACTAACAGTGACTGGACCAGAGAGAACCAAAACGATAATATGTGATCAGGGTTGCGGTCACTCATTTTGATTATTCGTTTGCCGATAGCTCATTACAAAAGTTTAATTTTTGAATATGATGTATAATGGACTCGTGGTGCTTGGTCGCACACTACATTGCTCGAACTCGCCAATTGTTGGTCCATGGTGCCGAAAAAAGATAAGTTTATTCGTGATCTTAACGTTTTCAATTTAACACAACATTTGGTACGATTTCAGTTCAAGAGCCACTTGTTTTGAAAATGAAAAGATATGCTCCTGTTAAATCTCGTTTTTTCATTACTTCGTTAAGCCAATGTGATTCCACCATACAATGCTGGTAAAAATCAATCCATCTAAACTCAAATAAACTAACTAACTATAATTTAGAAGAAAAATTAGTAATCTCCATTTAATTCCAACTACCTTTGCTTATCTTCGACAGATACGCGTATTTCGTCTACAATGTGCAGACTTCTTCAGTGTCTCGTACTAATAACTCGACAGTCGAGTATTTAATTATAGTTACAAGTATTCCACTAAACAGCTCAAACCCTCTAGGATTCAAATAAACTGTTAAAGCAGACAACCCTCATGGCATAGACCAACTCCCTTCGTGAGTTTGAATTTTGAGATGACAACATTCTCTAGAGCAGAGCTACCAGAGCCAAACGAAATCAGTGCACCAAGATTGCCAAATTGGTGTTGAACTTCTATAAAAATCTCAACATATTTTCACTCCACATTTAATCTCAATATAATCGTACACTGAAAAAATTCTTACAGTAAAAACTACCATTTTACCCGAATATGCCTGTTTTCAAAACTACCACAAAATTTCAATTTTCTACGTTTATGGTATATTCTTCAACATTTGTGGTTTATTTGACAGAATTCATGTTGATATCAACCCCACCATGGCTGATATAATCGCAGGCATGGTAAAATTAAACGCATTTATAGTCAGGTGAAAATTGTTGCGCTTAATTTAACCCTCGAGATGGTAGTTTCTATTGCGGTTTTTTATTGCTTCCGGAGCGACCTTTCGATAATCGAATATAATTTAATCAAAACGAGCGGCCGCAACCCTGCATGTGATAAATGTCCAATTAGTGTGCCATGCTGCCTTTACCGAAAAAAAAGTGATGGTTTATCCGACTTCAGTGCGTGGGAGTTGTGTATGTAGCAGGAAATGTCTGTCAGGAATATGACGTCACATACCTTCATAAAGGCGTCTCTCGTCACTTTGGTCAGAGCCATGATGCTGCTGCACTCGATTTGGATTTCTTCTATGGCGATTATCGTCGTCATCGTTATCACTGTGTCCGCCTCGATTCGAATTCAGTCCGGATTCTTGGCTGCTCTTCCACTCGTCATCGTCATGCTGGCGTTGTTGATGTTTTCGTTGATGTTCTACCCTATCGAGAGGGGAATATATTACGTGCTATCAGAACTACAATCAGTATTGAGCGCATACTTGTGATGCTCTACTAACAACAAAACGAATCAAAGGTAACCAATTTAGAGATTAATTTATAAGTGTACCACCATCGAGCACATCGTGGAATCAGAGTGTTGGTAGCGTGCGTGCTCCGTTGTTTTACACATTAATTACATGTGTGGAAGGCCAACGATTCGATCAACGGTGCGCGAACACCTTGACTCAGAACTTTGGATATTTACGCTTAACAGACCATCACCAGCGGTTGGGTATTACTTACCACAGTCTACTTTTCTCCAATGCTGGAATCGGCTTGCGGATGTGATAGGGACTGCCGGGTGGATTGAATAGGTCAAACGACTCCTGTCGGTTGTAATTCACGATGCTCAACGGTCGAGCCAGACGGCTCTGCAGCTCAGCAGGGAACTGCTCTTGTCGACGCCAGTGTTTTCCATGAGAGTACGGACTGCCGGAGTTGGTATCGAGAGTGCTGAAACAGAATGTGTCCAGTGTCGTTACATGGTCGATTGTAGGAGCGATTAAGGAGAGACTCCCGAAGTCCTCGGATTGAAAATTTTCTAATTGTTCATTCCATTAAACGGTATAAGCATTTTGTTTTTCGTTGCGCGTGTATACTGCCATAATTAGATAGGCTATCTGCGAGACGTTCACATATTCTAACAATCGATAAGAATTAGTTGGTATCTGTACTGCTTGACACTAAGGGATGTGTGGTTCATACAATTACAATTTTTGGTAGAGTAAAAGAGATCGAATTGGGGTAGAGAGTCAGTGATTTTGTGCAGATTTTAGGTTAAGGTGAAGATACAAGTTATCTTCAGCGTGAAACCGTGTACAGGGCATGCAACACGTAAGATGGCAGATTAAAATTTCAGTAGGCACATCGTTTTGTGACATCGGCAAAATGTCACAATTTTACGCTAAGGTCAATCAATAATATTCATCACTTTTTCCGTGTTTTTCCAGGATTTCTAAAGCGGATTCAAACTCGCTCTCCAAGGTGGATTTTTTTATGGTGCAGTATTTTTTTGTCCGACAACGAAAAATTTGGGGACGTTATGAAAAGGGGTAAGGCCCAGAAGCATTAATCAAGTTTCATTCACCCCGTTCGCACTACAATCTATTTTACGTGATATAGAGTATCTTGATATCAGAATCTATACATCTAGTTTTCACTGGAAATAACTTGCATGGCATTTGATATCAAGATACTCTATATTACGTAATATAGTTCGTAGTGTGAACGGGGTGTTACATGTCGCCTAGCAAATCTATTGTGTTATTTTCAGATCATTCAGGTCAAGATTACCTGAAGTCTGTGATTGGACTGGTGCAAATCAAAATAGACGGAAACTTTGCATGGTTAAAGAATAAATAATCCCGGAGCACAGGGTTTCCGCCAAGCTCTTCATCAACATGGAAAAATCGAAAATGCTGAAAAGCATATTATATTATAACATAATATATAGTAACAGATATAGTCGTCCACTTGTGCAAATTTAATAGCGAAATCTTTTTTGATCCAGCTCTAAACTGGATCGGGTATCAAAATTGGGTCGGCTTGGCGTGTTGTTTAACGTCAGTGTGTTTGGTTTTATTTGTAACTCGTATCGGATTGAGGTTTGCACTGACAATAAGTTCGGGTATCGCAGGTTGGAACTGGTTCCAACCTTGGTTCAAAAACGACTACGATATAATTTTCTTTTGTTTCCTGAAAGCGAGTGCATTTTGCATTCAATCCACCACTCTGCTTCTGTTCACATTCGTTGTTTGAAGCTCGCACTGGACGTCAGAGTTCAGAGAGCAGCAGCTCCTTGGGGACAAACTTTTTTTTTTGAACATCCGAAGTGCAATAAAAAGTGTCCGGGTGTAGTGGATATTTTTCGAATTTTACTTAATTTTGAATATATGAATTTTATAAAAAGTGTATTCATGAATTGGAATGCATATATTTATATAAATATGCATTATGTTTATTTTTGATTTATGCATTGAATTGCATATATTTCAAAGATGCATTGGAATGCATAAATTTGATAAATGTATTAGAATGCATATATTTGATTTATTCTTATCAATGTATAAACCTGGTTTATTCATTCCAATAACAGGATAGATCGAATATGGTTTTAGCATAGAAATTTATGCTTTTTAGTATATTTGTTTTTCTTCGTGCAGTCCAGGGCTGAAAGTCTCGATCAGCAAGGAATTTTCAAAATAAATATGATGTATTCGTACCAGCGAATCGGAACTCAACTTATCTAATCCACTCCCTAAGAGATAACAGGAATTCTGAGGCAGTGTAAATTTGCTAAAACTAACTCGACAAAACTTTTTCATTAGGGCATAACTGACAAACGTAAACAATGGCTTTTTCCGCGATTCTCTCGTTATTTAAAACTCGCCCAATCAATTCACCACGGTCATTTCGAAGAGGAAGAGTTCACCTATCCGATAGAATCGGAGGCTTAGATGGGCAGTCTCTTTGCGACGAGAAATTTACGGATGAAGCCATTGTTTACGTTTGTCAGTTAGGCTCTAATAAAAAATCTTTGTCGAACTATTGGCATGATATCGGTGTGCAAACCTCTGGAGACGCCAAAGTGTTGTATTCAACATATTAATTTTTGAGGTTATCCTTCTTACAAACAGCTGGGCCTGCTTCAATACCAGCTTTACGGCACCGACAAACCGACATGAAAATCAATCTTCACTATTGATCAAGAATCTGTAACTGCCAATTCAAATGTGCAGCGATCCCATCTGTTAAAACCAATAGAAACATTGTATCTAGATCAAATAAATGTGTCCAGAATTGCTCAGACATGAACCTTCTTGTCAAGTTCCCAAGCGTGTTCGTGGCTTCAATGTACGTTCTTAGCGAACACGAAGATAGATGTCAGTAAAATTATTTGAACAGAAATATTAAGATATTTTCTATTGTCATTCGTGTCGGTTTGTCGGTGTTTATTTTATTTTATTTATTTATTTATTTATTTATTAAAAATATACTTGTAGAGTAAGGACTTCTCCTTCTAAAATTCTACAATCGGATTTTATACGACCACATCTTAAATTCTAGATCTAGATTATTTGATTAACTTTTTTCCTTATAACATATCTAATTCCTTCCTTCTAGCCAATCTATACATTCGCGAACGGTTCGTCTGCGTGAATGAATGTTTTTTTAATTCAGCTGGATGCCTATTCCACAGAATAATTGCTCGCACAAAAAATGTGGGAGTACAAAAAATGTGTTCCTATAATGAGAAGTATTTAATTGTGGCAAAACAAAACTTCTGGTTCGCGTGCCTCTAAAAGTGCTGAGTTTTCCAAACAAATAACTGGGACCATTGTGTATTATTCTAAACACAGTAGAAATGTATCGCATTTTAAGAAAGTCATGAAAAGAGCATCCAAGTAACTGACGATGAAGATGAGAAACTCGTGAAAATCGACTAATATTGATAATTCTAGGGAGCCACTAATCCTTCGGCCTAATCTTCATGTTATCGTTCAACCATTGTTGGATTCGATTGGACGTGTGACATGGCGCTCCATCCTGCTTGTAGGACAGCACTTGGAAGTTGGCCTTCATCCAGGGAAAAACTTGGTCCTTCAAAATACCGATATACACTTCGGTATTGATTTTAACTCCAGCACCAATTAAAATAGGCGACATTTTCAAACCGTTGGACGCCACCAAGCCAAACATCATGACACCAGTTGGATGTTTGGTTTGAAATTTGAATTTCACTTTTTCCGGAACGTTCTCCATTTTCTGCGGTGAAATGAACCGGTCCTTGCGGCTGTTGGCCACAGCATCGATGCTGAAAAGCTTTTCGTCGGAGAACAGGATTATCATTTTTTCCTTCTTCAACAAGGAAAGCAATCTCTTCGAACGAGCCACTCGTAGTTCCTTAACTAGGTTCGTAATCAAGTGGTGTTTCACTCTGGCTCTGGAAGATGCATGCACCACCTTGGCAATCTCTTTCGGCTTCTTCTGGGCCGCTTTCTGGTGTTCACTTCTTTCGCGAACATTTTGATGAATTTGCAATAAAACCAATAGAATGTTTGGATGCAGCACTTGAAAGTTAACATAAACAAATACACTTTCGACAGAAATTAGTCACTTGCTACCCGAATTAACCCATGTTTGAACATTTTTGCATTATTTTCTGCCGCACCCTGTACCATCCTACGAATATTTTAAATTTTCCTGTCGAGGGCCACGCAATATAAAAATCTAGGTTTAACAAAATTGAAGTTAAACGGTTAAACATCTATCATGGAGCTCTGTAAAAATGTTTTTTGGTAAAAATAAGTACAGTGTTATGAAAAGACTCAAAGCGATAATTATTGTTTGCCTGCTCATCAATGGGTTTGATAATAAGTAACTTTTAATTCTTCAACTTTATTGCGTGCTTCTAGCATTTTTTTTTTAATTATTTGGTATTGGTTTTTTCTCACTCATAAAGTTAACTTAACTTTGTTTGATAAAACTTGTTTTTCTTTCTTAAGCAACGATCACCTGAAGTTTGCATTAAAAAAAAATTGACAAAAATTGCCGACTTCTCATGGGTTTACCTTCACCATACTGACGAAATTATCCATGCAACATCAGTCATAGTAACCCATGAGTCAGTAGACAAAATTTGACAGTTCTATCAGTCGAACTCTAATCGTGATGGCAAAAACAGTGAAGCAACTCAGTTCGGGAGTGTGCGCGATCAAAGAACGGCACCTCGCCGCGTCGAAAACAGACATGGTGCGGCACTTTGTGGACGTTGGATACGCCCGGTCCGGCATCTACAATATCTTGGCACTATTAGACAACAATCAGAGCATTGAAAGAAAGTCCGGTTTCGAGCGGACGACGACTTTGAGCGACAAGAAGTTCCAAAGGATGCTAAAAAGGAAGACCGAGGGAAAAGTGGCTACATCGCTGCGTGTGCTTGGCCGGAAGATCGGTTCAACTGACCAAACAGTGAAAAAGTACCTGGCGAACATGAACATATATGTCAGGAAGCGAAAGTCGCGTCCACTGGTTTCGGAGCTGCAGGCAATGTCGCAGCGGCAGCGGCTGAATAAGATGGTCAACTCGGTTTTCCCGGCGAATGGCTACGTGGTGGTGGTGATGGACGACCTATCTCACCATGGATGAAGACCTATCTCACCCTGGATGGCCAAGACTGACAGGGCACTTCGTATTTTACTTCCCCCACGGAGGAAGTGAGCTCCGAGGTGAAGTTCATTTCACATGCCAAGTTCCCCAAGAAGATGCTGCTGTGGCTGACAATCAGTGAGAAGGGGATGTCAAAGCAGCTCTTCTTTCGCTCCGGACTGGCCGAGAACGGGGAAATTTATAGTACGAAATGCCTGCCAGAAGTAGCGTCGTTGATCAAGAAGTACCATAAGGGCGAAGACACGGTGTTCTTGCCGGAGCTGGCATCGGCACACTACTCGAAGCGATCATTGGAGGAGATGGAGCGGCTGAATATCGATGTGATACCAAAGACGGCGAACCCGTCCAACGTCCCCCAACTGCGTCCCATCGAGAATTTCTTGGCCAACCTGAAGCGAAGGATCTACTGCAATAATTTTGTCGCGAAAACTGAGTAGGAATTGATAAATAAAACGAAGAAAGAACTTAAAAACATGCCTACACACTACCAAAATGTTATGTAAATTTCTGTCCCTGAGACCGACACATGCAAGCGTCCTTTAGCACAGAAGAATGAGTTGAAAAAGATGAGAAAATAAATTCAATCAAACACATTTTTCGTCGAATTGCGTATGTGTCAGTTCCAGGAGACATAATTTTACACGAAATCTTTTTTTGCGTTCCTCGACTATTTACAAACATGGATTACGTCTCGTGTAAAATTCATAATTTCTAAGTGTGTACACGCATGTTTCCGTCCGCCATGGCGAATGTTTCGGTTAACTGGCAGAAGGTCGCTCCCAAGGGCGTAGATTTTTTGCAGATAAGCTGTCATACCTCTTTTTCATCACCATCCGTAAAAAAAAACATTTTTTTTTAAATGGAAACGTTACTTTATTGCTTGCCCCTAGCAGTTTGCATCGTTTTTTTTTCATTAATAAAGTTAACTTAATTTTGTTTCATAAAACTTATTTTTCTTTCTTGAGCAACGGTCACCTGAATGATTTTAGTGAGATTCGAGAAATTCAAATTGTTATTCAAATATTGATTTGCTAGTTTTTCTACGCAATGCCCTGCGCAAACAGCAGTATCGTGGTCAAGCTTTTAAGTTTCTTCAGTGGATTCGGTAGATGTTGCGACAATGAGCAGCAACTAATACCTTAAATAAGTTACCTGCCTAGCCCCTTCCAAACGATAATGTGACCCATTAACCTCCGCAAAGTGTTACACACGCCTGAGCCTAACAAATACACGAACTGATTAAAACAAAAAGTGACTTTTACATGAATATCACATAGAAAAAATCTATATGATTAATCATTTACATTTAACTCAACAGATGAGATCCACTTGATTTTTCAGAGCATTTTCCACTTTTCGAATCACACGAAAGTTAAGTAAATTTCTGGCTATTTTCCACTTATTTTGAGATTTTTTTTGGGTTTAAGTGTGCCAATGAAGCCGAAATCATAGCACGCAAAGGCACACATTTATTATCGCTTTCACACTTCTCGTCGCATTTACAATGTACAATAATTGTTGCATATTTTTAGCTGGTGGAAGCGAAAGGTCGTCTCAGAAATGTTGGATGGTATTATTGATAAAATGCGTCATCTTTGTTGCTCAATATAGCATTGATAATCTGACATTTACAATCACGATGAGTAATTACTAATTAACACAGCATTTGTTCTTATACGCAGAATTTCGTGGGGTGAAAATGCTTCTTTTATCACTTGAAATAGTATAAAGTTGTTTCTTCCTTCCAAGTTTTGATTAAATGAAGTACAGAATGTTTATACAATGAGTACACAACTTCGAACACTACTCACTCTAAACTCATGACTATCTATGTTTTTTAAGGTTATTCAAACACAAAAGTTCGAGTTAAACATCCCACAGAGGACCACTTGTTTTAAATATCTGTAACTTACTGATTTGGATGTTCGATTTTTTGTCAATTGTTCATAGATGTTTTGTTTTTTTTCTGTTCAAGCTGATACATGTTGGTAGGACGGACGGAGCTGGCTTATCGGTGTATCTACACTTCAGTGTTTTTTGGCCGATTGCCGTTATCTTCTGCATGTGATAAGATTAGAAACACAGGGACATGGATTCGCACACTTGAGCGCTAGTAACAGACAGTAAAAGGTTTTCTCTGTATTTCACTGTTATTGATGTTGTGTTACTTATATTTGAATTGGCTCTATGGTTACTGTTACTAGCAGTGCCTTGGATTTTCATAAAATATTCATGAGAAGTGATTACGATTTTATCCCAGTGTAATGATGATGTTTACTTTCCCGGTTTTCATGGTTACCGCTGTCACTTCTATACCGACTGAATTTTGTTTGCTGCAATGAGTGAAGTCGGCTCTAAGTGCGGGTCAAATATCTGCTGTCACTGTTGTTTTGATTATCAATCGGTAAGCATGAATTTCATTTGATGAAATCTGAATATCATCTTTTGTGATGATTTTTTATTATTAGGTGATTTTGAATCCTAATACAAACATGTTACATCCAGGGCCGCCATCATCGTCCGAGAGGTATATATGCTAGCAATGTTGCTCAAGAATACCCTGGACTGGGCTGCCCTTGCATCTTTTCCAATCCCGACGGGTAATTGATATTCATTGTAGTTGGTTGAATTTCATTTCTGACATTTCGAAATTCGTGTTGAAAATGAATTTGTTTACATAAATGAATATCAAAGCATTTTGAAAATTGAACGTTCATTCTTCTGGTAACGTTTGTTGTCATGATTTATCATTTGATTTTCGCATGGAACTTATAGGTAGTCAATCTTATATTGCCTGAAAATCCACGCTTTTGATTCTAATGAGCATGACTTTTATCAAGACTGGTTACTAGTCATAGTGTTCCTAGTAGTATTTCTGCTTTCGCTAAAATTCATTGATAAAATCTTCAAGTTTTGATCATATGGAAAAGATCGGTCTATGACAGATGGCATATTGTTTTTGTCACGCATGATAAGTGAAGACACAGCGTCAAAGCAAAAATGGGGAATGCACACTTAGAATTTTATGCCGAGTTTCGGCTTTCTGAAACCGAGATCCGCACAGCCGACCTCTCGGTTTTGATCTCGGCTTTATTATGTTAACCGATAATCTCGGTTTGGGTCAAACTGAAAACTCATTTAGTTAGCTGGAAATCTCGGCATGAGCAAACTAATGTACCGGTTAAAATTCAAAACAAACAAAAATGAGGGTTACCGAGATTTTGGTTAAATTGTGTGTAAATACTCGAAATTTTGGATAAGATTTTCATCGAAATATTGAATATTTCATGCCTATAGGCAAAACCCTGCATAGATGGTGTTTTGCGTCAAATCCGCTGGCTGGCTGAAACAAGAAGGCGTGGAGTACAGCGAGCTAGATGGACGCATCATGTAAGCCAAGACTTGGAGAGCGTGGGCGCAACCGAGGATGGAGAGAAGCAGCCATGAACCCGGTGAATCGGCGTAGAATTATTGAAAAGGTTTTACCAGTATAATTGATGTAGTCCAAAAAAATGTATGTTTTTTTTCACCGCTCCACAAATAACATACGACTTACTCCACTTGCGAATGAAAACAATATGGCGCATGGCGGTTGACAGATAAAAAGAAAAGCCGAACCTCGGCTTACACCACTGCTAAACCGATATTTCAGCATGATAGGCAACTGAGGTCGGTTGAATTTTGGTTAACGTTTGTGCTCGGCTCCTAGTGATGCCGAGAATCAGCTTAATAATGATGTTACCCGATATTTCAGTTTCAAGTGATGCCGAGACTCAGCATCATTTGATTTCGTGCCGAGTTATCAGTTAAATACCAAAATGCCGAGTGAATTCAGATAAATGTTTAACCGAGCCTGTGAATAATTTTTAAGTGTGTGGTTCTCACAGCTAGCCCATGACGAATTTGTTATTAGTTCAGTTGCAAATCAGTGTAACTCCAAGCTAACTTTTTCGGTTTGATAACAAAGACGAACGATTAAACGATTTGTATAAAGTATGGTTTTCACAAAATGATGAGACAGAACCACAGAAAATCTTTTTATCAGTTCCAGACCAGCTGTGGTTTATAAGCGGGCTAGGACGCTTTCAATTTTTCGAAAATATCACCAGCGGGAAATCGTTTGAAGATGTTTTATTAGTTTCAGATCAGCTGGGTTTTATTCGCAAGAGAGGGCACCTCTAATTCTTTTGAAATACCCAAGAGATATGCAATAAATTTTTAAGACAATTACAAGTACTTTAATCAAACTTTACTTATTTTTGTAAATAAAATAAAAATCAAAGTCATGTTGAAGCTTGAGTTACTTATAAGTACATGGAGTAAAGTTACACAATTATCATTGTTAGCATTAGAACAATGAAATTTATTAATTACTATTTTAGTTACATAAGGTATACACAGGGAGGAATCTAAACTAAGTTTAAGTTTAAAATTCACACCTTATCGATGTTCTCCTGGTTGACCCTTAGCTGTGTATACATAACAAACAGAATCGAATGGTTTTTTGTTTTGATAATATTCAATTTTATTCCTCAAGTAATAATTCAATGTTTAAGTACTCACTCAAGCTTTATATCATGACAATAATTCGACCGACTATCAACAACAGTAATGCCATATCACATTTTTTCACTAACTCCCCTGCCATGTAGCATTACTTTTACATTAAAAATATTATGATGTACTATATTTCTACAAACAACTTAACGTTGAATACGCATCAAATGATGCATTATTGCATTATCTCAATAAATGCTTCATTGCTAGCAAAAAAGTAGCATTAGCACAGTATCATCTGGATGACATTTTCCGATTCAACTTTGGAAATAAGAAAAATATTATCGAGCTGAGCTGCCTGTCAGATCCCGAATCGTCAGCTTCATCCTCCTTAACCTTGGAGTGTGCAACAGAAAGTTTGGTTCCTAAAATTTCAGCAAAAAGTATGGCTGCATTATGGGGAGCGGCGGGTTTTTTTTTTGTTTGTTGATATTCAGAGGGCTGAGCTGTTTTTTTTTCAACGAGGAATCTTCATACTCATATCATTTTCTTCTAAAGGGTGATACGGTCAAAATTTGGTCAAGGGAAAACGCGTGTAAATCGGTGAAATCGTTTATTTAAAAAATCAAATTAAATTTCTTTTTCAAGTTCAATTAGTATAAAATTCAGGAAAAATATTCAGTTAGACTTCCGCTTTTCCAAATCCGAATTGCCGGGCCTTACGCTTGACCCCTACCATCAGATTTTGTACAGCCACCTTGTCCACCTTCTTCGCCGCAGAAAGCCAGTTTGCCTTGAACTGCTGCTCGTCCTTAGCAGTTTTTTGGTCTTCTTTAGGTTCCGCTTGACAATAGCCCAGTATTTCTCAATTGGGCGGAGTCTCTGGCGTGTTGGGAGGGTTCTTGTCCTTGGGAACCACCTGCACGTTGTTGGCGGCGTACCACTCCATGGCCTTTATACCGTAATGGCAAGATGCCAAATCCAGCCAAAACAGGTACGGAACAACCGTGTTCTTCAGGAAAAGGCAGCAGACGTTTATTCAAACACTCTTTCACGTAAATTTCTTGGTTGACAGTCCCGGAAGCTATGAAAATGCTGCTTTTCAAGCCACAGGTACAGATGGCTTGCCAAACCAGATATTTCTTTGCGAACTTTGACAGTTTCGTGTGCTTGGAAAATATCTGCTACCTTTCCCCTTCCTTTTGCCGTATAAAACTCCTGTCCCGGAAGCTGCTTGTAGTCGGCTTTGACGTAGGTTTCGTCGTCCATTACCACGCAGTCAAAGTTCGTCAGCATCGTCGTGTACAGCCTCCGGGATCGCTCGCTCTTTTGTCGATGGCCTGCTTTTTGCCGTAGCCGGTTGTGTCAGATACACCCAGTTTATCGCGGCATCCGGAGAGACGGTTAGGTTTCGCCGAAACACGGTGTCCCAGCGTTCCGGCTTCCATTTTCGATCCGATCCGGCCGTCGACAAACGTTCCCAAACACTGAATATTTCAACGGTTGATTTGGCAACTTTTAGCGACCCTGCGTGCGAGTAGCTCATTCGCGATGCGTGAGAGAACCTGTCCTGCTTGACGGTATTTGACAACTGAAGAGTGAATTCCAAAATCAAAATAGGAGCAACATTCTGCTACACACACACCTTCAAAATGAGGGGTGTTCAGTGTTTTAAATGCAAATTGAAAGAAATACGTTAAGTTGATATTGACCAAATTTTGACCGTATCGCCCTTTATGTTCAACCTGCACCGGGTATAAATTTTGTTTCGGCTTGTTGTGTGATGAACGTTGGTGGGAACGATTTCATTTGTAACTCGTATCGGGTTGAGGTTTGCGCTGATAAAATGTTCGAGTATCGCAGTCTCAACGAAGTATTTAGCAAGAAAAATCTAAAAATTAGCTCCATAAAATATGTTTCTATAGAACGACAAAGAGAGTACGATTATGCAGTTGTCTTATATAATTCCATTGCTCTCTTGGCTAATAGAGTTAACGCAACCGGCATTCATCGATCCGTCGTGAGAAACCTTGGTTCGAATCCCGATATAAGGCGATATTTATCCCATCAATGTTACGAAAATGCCATCAAATAATATGAAATCACCATGGGGTGCGACTCTATCTCAGATGCAGGATTTTTTTTTGTTTTGCTTTTGTGCGATGTGCGCACGCTTAGTAGATAGAATGGAGATTTTGATGAAGAGTTTAAAGATTTACTGCAAAAAGATACAGCACCATGCATGTTGATGGATTAAGATTCACACGCTGAAACTAGATTTTTTAAGGATTGATTCGCTAGCGTGGGATTTTTCGATCATATTGAATCTAAATTTAGATATGTCGCACCCCCAGGAAATCACCGACAAACTGACATGAATGACAAAATAAAATGTCTTAATATTTCTGTTCAAATTATATTACTGACATCTATCTTCATTTCGCTGATATCGTTTATTGAAGACACGAATACGCTTGAGCATTTGATCAGAAGGTTTATGTCTGAGCAAATCTGGACACATTTATTTGATCTAGATAAAACAAATTCTATGGGTTATGACAGATGGGATCGTTGCACATTTGAATCGGTCGTTACGGATTCTTGATTAAAAATGAAGCTTTAATTTCATGTCGGTTTGTCGGTGATGAAAAAACATCTCTAAATAAAACGTCAAAGAGGAAATGAATTCAAATACAAGAACATTAAATACATTTTTGAGGTTTTTTTTCTCCAAAAGAGCTTGGGATCTACATATGCTTATTAAAGTACAATAAAACATTTCAGTAATTCAACTACTGAAAAAATAACTATGCCCTAAATATACTTATTTTCGGGCTTTAATAAAGCATGTGCGCTAGCTTTAATTTGACATAAGTGGGACCCTTTTCGACTTTAGTTCTACTTTAAGGACGCATGTAAGATTAAACTGCTTTATACCATATACTTATATCGCAAAATTAATGCGATTATCCAGCATTTTACGAGTACTCATGGCCGTCTCGGCTGAGCTCGGTTTCTAGTAGGGAGCAAGCGCTTAGATGTTTGGCTCAGGTCGTTTGACAGCTAATCGATAAGATTTGATCGATTCTCTGTCAAACGACCTAAGCCAAACGTCAAATAGCTTGTTCCATTACAGAAACCGGGCTCAAACGAGACCACCTTTAATACTCGTAAAATGCTGGATAATGCAAAATTGATGTATCTATATTCAGCTTAATGGTTAAGGTCGGTATCGTGTTCGAAAGAAATTTCTTTTTCTATCCCAAATCCATGTTAAATTCCGTTTACTGAAACGGAAAAGTAAAGAATCAAAAAGAAATTTCTGCAGCAGCATCCACCTGAGAAGAACAAAAATAAAATTGGAATTTGTAAGGTTTCCACGCAAACTAATGAACGTGTCACTTTTACTTTCGGAAAAATATTCCGTTCGATTATTCCGTAACAGCATTCGTATCGGGCGTAACCAGCTGGGCGACTAAAATACTAGTGCATCGAGCTGTCATTTTAGTTTAATCACTCAATCTCACACCGGTCGCTACTATATTTTGTTACCGTGTTCGGTCGCTGCTAAACTAGTGCTCCATCATCAGTTTGACAGATTCGGTGATCGACATAAACGTGGTCAATTGCAATGGCTCTTTCTTCATAATTTTTCTTAGAGAGACGTTGGCATGAAAAGAACAATTGTTTACATTGCACTATCTGGGAACCACTGGGGTTTGGTACAAAAATATAAATTTGCTTTCCTATATGTTTCGCAAAATCACCACAGAGGTTTCCAGAGGGGCCAAAAAGAAAGAGCTGTCGAACGACGTGGTTTGGTGCAAAAACACAAATATCCCCTCCTACAGGTTCCCCCGGGGCATCTCAGAGGTTCCGAGAGAAAGTCTGAAGAAAAAATCGTCGCACCACGTGGTTTGGCGCAAAACATTTCCTACAGGTTCCCTCGGGACCCCCCAGAGGTGGCCATTGTGGCTAATGGTTCTTTTTCACGCCAACCAAAAATCTATCCAGGAGAAAACATGTAAAAGGCATCGCCCGACCCTATTGGTAAAATTCTCATTATTAAACCAAATTGACTTAAAGTTGATAAAGCAATAATTTTCTTTAAATCAAATTCAAAATTTGCCACTAATCCTGATTGCATAAACAAAAATAAACAACAAAACAATTGGAGATTATTGACAATTGCCAGTCGAATACACGGGAAATAATCCACACATAATTATTGGCAAAAATCCATAGAAAATTCCACATAATACTGATGTGTTCACACATAAACAGCACCCTTTGAGAAACACAAATGAAGTTTATGTGACAAATGAAAAGTATGTGTGGCCACACATAGAGATTATGTGTACACATAGGAAGTATGTGTGGATACAAATAGATACCATTTGTTGATAACATTGCAAAAAATCATAGATTGAACACATAGATATTATCATTGCTTTTTTATCAGTGTAGCAACCCTCTCTCGCGCCACTATCGCGTTGCTAAATTTGAGCGCCTGATGCTTTCCGGTAGTCGCGCCACAATTTTGCTAGTGCTTTTAGCACCGACAAACCGACATGAAAATCAATCTTCACTATTGATCAAGAATCTGTAACTGCCAATTCAAATGTGCAGCGATCCCATCTGTTAAAACCAATAGAAACATTGTATCTAGATCAAATAAATGTGTCCAGAATTGCTCAGACATGAACCTTCTTGTCAAGTTCCCAAGCGTGTTCGTGGCTTCAATGTACGTTCTTAGCGAACACGAAGATAGATGTCAGTAAAATTATTTGAACAGAAATATTAAGATATTTTCTATTGTCATTCGTGTCGGTTTGTCGGTGCTTTTAGTTGTGCTCGACACGGTTTGAAGTAATGGTGAGGGCGATCAAATAAAATTTAGGCGCGCACCGCTACGGATGCTCTAACTTCCGGATATTTTTCAAGTGCTGAAAATTTCGGCATGTTTTCATAATTACGGGTTTCAAATTATTCAATCTCTTGCTAGTAGTCTAAGTCTCGCGTGTGCTTATGCTCCTATATATTCTCTGTAAGAAGAGTAAAAATATCCACCATCTGAAATTTAGGAAAAATAACAAAATATCGTTAGCATTATTTTCATGAAGAATGAATTTGAACTCCACAGTTTTGAAAATAACAAACGATGTAAACACGTTTAATTGATAATTTGTTCTAGGATTCATTCAATTTGACAGAACCAGTAGGCCAAAATCATCGGGGTACGTTGACTTTACTCTGGAGCTGTCATGTTGTTACCGGGTTGCAGGAGACAAAAGAAAATTAAATTTGCACAAATTGTCCAAACTCTTAAAGTATATAATGTCGGTAAAGCAATATGCACGGAGATCAAGATATATCTATAATATATTGCATTGTATACAATATATTGATTCAATGCCTACTTTTTATGCATTGCAGTGATTGAAAAGGAATAAAGCGTAGCAAGGAATATTTAAAATGGTTTTCAGTATTTTCGATTTTATTCGTGTATCTGAGTATCAGTCCGAAGCATTTCGTGTTCCTCGAAATACTCTCCATTTCTTTAATTACCGTAAACTATGTTTCATTGAAATAATAAACATCTTACAATAAGTTTTCTTTTCCGGGTGTTGGCTTTTTAAGCACAGTTAGCGCTTCGTTCTCTTTTCACAACCGTATTTTAAAATATTTTTTTCTCTCTAGTTTAATTAATTTTATTCTACTTTCTACAGGTATAAAGGGTATCCACAGTTTAATCATAGACTAACTCTAAGACCAGTAGGTCCCATACAAAAACGATTTTTTTCTTGGCTCAGTCAGTACTAGCACATCGGTCCCAAGCTCGGTCCCAAGCTTAATAATGCGCTCCCTATAATGAACTCACACGAACACACTCACAAATATTCTGTCAAAATAACACAGCAAATCAAAACAAAGGCGCAAATATGTATAACAAGGTGCTGGCTTCAAGGTGTAATTCGGACCAAGGGGTTCTACAACAGTGATCCAATTTCAAATCGCTAGTTGCATATTGATTGTTAGTTAAATTGCACCACTTTTAATAAGCTGTAACATTTCGTCCTTTGGGTTGATTTCAACGAAGTTTTGGGTGATATGACCTCAGCGTGTATTGTTTACACTGCGTGAATTTCATTGTGAAATGTGTCGTAGTTTCGAAAATGGAGTCGAAGGAACAGCAAGTGCGCGATAATATTTTGCACACGCACCTCGACAACCCACTACTTTCGCACCGTGCCATCGGAAAGATATTGAAAATTCACCAGTCTACAGTGTCTCGTGTCATAAAACTTTTCGGGGAACGTTTAACCACAGAGATCAGACGTTCATCTTCGGTCCGCTACTTGTGTAAAACTTAAACCGACATTTCAAATGTATGTCGTTATGCTCCTGGTAGGCGGCGCCACAGTTGTGCGTTAACTGTCTTGTCAATGTTTATCAATACAAAGCCTAGCACATAATTTGAATAGTTTTGCTTGTTTTTCTCTGCAAATGCTTTTTATACCGGCTGCCCATATTAACTTTTACACACGTTTTACAAGAAAAGGTATATGGACATCAATGTCTGTTCTCTGTGGTTTAACTGTCGATCGGAAGAAGGTGAGAGGTAGAAAAAGTGTTCCGTACTGTGTGAAGCACCACAAGCGATTGGTTGCTGCCTTTAAACGCAAACCCAACTGCTCCGTTCGGGAAGTCGCGAAAAAGCTGCACTTGACCAGAAGTTTCGTGCAGAAAGCGAAGAAACGCGCCGTGCTCCGTTCATTCAAAGTTCAGAAAGCTCCAAACCGCAATGAAAAACAGCATAGGACAGCTAAAACACGTGTGCGTAAGCTGTACACGCAAATGTTGACAAAATCACACTTCTGCATCATGGACGATGAAACACACGTAAAAGCGGACCGTAAACAATTTCCCAGCAACCAGTATGTGTCTGCGAAAGACAAGTTCGACAGAGTCTCTCAGGAAACAGAAAGTGTCAACGTTCCCCAAGAAATACATGATTTGGCAGGCGATTTGTTCGTGTGGTAAACGGAGCAAGCCTTTCGTGACAACTTCAACTGTATATAAATGGCCATGTATACATGAATGAATGGCTGAAAAAACATCTGCTTCCATTTCTCAAAACACAACGTTCCTACAATTTTGTTGGCCGGACCTAGCCTCTTGTCACTACTCCAAGGATGTTCTGGAGTGGTACAAGACGAATGGTGTCAATTTCGTGCCGAAGGATCTTAATCCCCCAAACTGTCCAGAGTTGCGGCTAATTGAAAAATATTGGGCTATAATGAAGCACAAACTTCGTAAGCATCCTAAAGTTGTCACTACAGAACAGGAAATGTTGAATTCATGTTTGAAAGCGGAAAAAATGTCGGTTCAAGCGTTGTACAAAATCTTATGAGTGGTATTAAGAAGAAAGTTCTGGCTTTTGGATTTGCTAAAGAAAAACAGCGAAATAAAAATTACCAAACCATGGTTATACATTGTTTTTTATTATTGAATATTTCATGACAATCGGTTGAGGTACTTGTTTTTGAAGACGTGTTTAAAGTGATGCAATTAAACTGTGGACACCCTCTATTTAGATCTATTGTGGTATATATTGTACTATCAGAGCGAATCGTAAAGCACAGTCAATTCTAACTTTTAAAACGCGCTGACGCTCGGAAAAAAATCATGCACTGAGTACTTTCTTTAGCAATGCAGCCTTGCTAAGCCAATCACGTGTTCGTTCCGAATCTCTTCGCGCTACGCGTTTACGCCAACCACTGTGGCATATTTTTGTTTGCATCTACACGAAAACGCCACATGGACTTGAATTTGACGAGTAATCTGCAAGAAATACGGCACAACAGCTCCATCTTTCTTTTATTGCAGTTTTCGAAGCAACTAATAATTTTGACAGCTCGTATTCTCTTCACGAAGGCATCAAAATTTCGGAAAAATAATTGTTTCGGGTTAAAAAGTTTCCGCATTTTATCAATATAAATTACCAGTTGACATCGAGTAGTTCAAATTCGGGTTTAAAAAGTGGTGTATCGTTTGCTGTGATTAGCTAAAGAAAAAGTCGTCAATCCGCTGTTTTCAATACAGTGTTTGGTAAGATTGCTTGGCAGCGGAAGCATAGCGGGGTGATTTGTTTTCATTTTCTCTGATCGGAGGCTGCTACGGGAAGTGTGCGTGCGTGTGTTTCGAACTCATTTGCCGCGTTACTTCTTTTCGGCTGCCGAAATTGGAGAAGTGCCTATTTTGGGATGGAATCTTTTTTCTGGAAGTGAATCAATCTTGATAGAACAAGCCGAAAGTGTAAAGTACCTTTTGTTTACATTCCCGCATTGTCAGTGCTAAGAGTTTCCCGCTGCGATTGGTCTTCGCAAAACAGTGTTTTACTTCGGAAGAACAAGTCGTGTGGGTTGCCTATCGATGGTCAGCTAGCTGAGAATATTACGCGGAAGACAGATACAATGAATGTAATTTGAGGACCTGTATCGCCATTGACATAACGAGAAGAATAATGTCGAAAACAACAACACTATCAGTGACTGCAACGGCAGCTGCTGGGGGAAGAGTAGGAGGTGGCATAGCTGCAGTAGCGGGAGAATTTGATGTACCCGCATTCGAACAGAAGCTGAAGGACCTGAAGGATACCCAGGATAGTATTCAACAACTTTCGGCGTGGTGTTTGCAAAGAAGGGCCCATCATAAAAAGATCGTCATTAGCTGGCTAAATGTTTTGAAGCAAGGTAAGATACTTTAAGCGAAAATAAGGTAAGGGAAATGTAGATATGGACGTATTTGTCACTAGAGCCCAGTAGGGGTTTGAATGTTTAGAAGTGACCATGACAGCAAGTCACCTCGTCGCCTTTTCGACGCAGACTAAACCACAATGGTACTTCGCAGGACATACAAACATCATTGTTTTAGTTACACAAGAACATTCAATATGAGATAAAGGCGAAGATTGGAGAAATTTTCAGACTTTTTTATTTCTCTAGCAGTAACCGAGAATAGTTACCATAGTGGTAACCAGTTCTAATTGATATTTTTGTCACTACAAAACCTTACGTAGCGAAAAGTGAAGTAAGTTGACAAAAGGGTTTGAGTCTCTTCTCTAAATTACAACTTATTTCGGTTTATTTGGAAGAAACATGTGAAGAGCCTAAATTCTTTAGTTAAGTTCAATACTTATGGGTCGGCTCCGCAATAAGTCAACTGGCCTAACGAAATTCATTTGAATAGCACAAGAAATCAGTACAATTTTCACAAGATTGCTTTAACAAACCAGCAGAAATCAATCAAAACAATGCGCTGGTTTTCTAAAATTCGATATAAAAAAAAATTATTCAATGTGAATTAAATGCCATAAGGGCCTGTTCATAAACCACGTAGACTCATTTAAAAAAATCTCAGACCTCCTCCCTCGTAGAAGTTTCTCCATACATGTTTTGAAATTTTGTATGAAGCATAGACTTGGGTCAGACCGCCCCCTTACCCTCAGAAAAGTCTTCGTGGTTTATGAACAGCCCCTTAAGGTGAATCAATAGAAATCCAATGTTTTACGCATGAAAATTCCAATATGCTGCGTTAAGGTGTCGCATGCTTGGCACATTCAAATAGGAAATCACAGCAAGCATTTTACAGATAGGGTAGAGCGCTACTTTGACAGTGGACTCATTTCTTTCATTCATTGCTATTACTAAACCGAATTCAAAATAAATAACCTAAATTTTTTGTACATGCATTGTACAATACACTTATTAGTAAAGCTATCTAATTTTTATTAATAAGTCAAATTCTTTTTCTTTTTCAAGTTCAGTTAATACAGAATATAGGAAAAGTATTCAGCTAAGCTTCCTTTTTACCGAATGCGAATTGCCGGGTCTTTCGTTTAACACCTGTCATAAGATTTTGTACAGTCTCCTTGTCTACTTTTTCGCCGCAGAACGCCAGTTTGCCTTGAACTGCTTTTCGCTCACAAAAGCTTTCTGAGTCTTCTTATGGTTCCGCTTGACGATGGCCCAAAATTGTTTGATATGGCGGACCTGGTGTGTTGGGAGGGTTCTTTTCCTTAGGCACCACTTGAACGTTGTTGGCAGCATACCACTTCATCACCTTTTTTCCGTAATTGCAAGATGCCAAATCCGGCCAAAATAGAACGGAACAATTGTGTCACTTCAGGAAAGGCAGTAGACGTTTTTTTAGGCATTCACTCAGATATATTTCCTAGTTGACGGTTTCGGTCGCAATGTTAACGTTGCTCTTCAAGCCACAGGTACAGCTGGCCTGCCACACCAGATATTTCTTCGCGAACTTTGACAGTTTAATGTGCTTGGAAATATCTGCCACCTTTCCCCGTCCAGTTGCCGTATAAAATTCCTGTTTAAAGTCTGCCTTGACGTAAGTTTCATCGTCCTATACGACGCAATCAAATTCCTTAGCATCGTCGTGTACAACTTTCGCGATCGTGCTTTGGCCGACGTGTTTTGTTTATCGTCGCGATTTGGAGTCACCACTTTCTTCTAAGTCGACAGTCCAGTTCTTTTTTAGCTCTATCCACGGTTGAAGGCGCCACTCCCTGCTTCTTTGCGACATCTCGGACGGAGGCAACCCCGAAACAGCGGGCAACATATTTTTGTTGTCGCTGTAGCCACCGGCTTTCGATTTCCCCCGATCCAGCTTTCCTGGATGTCGACAATCGTTCACCGAAGACTTTTAATACGTTGGTAACAGTTGATTTAGCCACATTCAACAATTTCGCCAACTTGGCGTGAGAGTAGGTTGGATTTTCGCCAGCACGTGCAAATCTTGGATGCCTTGCTTCTCTTCCTTCGACGACATTTTGATAACTGAAGTGCTAATCTCAAAATCAAAATAGAGGCATGACGAAACTCGCACACTTCTTCAAAATGAGGGGTGTGCTAAATTTGTTAATGCACGATGAAAGGAAATGCGTCAAGTTTAAGTCGACCAAAGTTTGATCGAAACACCCTTTAAGATGTTCAGCACATCCTAATCATGATTATGTACGGAATATGAGATAATCTTGCTTAGAATTGCAGAGATAATCTTGTTGCGCAACGCAGATTTATCTCATTTTGCAATTTCCGTGGATTTTCAACACAATTTTTGCCTGAGACGAATTTGATTCGTCCTACCATATCTCTGTCGGTAAATGCGAAGCTACAAAGTAAAATCTGGGTTCGACTCTCGGTCTGCTTTAGAATATTTTTTCTCGATTCCCAGGGCATAGGGCATGATTGTCCTTGCCATACAATCACACAAATGCACAAACACTTACAGCAAGCAATAATGGTATGAAAAAAGAAGAACAGCATCGTATTTGATCTACAGAAATTAAATCTACCAAAGATTCGATGAATTACTTTCTCGTTACAATGGACTATACTTACGATGGTTATAAAACGATGTGTCACAAAACAACTTTTAGGTATATAAATGAATTTCTGTCTGTCTGTCTGTCTGTCTGTCTGAACCTTATAGAATCGAAAACTACTGAACCAATAGGCAGATAGTTAAAGACCCCTCCCTTCCGTGAGAGAGGCTCCCATACATTTTAAACACATATTTCTGCATAACTCGAGAACTATTCAAGCAAAGGAAACCAAATTTAGCATATGAGAGTTTTTGGAAGCAAGAAATGTTTCTATGTTGGTCTGAGACCCCTCTCCTCTCTGGAAGGGGAGGCTCTCATACAAATGAAACAGACGTTTCTGCATAACTCAAGAACTAATCCAGCAAATGGAACCATATTGTGCATGTGGGGTTTTCTGGAGGCTAGAAATGTTGCCAAAAGTGCAAATCAGCGCCAACATTAGATTAGGGCGAATCTGCTCCTGTTAACAATGGCTTTCATAGTCATTTTCTCTTGAACAAAAGGTCACAAATACAAATTAATGATGATGATGGTCCCGCCACTTACCCCTACAAAGGTTTGAGCTAGACGATTTATCTATTAGATAATTTATTTAAAGCAATTCAATCAGTTATGCAAAAAAACGAACTGATTTCATCTACAGATGTAAACTTCTTCCAAAACTGTTCATTTGCTTTACAGCGATATAATTGTGAAAAGCTATTGATGTCAACCACAAATGTTCGCAAGTATTCCCAGCGATCGGGAAATCCTATTACAATTCAAATCACAGAATCCCGTTTAAGGACATTATCAAAAGACAAGCCAATATCCGATCCTACCCGCTACAGAGCCAATGCAGTTCCAACACTAATGGAGCCACCAGCTTAGTTTTGGGTTGACCAAGGATATCCCCAACCAGGGAAATCAAGAAAATTTCCAAACCGAAAAAATCCTGGACCGGCCCTTGTCAAACTTTTACGTTCAACCACAACAGAATTGGCAAGGAATTCCCCGACAATCAGCCAGACAACCCACTACTATTTCATGGTATCTTCTCAAGCATAAGAGGCCAATTTTTTTTCATGAATTCAAAAAGAAGTCCTTTATACCTGTATACCGCGCGCGAGGCTCAAACAATTGTAGACTACTTTCTTTATTTTTTTTTTAACTACAACAACATTAAACAAATTTCCATCATCATCACCGTGACGAACAAAATAGTTTGTAGTGTTGATAAAAGTGAGAAAAAAAAAGTATGTAAAAAGAAAATAGCCAACTCATTATAATCCGTTTGTAAAAAACTTCGTCAAAATACAATCTTCATTTAAAAAACAAAAAAAAAGTAACATAACCGTACAAGAAATAGTCCATACAAAATAATCCGTTTTATATCAGTAAAACATCGTCAGTTACAATCTTCATAAATGATTTAAAAATGTGCTTACTGTTTAGCAAACAGTTTTAACGTGTGAAATACATAGTCTTTTAAATTCTGAAAGTGTTGGTGCACGTTTAATGTGTCTTGGCATCGAATTGAAAACATTTATTCCTTTAAAATATAATGAGTTTTGTGAAGCACATGTCAAAAAATTCGGTGTTCTTATTTCATACGCGTTTCTAGTGTTGTATCTATGAATATCACTTCCTCTTTCAATTCGATCACACAAATATCGAGGCAGCAAACCATTAACTACTTTAAAAATGAACACCATAGTCAAATATACAATTCTCTGCTTCACCGATAACCATTGCAACGCGTCTAACATTAAAGTCGAGGAAGTGAATCTGTTACATCTCAAAATCAAACGCATTATTTTATTCTGCAAACGCTGTAGCCTCAGTATTTGTGTTTGATTGGCCAAAAATAAAATGGAAGGGCAAAAGTCCAAATGAGGAGAGATGATTGATTTGTATAGCTGTATTTTACTGCAAGTAGTTAAATCGTTTTTCAATCGGCATAGAATTCCATACTTTTTGGCAATTTTCTTGATGACATTGTCAATGTGAGCGTTGAACTTTAGCTTGTCATCAATAATCACGCCAAGATATTTAATCTCCCGAACGCGATCAATTGCCTCATCATCAATCGTAACTGAGACATTCTCATTTACTCGATTCTGTGAAATTACCATAAATTTAGTTTTACTTATATTCAATTTCAATTGCTTACATTTCAACCATCTACTTAGAAAACGCAAATCTTCGTTCAAATGGGTAACGGCTTCATTTAAATCTTTAGCTGCAATGAACAACACAGTGTCATCTGCAAACAGATTAATGTCACAAAATCGTAAAACACGTCGCATGTCATTAATATACATAATAAACAAAAGGGGCCCTAATACACTTCCCTGGGGCACTCCAAGGTTATTCCCCACGGGATTAGAAACAGAATCATTAAAAACAGTCCGTTGAGTTCTGTCAGACAAATAGCTCTCAAACCATCTGTATGCAGTACTCGAAATTCCAAAGCGCTTTATTGTTTTCAACAACAAGGGCCTAGAAATTGTTTCAAAAGCGCGTTTCAGATCCAAAAAAACAGCAACAATCGTATCTCTACTCTCTAAGTTATTTTTCCATTTAGCTAATACTAAATTCAACGCGGTTTCACAAGAATGGCCTTCCCGGTAGCCAGATTGTTCCGGTATCAACAAAGAATTACTATTTAAATATTCCAGCAACTGGCCTTTCACAACAAGTTCTAAAATTTTCTCTAATGTGTGCAGCATGTTGATAGGACGAAACTCTTCGGCTTTAATCGTTCCAGCAACCTTTTGAATCGGAACAACCAACGATTCTTTCCACACTTCAGGCACGTGCCCAGTTTGTAATGATTCATTAATAAGGTCCAGTAAAGTGTGACCAATGACATGAAAGCAATCTTGAATAACTCTAGCATTAACATTATCTACTCCAGCCGATTTTCCTAATGAAAAGCAAATATTTCTAAGTTCATCTATTGTGATCGGGTGAAAACCTTCAAATCTGCAATTACTATTAACTGGCTGCTTTATTTCATCAGGTTCATCAACCAATTCAATAGATTGATTGATCAATGAAACACTATTGACGAAATAATCATTAAACTTAGACGCAATTGCTTGTTCAGACTGTTCTATTGTGCCGTCAAAAGTTATGGATCGCGGTTTGCAATTGCTAGGTTTTAATAAAGATTTCAAAATTTTCCATAACTCTTTGCTATTGTTTTGATGCTGATCAATTTTCCTCTGTATATATTCACAACGAGTTTTTTTAATGCATTGTGAATATTTATTCCGCGCGATTGTGTACTTATTCCAATGATTCTCACTATTAGATCTACAAAATTTTATGTACCATTTGTCCCTTTTGCGTTTAAGACGCAAAAGATCTAAATTGTACCAGCTGTTCGAGTTCTTCAAAGAAACAAATTTTTGTTCAACTAGTTGATTTGTACACGTTTTCAAAGTGTTTGTAAGAACAGCTGCAGACTCATCTAAATTATCGGTCGCGATTGGAACATCCACGCTTCTTTCAACAAGGTTAGAAACAGCCTGTTTTGAATATTTCCTCCAGCACTTCAATTTTACAAAAACTTCGCTATTATTTAAGTTATTCTCAATTACGTTAATCACTACTGTCTCATGATCGGTTATTTTCAAATCAGTGTCGACAACTGAACAAACAGAATCAAGATTAGAATAAACATGATCAATTAAAGTTCTACTGTGCCTGGAAATTCGCGTATATTCATCAACAGTTTGTCTTAAATTGAAAAAATTAGCTAAATGCTTCAAATGGTTTGAACTATTATTATCACGCCAATTGATATTAAAATCACCAGTCAATACATTTAATTTACTCGAATCAAGAAATACCTCAAGCCAGTCCTCTAAAATTTCAATGAAACGCTGGTCACTGGAACTGGGTGAATGATACAAAACACCATAATTACCCATCATCATGCCACGTACAACTGTTATGCCCAAGAACCAGTTACCATCAACCATTTCGTTGTGGCGAAGATTGAATTGAACTGATTCTTTGACATAAATAGCAACACCGCCAGTATGTCTAGAATGTGATAAACAAGCAGCAACATTATATCCCGGAATGCAATACTGATCAAAGGCTTCAATTTCAACAATGTGAGTTTCTGCTAATAAAACCAAAAGTGGACGTTTTTCTTCAACAATCTGACGTAATGCTACGTAGTTTGTTGACAACCCTGCAATATTAAAATACAAAAAATCAAATTGATTACCATTCTTCCTGGAACGTGGTTGCTATTTATTGAAACGCAAGCTGCTTTTCTTTTGATCAAAAATTCTCTTATATACCAAACATTGAGAGCTAAATGCGGCATGGTTGACGTCCAAGTTCATTTTACGTTCTTTATTCATTTTCAAACAATTAACGCATTTCAAAACAGTTGACGTGCACTCCGATGTCTTGTGTTTTTGGCTACACCTAGAGCACGTATCACAGTTTTTGCAATCCATGCTCTTGTGTCCGAATTCTCCACATTTGAAGCATCTAAGCACATTAATATCAGGATACACAAAGCACCGATCAAAATCTATATTTACCTCCTTTGCCTGTATCATACTATTGTAAGTACCCAAATCGACTTCAATTACCGCACTAAACTTGCTGTATATGAACCGTGGATTTTCGTACATTCTTACTACTTTTACATCTTTTATTTCGATGCCTTCATTTTGACTTTTCAAATAGTCAATGAAAACATCGGAGGATAATTGACGGCTCATGCCCACTACTTTCAATCTTGGCACCGACGTGGGAACAACAGCACTATAATTTTCACCCAGATTGCTTTCAAGACCATTTTTCACATTCGATACATTAGCACCGATGGCACATTCAACAATAATGGCACCATCTTTTCCATTCCTAAAATTGCTAATCTTGTGTGTTTTTGGATCTAAATTTGTTTTCAAAAAATTACGAGTTTCATCGCAAGCTTGTTTGGACTCTTTTGGTTTGATCACAATAACCGGACGAGCCTTACGATTGCTTAAGCACTCTTTAAGGAAGAGGAGCTTTATCTCTATCCGCTGATATATTCAATTTAAAAGAATTGTATTCAACTTCCGAAACAAATAGCAGACAAAGTGTTTGTTTACAAAAGCAGATTCGCCCTAATCAAATGTTGGCGCCGAAATGTCAAAAACATTACGGCTTCGGCACACGAAAGATATATTTCGCAAGCAAACACCCCAAAACCAAGCCCCCAGCACTCCCAAAGACATGTCAACTCTCTTTCTAGTTGTTTTGATGGCCCTAAAAAGGGCAATTTTGGGTTCAAACGAACCACCTCACTTCGTCATGAAGCTGGTTCACTTGGCCACGGCTTCGGATCGCTCGGAAACCTCGTGTTTCGCTAGCTCTCCCGGCAGCATGATCGAGAGGCGGTTTGAGTTAAGTCAGTCGGGCAGCTACGCTTTCAATCCGCTCGGAAATGTCATTTACGAAGCTGTTCATAATGCTTATCGCTTTGGAGGAAACGACAGTATCGGGTTAAAATGCTTCAGCACGCGGTAGATGAAGTGCTATACGTTTTCTTCTTCTAGACCTTGCTGCTGGAACTGTTTGCCTTCCGAGATGGTCGAGCGAGAATGCACCCTAAGAGCATATCTTGTTGATATGATTGACCACCTGGAAATCATTATCCTTATTGCGTTGTAGACGGTTGGTGGATTCAAAGTCTATTATTGCCGATTGGCGTCTAGATCGAAATAGTGCTAATTGAACGATAGACCAGCATTGAGAAGTAAATATGTTAGAAAATTCTATTGTTAACTCTTTAGATAACATTTGGTGGCCCTAAAAAGGACCGTTTGGTTATAATAATGATACGGCCCTGGTTGTATTTTCTACGATGGTTGAGAGGGCCACAATCTATAACGCGTAGAAGATAACTATACTGCCTGTAACCGCATATCAGTTCCATATTGAAAAACAGCAAACCGAGAAAACGATCATTCAAGTTGGGAAAGCATTTTTCTTGATTCAGCCTGTTTGGCGTACTTTTTTACTCTATATTTTGATAGTATACATGTAATAGTATGCATTGTTTACTATACAATCAAAAAATAAATCAAAAAATGTGTTTTTGAGGAAAAAACGCATTGGGACAAGATATGCAGTTACTTTGTCCATCAAGCATAAATGTAACCGCATACCAGTCCCATTCTGTTTGTTCAACAATATCGCTCCCGTTATTTAGCGTATTATGTAATATTTGACCGACTGGAACGAGTTGAAAATTGCTGTTCTGAGCTTGTGTTTCACGGAGATTTCACATTTCTTTACGAAATCAAAATGTCCTAGAGCTAATCAAAAGTTACTTTGGTGATAGTGATGAAAGTTCTGTCGACGTAGATTGTAGATTTGATGCGATGACAAGATCTGGTAAGTTATTTCTATCTAAAATCGTGAAAAAATGCAAGGGTTTTGTTCGAATTTCACTTCTTTCTTGTCGGACAAGAAAGAAAGGGATCATGGCAATGTGAGCCAATTCTTATTTTCAAATGTAGATCAGTTTAAAAGCACTCTGGTGAGGATGCAACATGTGGAAGTTTTTGTTTCATAAAAGCGGAAAAACTTGTGTCAGTGGATAATGATCCTCAAGGTGATGCAGCTTTATATGGTCCATCTTCAAATGCAGATCAAGAGAAGGTCCGCGATTGCATTCAATGTAATGATGTTTCACGTTTTAGGCATGCGGATCATGATTCAGATAGTAGCTTTTTCGCCACAGAGACGGAATCAATGAACACCGGAACAAAAAAATCGCAAAAAACAATTTCGGAATCGTGATTAACAGGAAGAAGGCGCGGCGCCTTGCTCTTGTTGTAATTTTGGAGAATATCGGATGCGTCAAAAAGTGTGGCAATTAAGATTCCAAAGATATATTATAGTGAAGTAAGGATCCTTGTATCTTCACTACAGTAACTCTGTAAAAGGTGAGGACTTGAGGTGCTGCAAATTATTTACAAACAAACAAGAAAAACTTATTTCAGCTGACAACTTTGATCTGGAAGGTCAATTGAAAAAGAAGAGTCAACCTCGAGGCATTGACGCTGACAGGAAAAACCAATTAACTTAAAACCATTTTACCATTGGTTGAGGAAGAGAAGAAGAGATCATTAATTGAATTGTCTCAAACTGGACAAACGGGAGACTAATTGGTAGAATGGATTTTCATTCCAATATTATTCCTGTTTACAATTACATTTTTTGCTTTATATATTATTTTACTATGTCTCTAAGAAGGATTAAACATTTGAGAACTACAACCATAATTCTAAAAGGTGTTAAATATTTTTATACTACTGCCACTTCTAAAACGGGACTCATATGCGGTTACTTCAATAATGGGACTCATATGCGGTTACTTTCAAGATGGGACAAACCGACCTGATATTTTTTTCACATTTTTTGTAATTAACTGCAAAATTTTATTATTGCTTTCGAAAATATGATCAAAAATAAGGCACTTGCGCAACATAACTCAAAAACGTCAAAAAGTAATATGGGACTGATATGCGGTTACAGGCAGTAAAACTAACCACATACTTGCAGCCATATGCTGCGACATTTCACTTTCTCAAAATTATTTGATTCCTATCGAATGATTAAAATTTCAAACAGCACAATAGAAATATTCAACCAAAAAAACTCTTCAATAAGCAAGCTAATTTGGTCGTACTGAAAAGGACGGATTTAGTTGACATTACGATTGAACTTGGGGTTTCTTCTTGGTATTATTGGTGACGTGGGATGATTCTTGTCCCGTTGTTGTCACGGGTGACGTTTTCCCTTCAACTTATAGGCTTAAGCTGCCTTCTTTCTCGCAGCGAGGTTGACGGGAGTATCGGCCCAAACAGCCAACTGCATCAACTTCTCTGGAGTACTACTGCTCACCAGTGCACCCTTTTTGTTTTTTTTTTCACTTAAAGATCTTTTATTTCTGCGTTTTGTTTGGGTTTTACATGGGATTTCAGATTACAAGCAAGCATGGGAAAAATCGGTTCACTTAGCGCTCATTTTCACTCACATGCATAAGCATTCAGAAGTGAGCGTTACCACGTTTAAATTATTCCAATTCTGTTCATTACTATTCTGCTTTCATTCTATTCGTATAAAACAGAATTGAGCAAAACTGGCAGCTGATCGTACAGAGAATGAATCGGACGGTAGTAGTGTGGACGGTTTCTCATTGCCTATTATTTTTAGCCGCTGAATCATTAACAATTGCATTCAGTTGGATTCAGCTGAGCGAGAATTATTTCTTCAGATTATACTTAAACATCATTTAACATTTCAAATATGATCTAATATGATGTTAAGCAATCTAATGCAACATAAAAACATAAAGCATCTTTTAAACCGTATCTCTGCTCTGATCCTTCCAGCTGATTGCATTCTCTGAGTCTAAATAATCTCATTCGGTGTATTCAAATCGCTTACGTTCAGTGGCAACGCTTTCATTCAATATAACGTCTAGCTGAAAATTTGTTTCGCATGATTCTGTTTTCCTGGTTTATTCTTTCTACAATGTTCGTTTTCGAGGATTCGTGTAGAATCGTGTGATATGAAACATCACACTCGTTCATTATTGTGTTAGCACCCGAGGGTTTGCTATTTTAAATCGGTGGTGCTCAAGCGAGTGAATGAGTTTTCCCATGCTTGATTACAAGTGATGCAGGTTTTCCTTTTCAGCTTTGGTTGTTTGATTAGTTAATTAGTGTTATAAATTGCTAGCCTTGAAGGCTTGTTTGAGTGTATACCACCTTGGTGGAGTTGGTTTGGTTTAAAATTGGAAAGACTACTTAAAAACTACTTCTATCTTAACCTACCATTTACACTAATCCTACTATTTACATTTAACCTCTATATACAGGCTGCTGACGAGAGCATGCTCAGAAGTGCTACATTTCTGCACAAATTTGTTTGTGATTGTGGCTATTTTGTCGTCTATTTTTAAGATGTTTGCCTCCTGGTGGAGGTCTGTGATCCTGGTTTCATAAGGACGATCCAGGATCATCCTCAGAGCACGGTTTTGGGCGACTTGGACCTTGTTCCTGTGGGTCCGCACGCATGATTCCCACACCGGCGCTGCATAAAGTAGCGCGGGTGCTATGATTTGTTCGTAGACGGCCAGTTTGTTTGTCCTATAGAGGTGGGATCTGCGACAAATTAGCGGATACAGGCACCTAACTAGGGCGAAAAACTTAGCTACGACCCTATCTATATGCGAGCGGAAGAGGAGCTTTTCATCAAACATCAACCCTAGGTAGATGACTTTGGCGGACCACTCAGCCCTTGTGCCGTCCATGATAATGGTGCAATCCGGAGAGACCTTGCGTTTGTCGGAATATCGGTGCAGAAACATTATTGTTTGGGTTTTGAAGGCATTGATTTTGATTTTCCAGTTTTTAGCATAGTCAGTGAAGGTGTCTAGGGGTCGCTGGAGTTTGGTGGTGATTTCAAGGGCCTTTCAATGCCTGTATCACCTGCAAACAGAAAGAACACGCATCCGTCGCCGAGAGGGGGAATGTCCGAGGTGTAAATGCTGTAAAGCAGGGGGCCTAGGAGGCTGCCCTGAGGAACTGCTGCAGGGATGGAGAAGGTCTCTGAGAGACAGTTATTTACCGAAAACCTAAACGACCTTTGCTGATGGTAGTTGCGGGTGATTTTGATGAGATGGAGAGGAAAGTTGAAGTTGCAAAGCTTCTACACAAGCCCGTCGTGCCAGACATTGTCAAACGCCTTCTCGACGTCTAACAATGCCATGGCTGTGGACTTGGATACTGCTTTGTTTCTTCGGATGAGGTTCATCACCCGTACTAGCTGATGTGTAGTGGAATGGCCTTTCCGAAACCCAAACTGCTCCGGAAGAAGGATGTTGTGTTCCTCGACAAACGCAAGCAGACGGTTGAGAATTAGTTTCTCGAACAATTTGCTCAGCGCTGAGAGAAGGCTGATTGGTCTATAGCTTGTGGGTGAAGTTGGATCTTTGCCGGGTTTGAGGATTGGGATGATTTTTGGCATCCTCCAGATGCTTTGAAAATAGTGCAACTCCAAGCATCTGTTGAAGATGGCACTCAGTAAAGAGTAGACTTTGATGGTAAGTCTTTTAAGTATTAAGTTGAAAACTCCGTCAAACCCGGGAGCCTTCATGTTTTTGGAGAACTTCAGCGCTGAGAAAATGTGTTCTACGGTTATTCTATCCTCCGGAGGAACGACACAAGGGGAGGCATCCAGTTTTTGGACGCATTGTTCAACCTGACCTTCGCGCGGACTTAGGATAATCGAGCCAAGCAGATGCGACGAAGCGATGTGATTGCCAATCGCATTTGCTTCCTCTTGAGGGGTAACACCAGTGCACCCTCCAGCTGCTAAGAGCTGGTAATGGCGTCGGATGCAAGTTCACAAAAGAAGGAGGTACCAACGAAGTCAATGTGATACAAATTGCATCAAAGGGGACGAACTTCAGTTATTGCACCACAATAATTAGTTTTAATTAGTGCACGCTAGACGGATAATTTTCTTAACCGAAATATGCCTAATTTGCTTGCTACTGCCAGCAACTAATCTGCTAGGCACAACTAGAAACTACAACGAAATCATCTCTGACGTGTCGCAGTTCGGCTCGAATTATCCCTTCTAGAATTTTGTTCGTTAGTTGTTCAACGTTCTTTGTTATTGTATTATTAGACTATTTTATAACGACTACATGTAAGTATAATGATGAAAATTTCTCAATCTCAATTACCAATCTCAATTACCATTTTAGTGAGCGAGATAAGGCGCTATAACCTTGGCAACTATTGCCAGGCTTTTGGTTCAAATGCCAAGAGTTCACCCATAGGCTAAAGGAGCATAAACTAATCTTTCTAGCATCTATGCTCCCAACGAGATTGTAGAAATTATCACACTGCTTAACTCTACGTGGAAGCGTTTGGTACGGGAGGTCCACGCTTTCTTCCTTCCCTTGATTCCGAGTAGTAGTGCGATTTTAGGTCTTTCTGGAATCGTTCTATTTCTTGGAATCCTCTTTGCGGCACACACTACGCAGTTGGCCTGGCCGATGACAAGAAAAATGATGTATACCATCATTTTCCATCATTGCCTTCAAGAATTGGCTGCGTTAGTGTGAGATTAGATTAGATTAGATTTAGTTGTTCAACGTTCTTTGTGATATACCCCGGGACGCGACGTTTATTGAATGCTATGTTCAATTACAAACAACACAATAGTCAAATTCAACCAAACAAACTCTGTAGTTAATGAACTTATCTGGTCGTCCTGAAAAGGACGGGTTTAGTTGACGGGAGAGAAATAATTTGCGATTCCACTTGGGCTGTTAGGGATTTTTATCTCCTTACGGGCGGCTTTTCCCGCCAAATTGCAGGCTTCTTCAGCAAAAAAATTTCTCGCAGCGAGGTTGACAGGAGAATCGGCACCAACAGCCAACTGCACCAACGCCTCTCTGGGCAACAACTGCTCGCCAGTGCACCCTCCAGGATGCGTTGCAACAGTCACTGTACAGCTCCACGACTGTTGTAAGACTGAGTCAAAATTTCTGCCAAGAGCTGGTATGTTATGGCGTCGGATGCTATTGAACAAAAGAAGGCGGTACCAACCAAGTCATTGTGCCACAGTAATTAGTTTTAATTAGTGCACGCTAGATGGATGATTTTCTTAACCGAAATATGCCTAATTTGCTTGCCACCGCTAGCAACTAATCCGGTATGCACAACTAGGAACTATGACGAACTCAACCACACGGTCGGTCTCTGACCTGTCGCAGTTCGGCTCGATTTATCCCTTCTAGAATTTCGTTCGTTAGTTGTTCAAGGTTCTTTTTGATATTCTCTGAAACGCGGCGTTTAACGAATGCTACGTTCTGCCGTGACGCGGTAACTGAATTTCAAACAGCACAAGAGAAAACTTCAACCAAACTCTTTAGTTAGTATACTGATTTGGTCGTCCTGGGAAGGACGGATTTAGTTGACGGGGTAAAATACCTTGGGCTTTCTTTTTTCGTTCAGCTCCGCATTGTTGTTGCTGGCCATCTGCAGGTGACGTGGGATGAGTCTGATCTTCACTGGCGGCGTTTTTCACCAACGTGCTCCGCAAACACGTCTGTCCCATACGGATGCACAGCGTGAACTGATTGGTTGGTCGTTCCCACATGTTTCATAATTTCTGGCACTGTTAATGTGGCAGTATGAACCAATCAGAGCGTAGCGCAAATATGATGTATTTTTCGACCATTAGCTCTGTGCGTTCACAATTTTTTCTTGTAGGTACTTTTTTATTAGTTTAAACAAATGTAATGAATTAAGTTTGCCACAGGGATTCAGCTTTGATGTTCTACCTTTCGAATGAAATACTTATCGTTAAATGTCTGTGGGCCAGAGAGGATCTTTCAATGTCTCCAAACCCGCGTAACGCTTTCGATTTCAGAAATTTTAGAACGGCGCCCCTATACAGGAATAGAAAAGAGAGACATACGTCCTACGTCAAAAATGTACTGCTTGAACAATCTTGGATTAAAATTAGTTTCTCTGGGCTTCATCTGGGCCCATAACTTATCGGAATTGAAAGACGTTTTTGATTAAGGTTGAGTAACGATAGTGTAATGACAAATTTTATTTTATTTTCGAAGCACCATGGCATACTTCAATACATCAATACATTGTGTATTGGTACATTTCATGCAGTCTTATGAGTCATAAGTCATAAGTTATGACAAGTACTTTTCTTGGCTTTTCTGAGTCTTTTCATTACCTGAATTCTATTTTTTTTTTCTAGAGCAGATATTATTTTTTAAGTTTAATATTGTGAGACAGATACTATTCAAACATATAGATTTTAACATTCACGTTGACATCATATTCTTGTCCTTTGCAGTGAAAGTGGAAAATCGACTGACGTTGTTCTACCTGGCAAACGATGTCATTCAGTACAGTAAACGGAAGAACTACGAGTACGTCGACAGCTGGGGAACGTATCTCCAGAAAGCGACCACCTTGGTTCGCGACGAGAAGGTTAAGCACAAAATCCTTCGGATATTCAAAATTTGGGAACAGCGTGAAATCTACAACGATGAGTTTTTGGCCGATCTGAATGGCTTGCTGAGCGCCACAACATCCGCGAAGAAGGGTGACTCTTCGGCGAGTGCGACATCATCGTCTAGCAATTCCTTGCAACCGGTTACACTGGCTACTGGTCCAAGTAGATTGGCGGAGCAAGCCAAACACGTAACCGTTTCGGCGGATGTTGAGGACTTTCAGGCAGCGTCGCTCGTTTCCACCATTAAGGATTGTGTTAAGAACGAAACGGACACAGATACGACTTTCAAGAGTCTGAACAAAACACCGCTGGTCGATGTTGAGATGGTGAAGAATTCCATCAAAGGAAAAGGTAAGAATTTGTGTTGTTTGCTTTTTGAAAGTTTGATAGTAATCGAGGAATTGAATTGTCTCCTGCAGAACGTAAAAGAGTGGAGGACGTCGAACATGAGATTGAGGAAAATCTGGTTCATTACCAAAGCTATGTGCACAGTTTGAAAACGGAGATCAAATCGAGGAAATTGCTGCTAACTCTGCTGGAGCAAGCCGATTCTTTCTACCACAATCAACGTGGAGAGGTGAAAGTGGTTGTCAATGTAAGTTGATAGTATGTTTTTATAAAAAAAATATAGGTTGATGTTTATTGTTTTCTGCGTCCCAAAATTAGGCGTATCGAAACTTCGGGAACCGGCTAAAAAGTATGAAGAAAAAGTTGGATGAACTAACAACTACATTGCCCAGTCCTATGCCTTCGCCGGATATCAATGCACCTTCTCCGGAACCGGATATGGACCTGCAGCTGCCGGAAGATCAAAGTTTTTTCAATGTAAACGGCATGATGAACAGCTATATGGATGGAAATTTGCCATTCGATATAAATGACTTTCGAAGAGATTCTCCGACGACCACTGCAGGTATGATTTAGTGACGAATAATTTAGAAAACATCCAACTCATTTGTGCGGGGACATGGGTGGAAAATCTTTCTGGTGAGACATTTAAAAATTTGTAAAATCAATTCCATAACACAGACTTTTATAGTTCATTAATAAGCAATTTTTGAAATATTTCTTTTTATATAAGTGTTACATTACCGTACTTCGCATAGCTGCCCAATGTACACGGAAATGCTTATCGTGAGTGATGTCTGAAGCATTCATTTTAGTGAATTAACAGTAAACAGTAAACAGAAAATATCAACCTAAGCTCTGACACCTTAACAATATAAGCAAAGCAGAAATGAACATTTTAAGGAGATTTTTCATTCTCTCAGCGCTGTTCAGTTTTCACTTTTGCCACCAGAAAGATTCCAACAGCCGTTCGTGTCCCGTAAACGCGCAAGGAAGATCATGAGTTGGATGTTCATTAACTCAGTAGGTCTGTAATTGTTTTCCCTAACACTACTTTTATCTTCATCCCTGCGCTTGCTGACGTTGTGTTCTGTGTGTGTAATTATCGCCCGCAGTGCAATCAATACAAGTGATTAACTCCAGAAAGGAAGAATCGGAGGGAGTAAATGATTTTCTAAAAACGTTTTTCCCAGATGCTCCCAGTAACCAGCATTACGGCGGTGGTCGTGGTGGAGGAGGACCCGGTGGAGGCCAACAACCTCCTCCATCACATAATTCCGCTGGTTCTGGCCCGTACAATCCGTCACAACACAGTAGTAGTTCATCGTTGGAGGAGTACGGAAATGGTGGAAACGGTCCTGATTATACGTCCAGTCTTAATAGTTACGGTGTTCCGGGTAATGTGGTTAGTAGTGGTCCCGGTTATGGACTTCCGGGACTTGGTCCACGCCAGAACAATCGCCATAATATGGGCATGGAACGGAATTACGGCGCAGGACCACAGTACAATCAGCCAATGTTGTCGGATTATCCTGCCGGAAGATCTCAACCTGGAGGCCCTCGTAGGCCTCTGCTCCCACCCCCACAGCCGGTTAATCTGGACCGATCCGATGACTATAACTCAACGTGGGACATGTCAATGACTTGGGATGGACCTCATGTAAGTTTAGATTTATTTGTACTCATTACTACATGTAACTTAAATTTATTAATAACAATGCCTTATAGGAATCGTCCTTCCAAAGTCTCGACACGCCAGTGTCACCTCCCCATTATGAAAGGAAAGGTAACTCGAACGTCATTGAGTACATTGACGGTGTCAGTGAGGAGGGTCCACTACAAGACGTAGATCACCGACAGCTTCCTAACATGCCAATTCCTGCCTTTATTAAGGACAAAGGGCGATTGATGGACGTTGATCACCGTAATCTTATTTCACTGACTGGTTCTCCGGGGCCATTACTCAGTAAATCGGGCTTAGATGATCTCGAGGACATTGATGATGACGATGACGATGATGTTATATTACTAACTGGCGACCAGGAAAATTCGACTAATTCGAAAAAAAAGCCAGCTTCGGCTGTTACTCTAGACAACTCGTTCCCATGGGGTACTGGCAGTAGCGATGTCGATCTGAGGCAACCTAATCTGAATCTTATAGTACCAGAAAACAGACCGGCGACAACCAGCAGTAGCAATACAAGCATAACTACTACTACCACCACAAGCAGCACTAGCGAACCGAAAGATCTCGACATGCGAATAGAATCAATGCAGAAAACGCTCGATTCCCACTTTGGTGGAGAAGGAGAATCTACGGATGGATCTAAAGCCGAAGATGATGCCCTTCAACTGCTGCAGACTCCTACCTCGTTGCTGGAAATTGACGATTTTCTGGTAGGGTTAACTTGTGTATTCTCATGATGTTTTGATATGTATTGATATTTTCTTTCGTTCCCTTCCACTAGCAAAACTTTGAGCGCGAAAACTTCGATCTGAGCAAGCCGCCAACGGTGCTGATGAGCAACCAAACGGAGTCATCGTTATCACCGTCGCCCTCGATGATGGATTTGAATGCTTCAACGCCCAAACGAACGGCACCGCCTAGCAATGGTAAGTGATTAACTCGAATTCTCCGTTATTCCGGATGTGAGCTCTTCGAAACAACATGTGGCGAGTTAAATTCTAATAACGTTACTTTCTAGTGGGCTAGCATGCATGCTATCGGTGGTCAAGGCCTCGTTTGCAATTAAATAATGTCTTCCCAAAGGAACTAGACTCATAAACTCAATTTTCATTAATCTTCAAGGATAGTCTTAATTATATGTCGGGGTCATTTGGCATAAAGTCATTTCAAGCTGAACAATGCATTAGGTCCTAAGTAACATTGAGAGTTTCTCTTCGTCGACTTACTCTTTGGTTAATAGCTTTTCTATTAAACCATTTGCTGATGTTTTCGACGTATGGGATGCTCAATCACACTTTAGAAGATCTGAATACTAATGTTATAGCCGTGGTACGAAAGAAAGTCGACAAAAGTTCCAATGTTCTTAGCCTTATGTCTGCTGACGTCGACGTTGGAGCATCACGTTAACCCGACTAGATGCTAATCTTGAACTGTTTTACATAGCGGGAGAAGAAATCGATAGAGGGTCTCCCAATGTTACTTAGGACCTTATGCATTGTTTAGCTTGATTTGGTTTGGTCACTTGGTGTAGGATCGTTAGGCATAAGGTTTTTTTTGGTTTTATAACGGATGTTTGGCACTTCTCATGACTTTGCCAATAGTAAGGGCCATTTGGCATAACGGAAATGTGGCCTATTTTTTATCTTCAGAAAACGGACAGTTGCTGGTGCCGTTATATATGAAAACTTTAACAAATCAGACTTTAAAAAAAACTACAATGTACAGCCCAATGGGGTTGCGCCAAGTGACTGGCCCAGTGTATTCAATTAGCGTGACGTGAGACTACGCAACGTAGCAATGTGCAATCTAGATCGCTTGATTGTTGAAAGAGTGGCCGACATTGGTTTCGTTCCAAATCTAATTACCAAACGTTCGCACTATAACCTTTAATGTAGCTTGTCTTGATATAGCGCTTTCTTGATATCCACATTCATACATCTTGAACAACGCTAAAGGGCCCGGCGTACAGAGACATGGCAAGATAGGCCTTGAGGTTAAGCTGCGCGCCCTCATCTCGCAGGTGACGATCCAGTGTAAAAACCTGGATGAGATCACCGAGGCAGACGAGATCTCCATTGCACTTAAGGAACACTGCAAGGTCGAGGTTGCAGCCGCAGACATACGTCATCGAGGAAGGGTCCACTCGGGACGGCAGGTGGCAACCATCAGGGTAGCGGCAGTCGACGCGGACGCGACGTTGAAAGTGGCGTAGGTGAAGGTGGGATGGTTCAGTCACCGAAGGCATGCATCAGGTGCCTAGAGAGCGGGCACATGTCCTGGGAGTGCAAAGGCCCAGATAGGAGCAACATGTACAAAAGGTGTGGCAGCACTTGCCACAAGGCGCGGGTTTGCAAAGGTCCCCAAATGCTTGATGTGCGGGAACCGGACGATAAGCACGTCATGAGGTAGGGCAAGTGCCCGGCCGCTGGGTATTCCAACGAGCCAACCGTAGGTAACCCGCAAAACCTGAACCATTGTGAGGCTGCCAGCAGCTAGTGCTGACAGTGTAGCCGAAATCGGCATCGGATAACGCACATACATTGTGCCGACGCCATAGCGCGCATCCCAGTCGGCAACGGAAACTGGTATTGCGGACAGACTGGCGGCACTATAGACGACCGGGCAAGTACCCGGTTTGGGAGGTTGTGTCCACGCACAAACGACAGGCAGTTCGCGGTTGTTAAGCGGATATCGCCATAAGTTCCGACCCATACCGCATCCTCGCACGGTCAGCGGCAAACTGGTTTGCGGACAGACTGGCGGCACTATAGACGACGGGCAAGTACCCGGTTTAGGAGGTTGTGTCTACCACAAACGAAGGCTTCGCGGTTTTAAAGTGAATGGAGTGTTCTTCTGTAGCTGCTACGCACCGCTAAGATGGTCGATCGAACAGTTTTCCAATATGCTCGATCGGATGACAACGGAACTAACTGGCCTGAACCCGTTGGTAATAGCGGGGGACTTCAACGCTTGGGCGCTCGAATGGGGGAGCCGCCTTACCAACCCTTGGGCCAGAATATTCTGGAGGCCTTGGCTAGGCTCAATGTGGACCTAGCCAACGTGGGTACCAAAAGTACCTACCATAGAAACGGAGCGGAATCGATCATCGATGTAACATTTAGCAGTCCTGGGCTGCTTAGCAATTGGAGAGTGGATGCTGGCTACACCCATAGCGACCACTTGGCGGTTCGTTATTGTATCGTCCACAATACAAGGCACCGTGCGGAAGGAGGAACATCTACTCCATTCGCCCGCAGATGGAGGACGTCCTACTTTTATGTAGAGACTTTTAAAGAGGCGCTTGAGAGGGAACGAAACTTACGCGAAACCCAGGAACTCTTGCGGCGAACGGCTCGTTACGACACTTACACGAGCATGCGATGCGACCATACCGAGGGAAGTCAAACCGAGGAATGGAAGATTGCCGGATTGGTGGACGAAGTCGATCGCCGAACATGCCGAACATGTCTCCACGCAAGACGGAGGGTGCAAAGAGCAAATCGAGCGTAGAGGGGCGGTAGTCGCCGCGAAGGCCGCACTAAAGAGGGAGAAAAAAGCAAGCGAGCCTGCTTCGAGGGTCTGTGTCAGAAGGCCAATACGAATCCGTGGGGTGACGCTTACCGGGTAGTAATGGGCAAAACCAGAGGATCGGCGGCTCCAACCAAGTGTTCATCAGAGCTGCTGCAGGTGATCGTTGGGGGACTCTTTCCAAGCCACGACCTGAGTCCATACCAACGTGTTTAGATCACCGCAGGCGTCCCACAAGGTTCGATCCTGGGTCCGCAGGGACCACCTAACTACTAAAGCCCTAAGTAGTTAGACATAGTGGGTGCTTAACAAGCACAATAGCCCCCTCCTTGAAGTAATACCGAAAGGTGGTTCCGGGGAGGGTCCAGGGCTTAAGGCACGGGTGGGTTTTTAGTGGATCGAGGAGTTGCCATCCCGACGCTGGATCCGCTTTATTGATCAAATCACTTATCGGGGTTTGATTTGTTCTTTCGAATTATAGCTACGACTTTCTGATCCAGTTTAGGGTTCGAATATTCGGCAGCCTTATTCTGCGTGGCGTGTGAGTCGAGACGACTCGCTCTCCAAAGAACAGTGTTCCCCTAACTTAGTTATGAAGGATTTCACACTCGCGTGAATTTTCCAAACGGGAATAGAACTCCTAGTAAATTAATTCCTCCATATTTTGGTGTGCTCGAAAGTTCGCGCTGCAAATCTCCTTCAGTAACTTTATAATGATGTGTTTATAATGATGTGCTTTATAATGATGTGTTTTTAGAGCCACCCGTGTGTTTTTCGCAGTCGTTTTCACCATGATGGAACATTGAGAATCACCTACAACGCATAATATATATCCTGATTCATTTGTTTCACTATTTCTCGTTTCTAGATGTTGCTGATCATTCCGACACGGAGCGGCCAACCGACAATACTGAAAGTGTCGACATGGATTTATCTGACGAAGAGTACGTCCCGGAGCATCCTACGGAATCAACGTCAGGTAAGAGCAGTGGTTCTGCTGATAAGTGTTCTTCTTCCCCTCTGTCAACGATACTATCTTCGGTGCTTCCGGTGGCGGGCAATAACAAAACCGTATCTTCTGCTAAACATCCAATCGATATACTTGGCACTTTTGGTTCAAAAGATACGACGGAAAATTCTCTTTCAGCGCCTCACGAAGATTCCTTGGAAGACTCTACAGAGCCGTATGAACCGTTCGAAGGAGAAGACGACGAAGATATGTTGGTGCCGATGGTTCCTCTGAATCCACCTCCAGCTCCGCCAATTCCGGTAGAGACCGTGATCACACCACCATCGGTGATTCACCAGTTACAGCAACAACAACAGCAACAGCAACGACCACCGTTACTGCCTGATCCGGAGTATCCCCCTCCGTTTGCTTTTCAATCACCACAGCAGCAACAACAACAACAGCACCATCAACAGCAGAGAAAGCAGTGGGATATTCCTCCGCCCCAATTCAACAGCTTTGGGTCAGGTTTACCCAGTTTAGTCGATTTAGATCCTTTTGGAGAATTTCCCAATTTAGCGGCGGGATTGAACACTCTCAACCAACCACCACAGCCTGGAATTCCGCCTCATATGTGGAACAACCAACAGCAACAGCAGCAGCAGCAGCAACAGCAGCAACAGCAACAACATCAACATCAACCGCCGCCAGGAATGGGACCGATGGGTGGTCCGCTTGGAAATCAGTTCCACCCACCACCTAATAGGCCACCGTTCATGGGATCCCCGTTCAACAATAACAAAATGAACAACTTTAGGAACAACAACAATTGGGGAGGTCGAGGCGGAGGCGGACCCAGGCATGGATCACCTTACTTCCGTGGTGGTGGTGGTGGCGGCAATGGCCGTGGTAATTTCCGCGGTGGACTCAACAAATTTCGCGGCGGCGGTCATCAAAACAATCATGGAAATTGGTAAATTTTCTTTTGTTTATTGTTTCTTCTTCTTTCGTTTTATTGGGTGCGTGCGGTTGCGAATGTGTTGTGTTTGGTTTAGTTCTGTAGAAACGGATTTGATGATAATAGTGACGACGGAAAATATTTAATTTCCCGGGATTCGAGGGTAAATAAAGAAGCGTTCGCTTAGTGGTGATTCACTAGTTACCGGAAAAGGTGGTTTCCAGATTTCTCAACCCAGCTCAGTCGCGTGAAAGATTTTTTACATACAAATCTAGAAAATATTGTATGCCGCTTTAGAAAATGTCAGACGCTGCCTTCCCCTATAAACCCTTTCGTAATTAGTGCATGACTCCACTGTGTAAATGTGAAATCAACCTAGCTGAACGATGATTACAACTCAGAATGGAATTGGGTTTGATGAAATGTAAAATGAGAAGTGCCGGAGTGTCACGTCACTGCGACATGACTTTTCCTACTCCACCAAATAACAAAAGTCACTTCGACTCGCGGAATAAAGCGGAACTACCATATCAAGTGATATTTATTTTTTTAACGAAAAGGAAACTCTGTAACCACAGTCCTGAAGAACTCAGGATGTGGGGTTGAGGGTGCCAACCCTTCGATCAACTTAAAACCCTCCCGTGCCTCGGTATTGCTTCTGGGAGGGGGCTATTGTGCTTTAATTATCCGCTTATGTCTAACTAAGGACTTAAGTTGTTAGTTAGTCCCTCTGACCTGCTGCTGGTCATTTCACCATCTGCTTTGGAAGTCTAGGACAATCTGAGAAGCCGCCGTGCTTATAGCTTTCCAGATGTCCCGGGTCGGGTTCCGACTGCTCACGGCCATCAAACCGTTTCTCGCCTCATTGAAGCGAGGACCCGCGAAGGACATATGTTCTGTGGCTTCCTCTAGATCCGCGCACTCGGGACATGCGATGGACTCAAAAAAGCAGCCATGGCTTGCGGGGGATCTGCGTCAAGTGGACGGTAATTTCACCGTGCCACTCCAGGATTAGTTAGTGGGTCCACCGACCTTTGGTAAAGTTATTCCATTCCCTCTGCCACCTGACCATTGATAAGGCTTTAGTGGTCTTTCGAATTCGTCTCGTGACTCTTTGTACGAAGCATTCTGCGTCCTCTTTTATGACGATGTTGGTGGGCATCATACCCGCTAAGACGCAGACTGCGTCGCTTGACACTGTGCGGTCTACTCTTGACCCTACTGTGGAAGCTCATAATACTGGCCAAGGGGCTCCCTTGTACCGCTGAGCTATTCGACATCATGCGGGATAATGCCGATTTTAGCTGTGAAGGCTTTCTTGCAGACGTGGTCAACGTGGCTGATAAAGGCTTGTCGTCGATCATGACCTGCAAGTACCTCAGGAACCGCTTTAAGGTGATGGTGCAGTTACCTGCACTAATCGTCTCCCTTTGCTCCGATTTTCAGTTATTGACCACAGTAGTCTCCGTTTTGAGATGGGCTAACTCCAATTTCCTGGAGCGCTTCCATCCCTCGACTATGTCGATAGAATGTATGTCCGTTAACTCCACCTCTTCTATGGACTCTAGGGTGATGCCGTCCGCGAATCCGACAATCTTTACCCCGTTAGGGAACTTCAATCTCAACACTTCGTCATATATCGTGTTCCAGAGCACCGAGTTCAAGATTGAAATTTTCAGAACTCCTACGGTGACTTGAACACATTCCTCATACGCATCTGTGTTGTCAGTACCCGATTCTGGATGTAATTTCCCAGAGTCCTGTACAGGTATCCAGAAACCCGGAGACATTGGAGCGAGTTGGAAATAGCCTGGCGCTATTGAACTCGTTTCTCACATCCAGGATGACCACTGCACAGTAGTGAACTCCCCGTCTCTTACGCTCAATTGCCACCTTTGCCGCCTTGGCGACGGACATGGTGGCATCCACCATTGACTTCTCTTTCGGAAGCCAAACTGATTGTTGTACTATTGAGGATTATCCTCTTCAGCACCTAACCCGTCGTATCCAACAAGCATATGGGACTGTATGTCGATGGATCGCCCGGTGGATTCCCTTTTTTCGCACTACTAGAGTCTGGAGTTTCTAGGCGTCAGGGAAGACGACCTCGTTCATGCATTTTTGCACCACTCTGAAAATTTCGAGAGCCAGCCGTCTTGTTGATCAGGTTCGGTATACCGTCAGGTCCTGGCACTTTGTTCACCTTTAGCGACTTTCTTATCACAATGAGTTCATCATTCGTAACCGTCGCCTCGTCTCGTCCTCCGCGGTGTCGTAGTTATCGTCCACGTGCTTGCCAATGTTCAACGTTGCGGACCATCGCCATGACAGCGCTGTGGTTTGGGATACTGGAACGCTGATCATGGAACAATTCTACGGCGATGGGAGGCCAGGGACTCGGGTCGTTGCGCGGAAAAAGTCCCACATTGACCACTTGCAGTAGCTCCGATGATTGCTCGGCTGGAGCTGCCACACCTTCTGTTTTGGTCTTTACCAGGCGATATGCGTCACCCCATGGTTTTGCATTGGCCTTTGAACACAAGCCCTCGAAGCAGGTTCGTCTGCTGGCCTTTATCTCTCCTTTAGTTCGGCCTTGACGGCGGCTAGCGCCACGTGACGCTCCGTTCTTCCGAAGTCCGTTGCTGGACCTTCCTAGGCATGGTTTCCATGATGTATACGTTCCTGCTCAAACGCCTTTTTGAATACTTCTTTGTCGAAGTATATGATGTCCTCCATTTGCAGGCGAATGCTAATGACCTTGTCGACTGAAAATTAGCATGGCTACCTTGAATAATTCGACAAAGATTTTTCATTAGGGCCTAACTGACAAACGTAAAGAACGGCTTTTTCCGCGAATTACTCGTAATTGATAACTCGCCCAATTAATCAACCACGGCCATTTGGGAACGTCCATTAATTACGTCACGCAAAAAACGACTTTATATAACCCACTCCCCACCCCCCTTGTCACGTTTTATGTATGGACCTTCATTTTTTTTGTATGGATTGTCACGTTTTCCCAAAACCCCCTCCCCCCTAACTGCGTGACATAATTAATGTACCTTCCCTTTCGAAGAGGAAGACTTCACCTATCCGTTAAAATAGGAGGCTTACAGGGGTAGCCTTTGTGCCACGAGAAATCGACGGAAGAAGCCATTACGTTGGTCAGTTAGGCTCTAATGAAAAATCTTTGTCGATTTTTTTTTCTTAAAATGTTTGGTTCATTTCTTCAATGACAACTGCCTTATGTAGCACATTTGAAATATATTTTCGGGCATATAGTCGGAAACACTAGCCCTTTTACAAGCGGCAGACAGCTGTCAGTCGCGACCAGAAGAAGAAGAAGAAGGAATATATTCTCTTCTTTTTACGCCAAAGAGCATGGCATCAGTCAATTTCGCATTTTCACAAAAGCACTAATTTCACCGTTCTGAAGTTGAACAGATTTTAAAATGAAATATTACGCTTGCTTCGCAAACATTTTCAATCCGTCTGAACTGTCTACATTTTGTACTTAGCCCCTAAATAAGCCTTTTATTATTCCCCGAAAGAAGGGAGGTATGATCGGAGTAAAGTGCGTTTCCCCTCCTATCATTTTTTCATAACTCTAGGGTTTTTTTTATCATAAGGGCGAATGTAACATTGAGAGACTCTCTTTGACTACACGGCATTCCGTTTCAACTCAGTTTGAGTTGTTTTCGACTTACTTTCGCCAAAAGTGGAGTCACTCAAATTTGAGTAAATGTTACTGGCATTGGCAAGTCGACAAATCAAAAACATCACCTGAAATTAGATGGATGTTTTTGATTTGTTGACTTGTCAATGCCAGTAACATTTACTCAAATTTGAGTGACTCCACTATTGACGAAAGTGAGTCATATACTAAACGACTCAAAACTGAGTTAAAACGGCTGGCCGTGTACTCTCTCTTGCATTCATATTCCAATCATCTTTACGCTTTGCATTCTACTATTTGTAGAGTATGCTAGCCAGTACTGTTGTGTTTCGATCTGTACTAAAGAATGCCTCAAAATTGTTATAATGGCGCTGTAATGAATGAAAGAGAGTGAGCCCGGAGAGAATTTCTCAATGTTAGATTCGCCCTAAAGAAAAAAAACCCTAGAACTTATTTACTGTTTTGGAAAATTCTTCTCAAGCTGAATGTTATCAGTCGCCAATAGAATGGTTCACAAGTATGCGTGCGTAATTTTCTTATGATTTCTTTTTCTATCAGTAGTATTTCACCCAAATAGAGCGAAAAGAAAAACCATTGCAGGTCAACCGAGTCAGTGCAGGTTAGAAATAGAGCAGACACCTAAAAAAACAAAGAAAAAGAATGAAACGATTGAGTCCCGACTATTGAACTAATGAAACCTTCATTGTCATTGTAAATATGCGTGTGTGCATGTGGTGAGCTCAACAGTTGGTTTAGATTAACCATGTTTAGGGTATAGTCAAACTATCATAAAACATAAGAGTCTAAGGAACCAGCAGAAGAAACTCGTAATGAAACTAACGTTTTCTCTTACTTTTATCGGATACCATTCACTAGGTTAGACTCGTTCATACAAAACGGCGGAGATGTATTAAAACTCATTAACCGGTTTGCTCCCCGCTAGGGCTTTCGAAGGACGTTTCAGAAACCTGCCCTAATATTAACTTTCAGTTACTGTACAAACCGAGACCGAACGGACAGGACCCGTTTGAAAGGCATAGAAACAATAAATTACAGTTTTTTTTAAATGTTGAATTCAATAGCCATTTGTTGACAAATTACATTAAGGACTTAACACTGGATGAACTATGATCTGTAAGATGCATTAAAAATCAGAGTTTACTAGAGGATTGTCGCAAAAGGCGGTCGGAAAAAAGAAGATTGACTGTATATATAAGTATTTATAATAGAGTTCTGTACTAAACAGAAAAATGTGCATGTGTTTCAAACTATCAACATGACTATCTAGTAATAGAGCGCACCTTTGAGGCATAGTTGGTTTTGAACGTCCTGAATAAATTGAGTCGAAGTGATTGAAAAAAAAAATGGAATAAAGATAGACACAATTTGAAATAATAAAACAAGCACTCTGTTAGCAGTTTCATCATAAATAGAATAGAAGCAAAGTCCATCATACAAATAAACCTGTAAGGATATGTCATCATTTTTCAAAAAATCAAAAGCAGCTTTGTCGTTTAGTTGAAAACATGGTGTCTAATCCTTGTACGTTAAAATAACCTCATCATTCAGATTTCTGTACTGTGCTTTTGAAATATTTTTCTTTACTACGTTTGTTTTTCAGATCAACACAGCAATTGTAGTAGATGTTTTATAACCTTTCAAATTTATATTTAGCAGATAGTATGATACTCTGACCATAAAATGTTTAATAATTATAATAATAAATTAATTGTGTTTCGATTCCGTGTTCTATTATGACAATATCTGTTCAAACGTATCCTTTACTTACAAAACCTAAATACTCGGAGTAATTCGTGATCCAGGCGTTATTGCTTTTGTAAAGAAACACTTCAATCGCCGATTCTCAGCAAACAACAACTAAAACGCAAATGCTGAATTTGAACTGACTGAGTTGAAAACAAAAGCAATTACGTCCAATTCGCGATATGCTCGTGGTTTCGTAAATGCTCATCATTGGTGCCGGAATGAGATATGTTCCTTTTTTGAGCAACGGGTTTACATAAATATTGATTCGTTCTTTTTGGTTTCATTGTTAACGATTCGCCGCCATGATAGGCACATAACTCACATGGAACTCAATCTACTAAAATCGATCCTTTTCGTGATGTTTGAACTGCTATTAGAGTAAGGCATCGTTATGTCTTACTTCAACTTAACTTGGTTGAAGGTTGCTTGTCTCCAGTTCCTCGAGTATCGAAGATCTTGCTCCACTTGCTCTAATCATCTTGGTCGCTGAGCATCTGTGCATGTTGTTCCGCAAGATTGAGGGCAAACATCATTTTTGTGGGATGGTTGTCTGTCCCGTAAAGAATTACCGGTCTTTTCAGGTACTCGGTGCACTAAGTGCGGGGGTGAAGTTTACCATACCACAGGGTCTTCTGAAGTTCAGAGTAATAGAGTAATGCATTTACGAACTTCTTTGATGCAGTTGTTATCCGACTTCACCAATAATCCGAGGTACACAAATTCATCCATCGCCTTGAACACACCTCTTCGATTTTAATTTGATCTATGCAAACTCCATCATGCTCGGAACCTCCTGTCGACAGATTCTTAGTGATTGACATTTTCACCTCCAATCCAACATTTTCTGCCTCCGTCTCGCGTTTCTGTTTGTGTACAAATGAACCCATTCTACCTCCACCATTGTGTTCCGTTGGATAGTACAGTGCTGTGTAAAGGGTGTCCCACATTAAATTGCATCACGGAAAAAACGCTGTAGAAAATTACCCATTGGGTATTTTCTCTTGAAAATTTGGGTAGAAGTAGTTTAAAGTGTTTTTTGTTGCATTTTTATCGCTGTCAGTTTTTAAAAATTGGATAAAATTGCATTACCCGAAAAGCAACTTCGCGAATTGAATTTGCGCAAGCACCTGGAAAATCCTCAACCCTCTCATCGGGACATCGGAAAACAACTCGGAATCGTGAGGTCAACGGTAAGTCGTATGATTAAACGTTACTACGAAACTCTGAGCATCGAACGGAAGGAGAAATGCGGTCAGAACAGATGTTCTATTAGTGGTTAGAGGGGAACACAAGCGTGAAAGCGTTTGAGCGGAATCCCTATGCTTCGGTCAGGGATGTGGCCAAAAAGTTGAATCTGTGCAAGTCTTTCGTTCAGAGAGCCATGGACCGGGAGGGATTGCATACGTACACAGTGCAGAAGATTTCTAATCGTGACGAACGGCAAAATACGGTGGGAAAGTTACGGGTCCGGAAACTGTACACGCAGATGCTGACGAAGCCCAATGTCTCATCATGAATGATGAAACTTTCGTCAAGGCGAACTTCCGGCAGTTTCCGGGGCTACTGTTCCTCACCTCCCAGCACAATTTTGATGTTCCGGAGGAAGCAAGGAAGCAGAAACTTTTAAAGCTTAACTAGAAAATTAGAAGAAAGATTAGTAATTACCATTTAATTCCAAATATCTTTATTGCTTATCTTGACATATACGCGTATTTGGTCTACAATGTGCAGACTTCTTAAGTGTCGTGTACTAATACTCGACTCAGTCGACATATTGTAGACGAAATACGCGTATCTGTCAAGATAAGCAACAAATGTAGTTTGAATTAAGTGGAAATTACTAATCTTTCTTCTTATTTTCTAGTTACAGGTATTCCACTGAACAGCTCACACTCTCAAGTTTGGCAAGAAATACATGATTTGGCCAGGGATCTGCTCATGTGGCAAACGGAATGCGCCGTTCGTGTCTACCGCGTTTGTAAACGGGAACATCTACTTCAAGGAGTGTCTACAGAACCGTCTGCTTCCTCTGTTGAAGCAACACGAGGACCCTACTACTATTCAAATGTTGTCCTGGAGTGCCACTATTCAAATGTTGTCCTGGAGTGGTACGAAGTCAACCGAATCTCTTTCGTACCCAAGGACAAAATCCCCCCACCCAACGCACCGGAACTTACAATCGAAAAATACTGGGCTATTATGAAGCAGGCACTACACGGTAAGCTTCCTTTACCCATTAATGGGTACAATTTACTATTATTGTTATTCCTCCTGTGGATTTTTACGCATTTTACTGAAAAACACCGTCTACCCATTTAAATGGGTAGACGCAGTTTTATGGTAAAATGGGTAAAAATTTCCACAGGAGGAATAACAATAATAATAAATCGTACCCATTAATGGGTAAAGGAAGCTTACCGTGTACGGAAGCATCCCAAGGAGGTCAAATATGAGGAAGACATGAAGAAAAAGTGGGTTTTCGTGCAGAAGAATCTGCAGCCAGATGTTGTACAGAACCTGTATGTGCCCCTGGTGTGTTAATGAGTGTGATATCATATTTGTATTTGTTTCCTGGAATAATTTGTATTTATTTATAATGGCCCTATACAAGGTGCACTGGTGTAAAAAATACTAAGAAGATCATCCAATAACCTTATGAAATTTTGCCACAAGGAATCGGATTGAATTTCGTACTTTTACCATATGAAATGTCATGCTTGTTTCTATAAATTTCTTTACACAACCTTATGAAACACACTGTTGCGAAATATGGTAATCAAAAGCCTACGATATGCTTATTGAAAATTCATTAATTGGCAAAAGCAGTTTGCAATCCAGAATTGATGACAAAGTTTCTGCTTGACCCAAGAAGTCCGTATTTTTTTAGAGGTGGATTTTGCATGCTCTTGTGCAATGTCCATTGGTGCATTTTGCAGAAATATTGCAAACAAAAAATACACACAACGTCCACTATAGAACCTTGATTTGCTCATTGAAGGTCTTCGTCTATTTATGATCAAAACGCTAGTGGCGGCTAGACGAATTATTGTCGAGATTATTATTTAACATTTGATTTTTTTAATGACCAAGAATCGGCTTACCTTGTTCCATTTCTGCAAGATTATTATTCAACAAGATGACGAATATCAATGTCGATATTTTTTCATGGTGAAATTTTTATTATATCACTACACGGAAAATGAAAAGTACTGAAAATTTGTGTTTAAACTGCTGAAATTTGAGTAAACGTGTTATAGTATCTCATTAGGTAGAATCCATGTGCTATGTTAGTTCAATTTAACTTAACGAATGAGTAATGTATGCATTACCTACAGGTTGGTAAAAAAGAACTTGATTTTTTTTTATTTTTTAACTTGTGTTGAGTATAAACAACTCCGCGGGGGGTGAAACAATTGTTCAAAACCACTTGCTTCCATGACGGCCAATTTGAAGCGACGAAATGCAAAGGAACATAGGTGTGTTGTGTATTGTTTTCCTAAAGGACATAGGATATCGCTTGTCGACTACAGCAAGTAGGCACCCCCCGTAAATGTAAGTGCTTCAGAAGAAATCCGAATCTGCTTTTGTAAACAAACATGTCAATCGCTGATTTGCCGTGAAAGTTAGTTCAATCTCAAAAACATAATCTCCCAAATCAAAGAGGAATCATTCCTCTACTTCATTATAATTTTAATTTTTGGAACTGTGCTTATCTTTGAGTGAAATCGGCGAATGAAGTGTTAGTTTACAAAAGCAGATTCGGCCTTGTCGCGAAGTTCTTCGGAAATTACATGTTTTGTGTCGTTTAGGGAACGTCCATTAATTATGTCACGTAAAAAGTGACTTTTGATAATGCCCCCTTCCCCCCTCCTCCCCCTTGTCACGTTTTTTGTATCGACCTTCATATTATTTTGTATCGATTGTCGCGTTTTACCAAACCCTCCCTCCGCCCTTACTGCGTGACATATTTAATGGACCTTCCCTTACCAAAAATCGATTTTTCTTTTGTTCTGAATGTTTAACCTAACGTCGGAGAAAGTGCGTTGGAACCGCATAACGATGAACTAGGTTTGGGAACGTCCATTAATTACGTCACGCAAAAAGTGACTTTTCATAACCTCCGCCCCACGTTTTTTGTATGCACCTTCATTTATTTTTTTTGCATGGATCGTCACGTTTTCTCAAACTCCCCCTCCCCCCTACCACATTATTATAGGACCTAATTAATGGACCTTCCCTTACTTGTAATGAAATAAACTGCAATAACAATTAAATCAGTAACAAATAATAGCAAGATTATCTGTTTTTATTTATTTGATCGAAACAGCAATAAATTCACCCAATGTTCGCTTTATATGGTCTGATTCATGTAGATATTTTTTTACTACACACTTAGAAAATAATACCGAACTCGGTTCAATTTCAACCGAGTTTTCATCTGCTGAACGCTCGGTAGTTTGTTCGGTTAAAAATGGAACAACCGAGTTCTCGTTAATTTTTTACATTCTCACTATCTGTCAAATTAACCGAATCTGTCAAATTAACTCGGTTGACAAAAATAAATCCAATCAGCTATTACCGAATTATCGGTTTACTCAAATATAACTGAACGCTGTCAAACAAACCGACTTTCTGTTGCAGTTATGAGCAGAATTTGGTTCTTTATGGCACTACTAGAATTTTGGTTGACATAGCTTTGAATTTCATAGTAATAAAACCAGTTTTGTCAGTTACATTGTTTATTGATGCAAAAAAAAAAAATCTTCATCAATCCCAAAATTTCTCGCACATCTTGCTCATTATGCCTGCATCATACACTGCTTCAGTGATAAAAGAATGCACCTGTTTATTCTATTGCGGTAACTCCCTGGTTGGTTCCTAACTTTGCGCGGTTCCTAACTTTGCGCACTCAATCATTTTCGGATATATGTCATCTTAATTTGAAAAATTTTAATACTGCAAACAATGCCTCACATTACTTAGGGAAAAGAATTAGGCAAACATGCTTAAAAAACTCGTTAAACTCGAGATACGACCAAATATACATGGTCAATTGCGCATTAGGAACCGCGCAGAGTATGGTGCGTACACGGTATACCAAATGCAGCAAACGAACAAAACCACACCTCGAATGTAGAGGCATTATCAAGTTGAAGACTGATAAACGTGATTTCCAACAGACGGCAAAGTCCACTGAATCTTCCAAGATGATCCTCCGTCAGATTAACATCGGCATACTGCTGTCACTGGGAAACTGTCATCCTCGGGCTAAAAATTAAAATAAGGTACCTTGTTTTATGTTAAACACAATTTATATTATCTACATCTTACAATTTTCTTGGTCAAATCATTGTTTTTGATCTTCTTAGAACCGCGCAACGGAAATTGCGGCACGCACACGCGGGATAAAATGGCTGATCGATTTTCAGGCCTTATCGAGTCAGCTAAAATAACTGAGTTTTTTGGTAGACATAGCTGTCGCGGAATTAACTTGAGGAGAAGTGATTGACGTTTAAGAATAATCAGCGAATGATAGGTTCAGTTTGCCGAGTTTTCTCGGTTTTCATGTGCTGAACTCTTGAATATCCCTGCTTTACCGAACTGTTCGGATCATCTTTCATTTTTATCTGTCAAATATATCATATAGTTACCGAAATTCGGGTTTAACTCAATAAATACACCCGAAAACAGTATAAATAAACGATTTATTCGGTTTCTCGTTGACAACCGATGTGGTTCGGTAGAAAATTGAACCGAGTTCGGTGTTATTTTCTAAGTGTGTACCTAGTAAGTTGATTTTACCCACCGCTTGCGAGTTATTAAGTACGAGCCACTGAATAACTCGACAGTCGAGTTAATAGTACACGACACTGAAGAAGTCTGCACATTGTAGACGAAATACACGTATCTGTCAAGATAAGCATAATGGTAGTTGGAATTAAATGAAAAATAATAATTTCTCTTCTCATTTCTAGTTGCAGGTATTCCACTAACCAGCTCAAACTTTCTAGGATTCAAAATAAATAATCCAAAAATATTTCCAGGATGAAATCAGATCACCTTCCGACCCTTCATACATTTTTTTGGGTATTTGCTTTTTTAGGATTGTTTCAATTTACCTACTTGATAGTTTACCCCCGTTAACCTAAATTTAGGTAAACCTAAGCTTACCTAAATTTACCTTGTTGGACGATAGTTTACGGTTGCGTTAAAAAAGCAAATTTTAGGTAGTTTTTCAGTTCCGTGTACATTACTCGAAAATGTTTACCTCTAGAATATGATTGTGAAAATCTTAAGGCATTTTTATGAAACTGAGGTGAAAATAAAAGAATCAATAAGCGTAGGTAAGAAATTCATATGAAACCTTTGTTGAAGTAGGCGATGGTGAAGAGTAGTCTAGTTACCAATGATTGTTTATGATAGTTAAATAAAAAGAAAATTAGTTCATTACCGTTCTGAATCTCAAACTGAGTAGATGTTTTATTACGGTCTACGGCTACACTTACAATAGGTTATGGAAGAAGTTGGAAGTTATTCACGAAGATTATTTTATTTGAAGAAGTTTTCCGCCGTAATTGGATTTACTGGAAGATCTCAAGATGGACGGAAACAAGTTCGCCATCGAGAAGCTGAACAACGGAAATTTCGAGAGCTGGAAGTTCAACGTTGAAATGCTCCTGGTTCGTGAGGAACTCTGGAAGTATGTTGAGGAAGCTACCCCGAATCCTCAAACTGATGCTTGGAAGAAAGGTGATCAGAAGACTCGGGTAACCATAGCGCTACTCGTCGGAATGAACCAGCGAAGATTGATCCAGAAGTGCACTACCGCGAAGCAAACCTGGAAGGCATTAGTGGACCACTATCAGAAGTCAAGCATCACGTCGGTACTAGCCATGTTACGCCGAGTGATCAATATGCAATACACGGAGGGTGAACGAATCGCCAACGCAGGGTACGAGTTGTCGGGCAAAATCACGATGCTGATAACATTACCAAGCAAAAATCCTAGAGGGTTTGAGCTGTTTAGTGGAATACTTGTAACTATAAATTAGAAGAAAAATTAGTAATCTCCATTTAATTCCAACTACCTTTGCTTATCTTCGACAGATACGCGTATTTCGTCTACAATGTGCAGACTTCTTCAGTGTCTCGTACTAATAACTCGAGTTATTAGTACGAGACACTGAAGAAGTCTGCACATTGTAGACGAAATACGCGTATCTGTCGAAGATAAGCAAAGGTAGTTGGAATTAAATGGAGATTACTAATTTTTCTTCTAATTTATAGTTATAATTACCAAGCATGCCGGAATCGTACGACAATCTGGGAATTGCGTTGGAGAACCGACCAGACGACGAGCTGACCATGGATCTGATAAGAGGAAAATTGTTAGACGAAGCCCTCGTAGCGAATCTTTGCTGAAGGTCCAATCCGGGTCGAAGCAGATGTTGTGCCACCATTGCCATTAGCCAGGGCACAAGAAATAGGACTGCCGATTACTGAACCAGAGGAAAGACTCAAATCCGCCGAAAGATCGAAAACCATTCAAGCCGAAGGCACGAGCAGTGAAGGAAGAAACCGTTGATGACGAGTTCGCATTTTCAGGCCGATTAGAGACGAAGTTCAAGAACAACAGCTGGATCATCGATTCAGGCGCGTCAAGTCACATGTGTGGAGATGAATAATTCTTCAGGGAAATGATGCCGATCTCAAGAACAAACGTAACTCTCGCCAATGGCAACATTGCTGAAGTGAAGGCCAAAGGTACCGGATTGCTGATCTGCGGAGGAAAGAATGGTGCTGTGAGGAAAAGTACCTTGTCAGAGGTTCTACTGGTTCCGGAGCTGGAAACAAATTTGGTGTCCGTTAGCAAGCTGACCGAGAAACGAGCAGAAGTTGTGTTGTGTGTGCTTGGACCAAGGCGGTGAATACAAGTCAAAAGCACAAGGACGATTTTACCGAGCCGAGGGGATCACGCCTTAGTATACCGCTGCTTATACCCCGCAGCAGAATGGTGTTGCCGAAAGAAAAAATCGGAGCCTGGTTGAGATGGCAAGATGTCTCCTGATTGATGCGAATCTCGGATACCGATATTGGGCGGAAGCAGTCAACACAGCAGTCTACTTGCAGAACGTTCTTCCGTCAAAATCGGTGCAGAAGACGCCGTATGAAAATTGGAATGGACGAGCTCCTGATCTCAAGCACATCCATGTTTTCGGAAGTCCTGCATATGTTCATGTGCCGGATCAAAAGCGTACCAAGCTGGAGCCGAAAGCTGAAAGGATGATTTTCGTACAAATTTAAGCATCCAGATACCGACAAAGTGGTGATAAGCAGAGACGTTCGTTTTCTAGAAGCCAATGATAACATGAAGCAGATGTCACACCCTAACGTTGTCGAGTTCGAGTACAGCCACCAGCAGCCTGCTGAGATGATAGTTCATGTTGATATTGATGACGATATTGATGAAGACTTTCCAGAGGTCGACTCCACGCTGGTTCAGGAGGAGGAGGAACAAAACGAATCAACCGATATCAGTATAGACAAATTCTTGAGCAGCACAGAAGAAGTTCCTGAATCACCGCAACCGAGGCGGTCAGAAAGAGTTACGAAAGGAAAACCACCGGTGTGGTACACCGAGTCCTCAAATGTGATTTACAAGCAGCAACCCGAACCGAGAACCTACAAAGAAGCAGTTACTGGTCCGGAGCGTGAATTATGGCTAGCAGCAATCGAAGATGAGCTGAACTCGTTGAAGCAGAACCGAACCTGGGATTTGGAAGAGCTACCAGCCGGACGAAAAGCAATTGGATGCAAATGGATATTCAAGAGGAAGGAGGACGAACAAGGCAAGACTCGTGGCACAAGGGTTCACACAAAAATTTGGAACCGAATACGATGAAGTATTCGCACCAGTTGTCAAGCAGGTAACCTTCAAGATTCTCGCAACCGTCGCTACCCAGAGGAAGTTGCTGCTGAAACATGCTGACGTTAAGACCACTTACTTGAACGGGGAACTGCAAGAAACCGTTTATATGAAACAGCCATTCGGAATACGTTCAGACAATGATGATGCAGTTTGCCGCCTACGAAAGAGCCTCTATGGGTTAAAGCAAGCCGCTCGTGTCTGGAACACCACCTTTGACGCCGCTCTGAAGAAGATGGGATTCACGCAGTCCAAGAACGATTCCTGCCTCTATTATCGTGGAACAGGTGACGATCGCGTTTACCTAGCTGTTTACGTTGATGGCATCGTTGTGGCCTGTCACACTGAGGACGAGTACCAGGCCATTATTTTAGGACTGACCAAACATTTCAAAGTGACGTCGTTGGGCGATATTCTCAATTTTCTTGGAGTTGAAGTCAGACAAGCCAAAGGATCAATTTCGCTGAATCAAAGAAGGTACATTCGGAAACTCCTGAGCCGATTCGGAATGGATGAAGCTAAGCCATCAAAGATTCCATTGGATCCTGGACATTTGCAAACCAAGGAAGAGAGCGATAAACTACCGAACAATTCGCAGTACGCTAGCTTGGTTGGTGGTTTGCTCTATGTTGCCGTTAATACTCGTCCGGATATCGCCGTTAGCGTATCAATCCTAGGACGAAAGATGAGGTGTCCATCACAAGCTGATTGGATAGAAGCAAAGCGGATTCTGCGCTACTTGAAGCACTCAGTAGACCACGAGCTGGTACTGGCCATCAATGCAGATCCGTTAACCGTTTACGTAGACGCAGATTGGCCATGCAAAGGACCGAAAATCTACTTCCGGATATTTGTTCCAACAAGGAGGAGGTCCAGTATATTGGAGTTCGAAGAAGCAGACGTGTGTGACCCTGAGCAGTACCGAAGCTGAGTACATCGCACTTGCTGAATGCTGCCAGGAGGTCCAGTGGATTTTACGGATTCTAGAAGATTTCTCTGTACCAGTTAGCCTACCGATCACTATTTTTGAGGATAATCAGTCCTGTATCAAGCAACTGATTTCACCTACACTGCCGTTATTAGCATAACTGTCCCATGTACATAGGGAAACCCATAGAACATGGGACAATTATGCGTAGAACGGCAGTACAGTGAGTCGCAGATCAAAGCATGTTGAGACCAAGAATCACTATATTCGAGAGATGCAGACCAATGGAAAAATTCAAGCGGTTTACTGCCCCACCGAAGAGATCATTGTGGACATGCTGACCAAGCCACTCCAAGCGATGAAGTTACGCAAGTTTCGAGAAGCAACTGGAACACTACCATCGAGGAGGAGTGTTGAAGTAGGCGATGGTGAAGAGTAGTCTAGTTACCAATGATTGTTTATGATAGTTAAATAAAAAGAAAATTTGTTCATTACCGTTCTGAATCTCAAACTGAGTAGATGTTTTATTACGGTCTACGGCTACACTTACAATAACCTTATGAAAATAAAATTGTCTGAGTTTAGGGCAAAATTTATCAATTTTAAAACGATTTTTCTATCAGTGTGGAATAAAAAGTAACCTCATCGAGAATATTATTTAAAATTTTATTCAATGTAGTCCCATTTTAGCTCGATACACTTATTCCAGCGATTTTCCAACTTCTTGATCCAGTCCAAAAAGTAGTTTTCCGGAAGGTCTGCAAAATAATCCTGCGCGGCGTGGATAGTTTCCTCACGTGAGCTGATTTTTTCATTGATGAGCCATCTTTTGAGGTTTGGAAAGAGATAATAGTCCGAGGAAGCCAAATCGGGTGAATACAATCTGCTTGCTCACGCACCTTCACTTTCCGATCAGCCAACACCATTTCATGAACTTTCATGAACTTGTCCCGCGGACTTGATCGGTAGTGGAGTCGCGGCCACCACGAAACTCTCGAAACCAATATCCACGGCGTAATCTGACGGAGCATTTGCCCCATAATATTTATCCAACTTTTCATTGTTTCCTTCGGTGTTTTGCCTTTTCCATACTCAACATAATGCAAAACACGTCAACAAAAATCAGCTTTCTAAAGGGAGCCCTTACAGCAGTAAAACGCAAAATCCATTTTTTTTAAACGTGTAATTGCTTTACCTTTCTTGTAATGATTTTAGTTAAAAATAGGGAAGATGTCCCTTTATTGAATCTATCACTCTAAATTCGTTCTGTCTTTGTTGAAAAACGAAAGCACACCTTATTTCGAAAAGAAAAGAAAATATATTTGCCGTCCAATCTCTTGATTAAAAGTAGGATGAATACTAGAACATGAGATTATCATGCGAACAGTTTCCCTACGTTGTATATTTATTAATAGGTTTAGTTCACGTTAGAAATCTTGTGGCCGAATTCAAAGTGATAGAGCAAATCACGACCTACGGCGGCCGTCCGCAGTCCCCGTTCCGTACCTAAAATCTCTTGGGTGACTTGTTCGGGGGTATACATTTGAAATTTCAACGCTAAGTCGCCCACTAAGTGTCAGTGAAAGTAACTCTATTAGCTCATGTTGAGGGAATATATATACTTTTTCATGTGGGTTGGAAACGATTGATTCTGAATTCGAAACCCTTGAATCGAGTGAAAGTTGATTGGATAAAAACATCCTTTTACATGAATGACCCATTCCTCGTTCGTTTCTTTTTGCAAACATGTTCGAACATAAAAAGAAGCATTATTTTCGTTCAATGTTCGATCAAGGGGGCGACCAACAGCTGTCTGTCTCCGGCAGCCTGGGTTTGGTTTGATTGTTTCTGTAAATCAATAACTTTCAATGGCGTAGAAAGCGGAGTTGTGAGGGAGGGTGGGTTTGGTACCGGACGCATTTTAGAGGATGAGAAAACTGAGCGATTTTCAAATTAATCTAATCTCTTCCAATAATTTCAAATGTTAGTATTTTTCCTTTTTTTTTTTCATGTTTCTGTTTTTGTTTATTTTACATGAACTTCTGGCGTGGGAGTTTGTGAACAAATCTGTTAAATTTGAGAGGTCTTTTTGCCTAAATTAGAACACCTTTGAAGATCCTCGTTTAGTTTGTTATTCTTTTTAAGTTGATTGGGGGCTACGCCCAAGTAATTACTAATCGTATATTTTACCGAAATTACAATAAAGCTTGAGTCATTTAATATCTGGACGCAAACAAATGGATCTATTCCTGAATCATGTTAACGAAATAAAATAAAATGTTGAGTACTGAAAATGAAGCTCACTTATTGCAATTCAAAGGAAAAAAACGCGGAAAAATTATCCGGTTTGGTTTTGGTCAAATCCTTTACTTTTCTTCCAATACCACTCATCATATTTAGGGCATTCTGTTAGATATCATGAGCCGCTATTTTGTTCTACCATATCTTTATTTCTGTTGCAGCCTAAGTCATCTTTCTACTCTTCTTTCAATTCTGTTTAACAGTTGCCCAATATTTCTTAATTGGACGGAATTAAGCATCCACCCCGTTGTCTCGATACAATTGCAGTGCTTCTCCGCTTTAGTGACTGCTTGTCAAATCAGGCCATACCTCTACATATCCATTGTGAGCTTTAATGGTCAGAAGAATACGTGTTTTCGAGCACTCCTGGCTGGAATTTCGGAACATTTTGGAATCCACAGTCTTGTTTGTATGAAAACCGGTTCCATTTCGAAAGTTTTACTAAACGAGTAACATATAAATCTAATTGGAATATTTCACCTTTACTGTGTATTCTGTAAGGATTTTTTTTCGACGAAGATGACCTTCAGAAGCATATTAGTTGATCGTGTTGAGAATGACCGGAAAATCAATTTCATTTTCCAATACTTTCGCTGTGAATATTGCCTGAGCTTTGAGCCATCTTTGCTGAAGGAAGTGAAAGTACCAGAGCCATCGAAGGTCGCCATCTTGTTCTTTCATATGGTGGGTGAATTCAAGTTTCCATCAAAGGTTATGGAGAGTATAGTAAACGAATAGTTTATGACCATCTTCAATTCGGGTGATCCAGTTGCTAAAACTTGCTAACTTTGGCTACATTCAGGGATAAGGTGCGACTCAAATCTCTTTGAGTGCAGCACGCGCTGCTACGAGACAGCACATTAAATTTCAAAGAGACGTGAAAGTGCAGTCTGTACTCCCGTGCACCCTGTTGTAGCCGTGCGCTCAAAGCCGCACATCTCATTTTGAATTTGCTCTCGTCTCTTTGGGTGCTAACGATTGCACTCTTCCTGTCGTCTCTGTGCAAACACAAGAGCAAAAACAGACACGGTGGCATGGGCCGAACTAGTATGTAAATAAGGATTTTAAGAAAATTTTCCTCTATGAACCCATACAATGCATTTTTGATACTAGCATCAAAACTTGTCATTTTGCTACCATTTACCAAACCATGAGCCAAAGCAAAGAGTAAAGCACTGAGAAGAGCACTGAGTAGAGCACTGTGCATTACTCTTTGTCTCTGAAAGAGCAGTGCATGTGCGGCTATCTGTCTCTGGTGCTGCTACGAAATCTCTCGCACTTTTGTTTTGTGCGCTCTTCTGAAACAGGAGACGCACACTTGCCAAATTGGGTGAAGCAATTGTTTATTTTGCACTACTCTGTGTTTTTCGACAATCCCTGGCTACATTGTAGAATTATTCTGAGATTCTATGTTAACTTGATGAACAGGACGCGATAATGACGGCAGATTCCCACATCAACATCCTGCGAGAAAATTTTGACGCATAGCTTGACGCCAACTTTGCAACTTTGCTTGTAACTATCATTTTGAATGCAAAGTTAAACACACAATTTTCATGAATTTTGAATCAAACTGTTTATTTTCCGGAAGCAAGGGCCTTGTGAATAATGTTGCTGAAATGCTCAAAGTTTTAAGGTGGTTGGATTATCGTTGATCCATGTTCTTAATAGATATCTTTTACATGCACACTAGCACGATATAGTGACATATCGTGGAACCATACTCTCCATCTTCTGGAAGTTCATGGTCAACTTAACTTTGCTGGAGGTTTGGAAGGAGATCCGCTATCCTTTCCGTGGGTTTCGTGTAACTGCTTCTACTTACGGGTCCACACCCCCGTATTTGACACTTCATATAACGGAATAGTGAGGATTACATGGAATAGTGAGGATGATAGTTTGATATTGCCATTGGGAGGAATTATACGCCATGGCAAGTCCTGCACAGGTGGTGCCTTCCTATCACATCACATTACCTAACAACTTTGCTGGAGGTTTCAACATTCTACATTCTATCCTCAAAGACTTCTAAAAAAAATAACGTTAGACTTTGAAAATGTTGTCTATTTAGTTTAATAAACACATAATGAAAACAACAACAAAACGTTAAAACAATTATATCCATGTGATCTCTATGGAAAACACTATTTTCATGAAAAATTTCATAACCTCTATGGTACAACTTCCTAGGTGGTCGTGATCACGAAATAAATGCGTTTAAGGACATACACGACCGAGTCCTTTTCCAATATAAATTCTAGGTTAGAATAATTTTCACTTCAAGTGTTTGGAAATAAATATCACAGCTATACCGAAACAAAAAGAGTTCAAACTGCTAACCAAAGTATGCTCCAAAGGAGCAAGCATTTGCTGGAAATATCATGCACGAAGCCTTAATAATATTTGAGATTTGTACTCAGCAAATCGCGAAGTGAGAGGGATTCGGTCGCGTATGTCCTTAAAAATGCTCTCTCTTACATGCCACTGGCGTCACAAAGTCTCAGTATTCCGAGACACATTCTCCACCTTCCGGAAACTCTTCGCATTCTGAACTGCTTTGCTGAGGGTTCGAACTTTCTAGGTAGTCGGGATCACGGCATATAACGAGACCTAGTGACAATGAGCTGAACCATACTCTCTACTCTTCGGAAGCGCTTGACCATCTGAGCAACTTTACTGAATTTTCTTGAAGCTCAGGATAACGATATAAAAATCCTCGAAAATGCTCTATATTCCAAGCGCCACGTAAAGAGGGAATCTCGACTTTTTCGAAAGTCTTTGATCATTTAAACAACTTTTCTAAAGGTTCACGATATAAATTCGTTGAAAAATGTTTTTCCTTACATGCCCAATAGTGCAACGCAGTTACTGAATTCCGTACGATACCTTCCCGCTTCTGAAAGTTCTTGACTTTCTGAACAATTTTGATGAAGGTTACTACTTTCTAGGTGGTCAGGACCGTAATCATTAAAAAAATGCTTTTACATGTTCACTAGCGCCACGTACTCACAGAATTTCGAACCATACTCTCCACCTTCTAGAAGACCTGGACCCAAAAAAAATAGGTAATCAAGGTTTCAATATAAAGTATCATAGATGCTACTGTCGATACTTTTCAGGGCGATGCAATATTCAAGTGTGTGTTGCAATACTAAAGACTGGACTCGGAAAAAATGAGACACGCAACAATGATCACCAAAAATTCATTTTAAATCGGATACTTCTCATATTTTCAGGGAATAAATAACTAGGGTAAGGGGATGTAATGTTAGCCTAGCTCCTTCATTCGGCCTATGTGCCAAATGTGTCATTAATTTAGAGATAATCAACAAAATCATGTGGCTATTAGGATGACCAATGTAATCCGAAGCAATTGAGACAATATTAATCTAAATTTGGTTTAATTGAATCAATACAGCAAGTAATGCAGTCTGGATGCACAGAAAATAGTTACACGCTACGAGCTAACTGTTCACATAGCTAAGATAACAATGATTTTACAAGAAAATCGTAGACCCAATGTCGAGGACATATTTTTTTGTATGTTCCCAACTTTGGCCTGTTGTATCAATAACGTAGTAAAAAAGTAAAAGGTGTTATTGGTAAAATATGGAAATGCATGAATTTGCGGTTGTTTATATTCTAGTGACTCATCGAAACACAAAAAGAAGGAACAAAATCATTGTATTGTGAATTATAATGTTTTCATTATTGAATGAGTGATTAATCATATATGAACATCACTTAAGTGTTTCGAGGCAGTTTTACTTAAGTATGTTTTGGGGAATGTTGTATTAAGTAAATCGAATACAGCTAGCAATGCCGTAACTAATAAAATCAGAAAAAAAACGAACAAAGGCTGCATTTAGTAATAAATCCATCGAATGGGACGAAGTTGCATCCATGAATAGACCCAATTTGGTGCTTATAGACCGACATTAAATCCATATCCCTCGAATGTTGCTGACTTTATAAAAAGAGTTGTGTAACTTTTCGTGATACATACTACCAAATGTCTTATCAAGCGTATCTTAGCAAGTGTCTAACTAGTTTAGTCTCGCTTGCAGCTTAAAAACTTTATTAGTTATAATATATAATGTAATCGATCATTGCATAATTGGCTGAGTCAAGGTTGTTGTTGTTGTTGTTTTTTATTAATGACATTTTACATCCATCGGATGCATTCATGTCAGTTTCAGTTGTGAAAATGTAGAGTGTACAATATGAGGTGAGTGATGTTGTTTATAATAAATATGAATTAATTTCACTTAGCTTTTTTTTCCCTTGGTTATTTCTCCTCCAGATGATGCACCTTCGTTGGCACTTTTCTTTAACATGTTCTGTTTTTTCTCCATCATCTCCTTCACCATCACGTTTTTCCTTGGCTTTCTTATTTTCTTCTTCTTCCTTTTCTTCGTTTTTTCCTATTGAATATCTTCCTCTCCATCAGCTTTTTCTCAGTTATCTTCTTCCGCGCCAGCTTCATCTCCGGTATCTTCCTCTCCTCTGCACCATCTTCTTCTCCATCATCTTCATTTTCGTCCTGTTATCCTTTGTTTTCTTCCTTTTATCATTCTTCGTTCCGTCATGCTCTTCTTTGTTTTCTTCCGTTTCGTTATCTTCCTCCTCATGATCTTCTTCTCAGCCATTTTGTTCTCAGTCATATTTTTCTCCAACACATTCTTCTCCATCATCTCCTTCAATATCACGTTTTTCCTTGGCTTTCTTCTTTTCTTCTTCTTTCTTTTCTTCGTTTTGTTCCTATTGAATATCTTCCTCTCCATCAGCTTTTTTTTCAGTTGTCTTCTTCCGCGCCGTCTTCTTCTCCGGTATCTTCTTCTCCTCTGCACCATCTTCTTCTCCATCATCTTCATTTTCGTCCTGTTTTCCTTTGTTTTCTTCCCTTTTTATCATTTTTCGTTCCGTCATGCTCGTCTTTGTTTTCTTCCGTTTCGTTATCTTCCTCCCCATGATCTTCTTCTCAGTCATTTTGTTCTCAGTCATATTTCTCTCCAACACATTCTTTTCCGTCATGTATATTCTATTCCTTATCATTATCTTCATCTCCATTGTCTTCTTCTTTGTAATCTTCCTCTCCGCCTTCTTCATGTCCGTCATGCTTTTCACCATCTTCTTCCTCCTCATTATCCTTTTCAACATTTTTTTCCTCCATTGTGCTATTTCACGACTTCTTCCTCTCTATCGTCTTCCTTTTTCATTTCTTTTGATGTTTATTTTCATACACTTCTGTTTTTCTTCCTGTCCTTCGGGTTCTTAAAATTTGCTTCTGTCTTCGTTTTTCATAGTTTCCGATAAATGTTGCAATCATGCAGATACTTCAGCAATCGCTTTTCGTTTTCATCGTCGTTGCATAACGCTGTGTAAAGACTCGAGTTATCGATACCATATTTTGTCCTGGCCGCTTCAAATTTTCTGCAGTGCAGGATTATGTGCCGAACATCCACGACTGTCCCACAACACTCGCATATTGGTGGAGAAGATTTCTTCAACAGGAAATCATGTGTCAATCGTGTATGACCGATGCGCAGTCTAGTGAGTACCCGCTGATCAGCGGAGTTATTCTGATCGATCCACTTTTTTGTTTCACGTTTGATCTCTAATAATTTAGTTTCCGTTAGCTGCCTCCAACGTTCTTCCCACTGTTGATGAATAGCTTGTCGCATTGCCTTAATGGCATCCTCTTTTGGGACAGCAACGTTGATTGGTACGCTATTTCTGCCTTCGCTGGCGAGCCGATCTGCTTCTTCGTTACCGTGGATGCCGGTGTGGCCGGGAATCCAACAAAGGGAAATAGGACGATTCCGTATTAGGTCTTCAATTTCCTGTATCCACGGATGTTGTGATTTACCACATTCTATAGCCGAAAGGCAGCTTGCAGAGTCCGAGAGGATGATTAGCTGATTTGTTGTTCCCGCCGCATTTATAGCCGATTTTATCGCATATGCTTCTGCCGAAAAAACACTGCATTGTGGCGGAAGACTTAACGCTCTCTGCAGTGTGCTGTTAAAAACTCCTACACCAACTGTATTTCCACGCTTAGATCCGTCCGTGAAAACAGCCGTAGCTTGATGAAAGCGGTTTGCCAGCAACTCCTGTACTATGGGACGCACTCTATCGGGTGAATCTCCAGCTTTAACCTGTCGCTTCACGTCCCACACAATATATGGCTTGGGCTCATACCACATTCGATTTGTTAACCGCATTCGAACGGCGATGTTAGGAAGTTGCATATCAACTATCCTAAGCCAGTCAGACACTCTTTGCACAACTGGAAGATCGACATTTCGATGGTCTTTCTCCAGCATTCGGAATGCTACTCGAATCACAGCTTGCTGTACCTGAAGGTCGAACGGTAATGTGCCTGCCTCAGCCATAATCGCTGGAATCGGGCTAGTGACGTACGCTCCTGAGGCAAATCGGACCATCCGGTTGTAGATAGGTGCCAGCGTTTGCACCACCGAATCCTTCGCTCTACTGACTAGCCCAATGCCGTAAAGAAGTCGCGATGTGACAATTGCTGATCCAATGCATAAAAGAGAGTTGCGTTGTCCTCGAGGAATCTTTGCACCAATCAACTTAAGAATCCGTAGCCTAGATTCACATGTTGCTTTAACAACTTTGCAATGCTGTTTGAAAGACAGTAATCGGTCGAGAGTGACACCGATAACTTTAATCCTATTTGTTTTCGGTATAGCTACTCGGTCGATGAAGATATCGCTGCTGGGTTCTCGACGGGCGTTGGGGCTCCCATAGAAAATGTTCGATTTTGCCACGGAAATTTTAAATCCGACGCTCTTAGACCATTTGTCGACAGCTTTCACTGCAGTTTGTAAATCGCGGTACAAAGGCCGCTCTTTGTTTCTTCGAACCACCAACAATATATCATCCGCGTATAGGAGAACGGTAATTGTTTCCGGTACCACTCTGAAGATCGGCTGCATGGCAACGAGGAATAATGTGACCGAGAGTACTGACCCTTGAGGAACTCCGTTCTCCAACAGCATTTCACGCGATAAGTGCTCTTCAACGTTTACCCGGAACGATCTGTCGGCGAGAAAACTGTTCAATATGTTGAACATGCGTCCTCCAATCTGCCATTTCCTTAGCGTGCGCAGGATGCCGTACCTCCAAGTTGTGTCGTACGCTTTCGACAGATCGAGTGATGCTATTAGGCAGTGTTCGTCGCGATTGGGCAGTGTTCTATCCAACTCCGCCAAGTATGTGTCGACACCTTTCCCAGCTCTAAAAGCATGTTGTCTCTTGTCTAGCCGTCCGTTTGACTCCAGCTCAGTTGTTAATCTGCGGTTTACGATACGCTCGAACACTTTCGCGATACAGTTGGTCAGTGTAATAGGTCGGAAAGCTGCCGGTCCTGATTCGGAGCAATTTGATTTCGGAATTGGCACTATTATTCCGGTTCGCCAGCTGAGGGGGAATACACCACTACGCCAGACTCTGTTTAGCAGCTCAAGTAGCGCAATCTTGACGGATACGGGTAGACGTCTAAGCATCGGATACCCTATTGAGTCGGGACCTGTAGAGACACTTCGCCCTCTGTCGAGTGCCCACAGTAGTTCATCCAGGGTGAAGTCCGAATTATAAATATTGTTGGTATCTGAAAGAAAGTCCAAGCGATTACGTTCCGCTTTTTCCTTCGCTGTTTGAAACAGTGGGGGATAGCTAGAGGTCGCCGATCTCTCATAGTAGTGTTGAGCCAATTCTTCTGCCACTTCTTCCGCCTTATCCGTGTACCCGTCGGTTCGCCTAATAACCGCCTTACTGTGCTGACGCTTTCCTCTCAGAATGTTCATCGTTCGCCACATTTCTGCCGTAGTGCTACTTGGAGATATTTTTCCCACGAAGTCCTCCCATGATCGTTCTTTAGCGTCCTTCACTACTTTTTTAGCTGTTGCCTTCGCCTCCTGGAACTGTTTCAAAGCATCCGCTGTGTTCGACCCTGCTGCTCTGCTACGTTTCAGTGCTCTAAGCCGTTTTCTTCGTATCTTAATCGCCGTTTCAACATCTGGATTCCACCACGGGACCGATTTAGGACCAACTCGTCCTGATGTTCGTGGGATGCTAGCTATAGCCGCTAATAGTATCCGATCGATGAACTCATCAACACTAATCTCCTCGTCCGGATTGATGCTGTTAGCAGTTAACTCTTCAAACGATGCCCAGTTCGCTTGGTCGTAGAGCCACCTTCTTCGCTTTGTTCTAATTTCTGAGCATTCGGGTGACGAAATCGTAATCGGAAAGTGATCACTGTTGTGTGTATCCGGAAGTGTCCGCCAGATAAACCTGGGTGCTAGCATCTCTGAGCAGATCGAGAGATCTATAACTGAAGATAGACCGGTTGCTGGATCCATCCGTGTGTGCGATCCGTCATTCAGGATTATCAACTGTTCCGTTAGCGTCTTCTCGGCAATGTAACGGCCCAATGTATTCGGTATCGCTGATCCCCAGGCGGGATGGTGTGCATTGAAATCGCCAAGTAACAACAAAGGCGGTGGCAATTGCTCAAACAAATCATCTAGTTTGGTTTGACAATGTTGCTGCGTATTTGGGGGATGTATATAGACACTACTGTCATTGGTGTAGGAAGATGGATACGAACTGCAATGGCTTGAAGGTCACAGTCGATATCAATGCGTTCAAATGGAATCCCTCCACGTATGGCAAGACCCACTCCTTGTTGCCAATACCGACAATTACCGTTCTGGAGAAGAAGTGTATAGTTCTTGCCTACAAAGTCTGGAGCGAACCCGTGGTTGTTTACTTTCGTCTCCTGCAGCGCTATGATGGATGGTTCGTGTTTGCTAATGAGCAGCTTGAGTTCAGCGATATTGCCTCGTAGACCACGTATGTTCCACTGAAGAGCAAAACATTTCGCGGATTGCCTACTGGCTACTGTTGCTGACGTCGACGAAGATGCTGTTGATGGCCTACGCGTTGGGCCTGGCATATCGACCGGATTCCAGGAGGAAAAAGAGGATGCACGACACACGTGACTGATCCCGCTCTCATCCCCCGGACATCCACTCCCATTCCGGGGAGGGGAGGTTACTTCACGCTCTCCCTCCCTCGCCGATTGTGGGATACCGTATCACTTCCGGTTCGTTCTGCGATAGTTGGTTGAGGTTGCGATGATGATGCTTCTTGGTTTTGCTGTTGACTACGGTTGTTGGTTGCGTTGTGTAAATAACGAGATGGTGCAATGGTAGGTAGGTTGGTATTGTGTGATTCAGTCGCTTCATGATCGACCGCACAGGGGGATTCACCATCAACGGGTTGGGGTAAGACGTCCCGGACAGATCCTCCAGCCTGTTGCGCTCGTTTTAGAGAGAGTGAAGGGGGTACTACACTTTCCCACCCTTCAAATCGATCGTTGTTGTTGTTTGGTTCGCTTGACAGGATGGTATTGCTGGTCGGTAGACGTACTTTGGGATTGTTCTTATCGAAGATGCTGGCTAGGAGGCGTTTCTTCGATCTCGTACTCTTCATCTATTTCTATTGCCTCCTGATCGGATGTATCTTCGTCTTCGGCAGTTTTCTTCAATGGTGGGCTTTGTCGTTCGGACGAGGTGTTGTTGCTTCTGCTGTGTCTTTTCTTTTTCTTACGGTTGTTGCTGTCTCGAGGTTCCATTGTCGCAGGCGATCTAGTTCTGAGCTGCATCGATGATCCGACAACATGAGAGTCTCCGGGTAATCTGCCTGCAGCTTGGTTTCTTTGAATCGATGATGGTGGTTGAATCGGTGATGGCTGAATAGCTGATGGTGGGTTCGGTACACTGAACTTAGTTTGTTGGGACTGCTGAGTTTGTGGTCGATTCATCTTGATGTGGGCCAAAAGTTTTTCGATCTTTTCGTCTTTCTTCTTCATTGCATCGAGCAGCTGGGAAATTTGTTTGTCCTTATCCTGCATCTTTTTTCTATTTCCTCCAGTTTCTTGCGGTCAGTAGTCTTCTGAGATGCGGCTGCGGCATAGTTTTCCAATCCTGCTTCAACTCGCTTACGGGCTTCGGGGTACGTGAGATTCTTGTCAACTTTCATCCGGATTACATCCATTTCCTTCTTGTAAACCGGACATTGACGGTTATTCGGGCGATGAGATCCACCGCAATTAATGCAATGGGCAGCAGCTTCACATTCTACACCTTCCAACAACTCATGTTCGGTAGAACAATTCAGGCAACGTTTCGGACCTGGACAGCGGACACGGGGATGACCGTAACTAACACAACCGTAGCATAAAAAGCGGATTCGGATAATATGGACGGGTAGTTACACGAAGGAGACCGATTTTTACTTGCGATGGATAGTTGCACTTGTTAAACGTAAGAATCAAGGCGGATGTATTCACTAGCTGACCGTGTTCTTTTCGAGAGATTCGTTGAACTCGGATGACCCCTGACCGCTAAGATTACGTAAAACATCCTTCTCCTCCATACGGATTGCCTCAAAGCACGAGATGACACAACGACTAAGGTTTAGATTTGGGTGTAGTTGTACAACAACTTCCGTACCATCGATAAGGGAGGATAATTTCAAAAGCTTTTCGACCTGAGCTGGGTTTCTTATCTTAAGCGTGTACCGTGTTCCTTGCGCTTCAGTCGAAGCTCCCTCAATTGGTCCACCAGCAGCACTCTCTACCGATTTTCCAACAATGAAGGGATCCGACTTCAGAGGGGTTTTTTCATCCTTGCTAATTAATTGCAGGAATGTCAGTGCACCAAATTCATTCGACGATATGCCTCCTAAACCTGGCCATTGTTCTCCTGACCCTCCCGGGTCGCCGCTACTAGCGGCTGGCATGGTCACTCTACTCTACCTTACCACTTTCTCGCTTGTACAGACCGCAGACGTTGGAAATATTTGAAGAAAAAAATAACAACGGTCACCCGTTGTTTACCCCAGAGACGGAAAAGAAAAGGGAAACCAAAAGATTTTCCTACCTTATGCTCCTTCAACGTCGTATTTACAGCCTCCGATGGTCAAAATGGTATCTTTACCAACTCAAACAACGGCGAAAAACTTTATGTCGAAAACCGAAAAAAATAGCTTTGTTCGCACTTTTGCACCTCTTCGTGGTCGGGTCAGCACACTACACTGCGACCGGTTAGCAGAAAGCGTAACAATAAAACCACACACAGCGTCCGTATACAGCAGCTGGCAGATACGGCGGCAGTAGCGAAGCACAATTATCACTGCAACGGCGGTAGGATAGCACAATGAGCGACTGTTGTTTTGCCGTACACACGCGGTAGAAGCAGTTAGTTCGCAATATAATCCACTTTTAATTACACTAAAATTAACCGATTTCGATAAGATTGTGATGTTTATCACTGCTAAACACTGGCCACTATCGACGGGTGGCTTTTGGGGAGTTATTAAGCGTGAAAAACACAACTGAGCGAAAAATATCCTGAGCGCGTACGCGATTGCTATTAATCGTAGCAATGTCCCGAACTCGAATGATGGCTGAGTCAAGGGACATATACCTATATATTAGCTATGTTTTGCATAATTTATTTATTGAGTTTTCCTCCCCAAGCTGAGTGCTCGTACATTTCTCTTACCACTGCGCATAAAATCTTAGGCGAGGCTTTGTCTATCTTCCTTACACAATTTCTCCCAGTTTTGCTTCAAAGCTTCATCGATTTGAATTTTTTCCGCATTTCTTCAGCTTCTTCTTCATTATCGCGCGAAACTTTTCGATCGGACGAAGTTCTGGTGTATTTGGCGGTTCGCCTACTTCGGGACCACATTAACGCCGCTTGGCTTCGTACCAATCCATACAGGCTTGGCGTAATGGCACGAAGCCAGATCCAGCCAGAACAGCGTGGGATCCCGGTGAGAGTGGAGGAAGGAGCAGCAAAACTTCTGCAAGCATTCCTCTCGATAAATATGCCCGTTTATGGTGCCGGTTGTAACAAACGGCTTGCTGTACCAGTTCACACTCGCAGATCGCCTGCCACAACAGGTACTTCTTCGCAAATTTGTCCATCTTTCAGGAGGTTTCGCTGATCCAGACGGGTCTTGAAGAGAAGTTCGTATTTCAGCAAGATAACGACCCGAAGCAGCGCTGCCAAGAAGACCAAGTCTTTCTTCCGGTCTGGTCCGCTGGAATGGCTGCCACAAATCCCGGACCTCAACCCCATCGAGAATTTGTGGCGATTCTGGATGCCAGAGAGTTGACAAAACTAGGTGTTACCGATAAATTCACCTATTTTGAAGCCCTGAAGCGCGCCTTTCAAGAGCTTTATCCACGGCACCTAAGAAACCTGGTGGAGAGCATGTCAAAGCGCCTCGTGTTGGCCCTGAACAATATAAAAAATAACATATCAAACAACCAAATAATTGAGAGAAACTAAAAAAATTATGAGGTGGGCAGTTTATTTTGCCTATGTAGGTCAGTGTAGGTCAAATAGAATTGGTTAATGGGCAGTATTGTGAATTGTTTGTGTTTTCAATCATTTAATAGCATACACGGAAAGAAAAAGAAATAACTAGAAATGAGAAGAAAAAATATTATTTTCTATTTAATTCCAACTACCTTTAAGCTTATCTTGACAGATATGCGTGTTTCGTCTACAATGTCTAGACTTCTTCAGTGTCGTGTACTAATAACTTGATGTCGAGTTATTAGTACACGAAAGTGAAGAAGCCTGCACATTTCAGACGAAAAACTTCCGTCCCTTCATACATTTTTTGGGTATTTTTTTCATATATTTTAGATTTCATTAATATTAAATTAGGCTTATTGCCTGCTTTCAACTTTCAAATATACTTCCACAGTTTTTAATTTGGATCTTTCGATACCAGCACCATTTTTGCCTTGCCTTTTTTCACTCTGTTCGGGAAATAAACATCATGCGACCAGTAATTTGATCTTTTGTCGTAAATCCCGTATCATTTGTTTAAAGGGTGTACCGTTTAAAATCCGCACTTATCCAAATTGCTCTAACTTTCCGGAAAGTCACAGGAACATTCGTCATGGCGGACGAAAACATGCGTGTAGGTATGTTTTTGAGTTATTGCTTCGTTTTATTTATTAATTCCTCCTCAGTGTTCGCGACAAAATTGTTGACGTAAATCTTACGCTTCAGGTTGGCCCAGAAATTCTCGGACGCAGCTTCGGGACGTTGAGCGGGTTCGCCGACTTGGGTACCACATCGATATTTAGCCGCTCCATCTCCTCCAACGATCGCTTCGATTAATGGGTCAATGCCAGATCCGGTCAGAACACCGCGTCTTCGCTCTTATTGTATTTCTTGATGAACGACGCACTTTGTTCAGGCATTTCGTACTATAAATTTCCCCGTTCACGGCCAGTCCGAAGCGAAAGAAGATCGGCTATGACATCCCTTTTCGCTGATTGTCAGCCACAGCAGCCCTTATTGGGGAACTTTGTGTGTGAAATGAACTTCGCCTCAGAGCTCACTTCCTTCGTGGAGGAAGTAAAATACGAAGTTTCCTGCCAGTCGTTGCCATCCAGGGTGAGATAGGTCTCGTCGTCCATTACCACCGCTACGTCGCGATTCGCCGGGAAAATCAAGTTGACCATATTATTCAGCCGCTGCCGCTGCGTAATTGCCTGCGGCTCCGAAACCGGCGGACGTGACTTCCGCTTCCTGGCATGTAGATTTATGCTCTCCGCCGCACTTTTTCACTGTTTGTGCCAGTCGAACCGACCTCCAGCCTTCAGCGCACGCAGTGGTGGCAGCCACTTTTCCCTGGGTCTTCCTCTTCAGCATCCTTTGGAGCTTCTTGTCGGCCTCAGGGTCGTCGTGCCGTCCAAAACAGGGCTTCGATTTCGATGCACTGATTATTGTCTCATGGTGCCAAGATGTTGCATATGCCCGGAACAGGCGTGTCCGGCGTCCACAAAGTGCCGCACTGAGATGCGGCAGGAGTGCCGTTCTTTGAACGCGCACACACTGCTGAACGGACTTGCTTCACTGTTTTTGCCATCACCGGTTTAGAGTTCGACTGATAGAGCTGTCAAATTTTGTCTGCTGACTTATGGGTTACTATGATTGATGCTGCATGGGTAGTTTTGCCAGTCGGAGGAAGGTACAACTTATGAAAAATCGGCAATTTTAGTCAATTTTTATTGCAAACCTTGTTAAGTATTCGGTGTTATTACAGTTGTCATTGCTTGTTTTGTTGGCACAGTGAATTGAATTTCTATAAGAGAGCACTCTTAATTTGCCTCTGTTGCATTTTTTAACTTTTTTGTTTCAATTCGTCTACTAAATATAAATGTAATTTTTTTGGGTTAGCAGGTTTCAGATCAAAAACTGCGACCAGGAGAACACAGCACAAACAAAATACAACGACTTTTCAACGCACTCTGGCAGCCGCCATTTTGTTGAAAAAAATTCCACAAACATATATCTGTATACTAGATAGATACACTTATAATTGTTTCGAAAAGTTTCCTGATTAATTTTAGTGCACCTCCTTAACTTTGTTTTTTTTTTTCAAAAATGAGTTTTTTTCTCATTCTGCTCTAACTGGTATGTCCCCTTAAGAGTTCGAATAATACAAAAGAGAGGAAAACCAAATTAATTTTTCGTTTTAGTTGACTCGGCTGAGGTGTGCAGTTTACATTACTTGCAAACGTCTATGGTGGTTTCGATTGGATCAATTTTACATGTATGTCAGATTTGGATCTAATTGGAAATTCGATCCACATCTATGTGGTGTCGGGCGTCTAAACCGGTTGGTTGTTACTCGGGTTTCAATGCGCTAATGTACTGAAAACTTAAAGGATGAAGAAAGCTTACTGAGATTTACCAAACAGAGCTGGCGTTGAAATGAAATTGTTTGGGGTTTCGCAACGAAATGATTTTTTGTTGTTTCGAGAAGATACCTTCGTAATTAATGACACACACGCAACTGTCAAAAGTACGGAGCCTTTGTTCACAAAGAAAGAACATTCGTGCATTGTGCGAAACCAATATAAAGAGCTACGATAAGTTTGTCACAAACTAAACAGAAACGTCTTTCTGGTAGTTGCATGACTGACTGCCAGATCTACTATATTGACTCGAAATGTGAAGGGTGTCCCACATCAAATTGCATCATGAAATAAAATCACGAAATAAAATAGAAGTAGTTTAGACTGTTTTTTTCGTTGTTGTATTTTTATCGCTGTCAGTTCTTCAAATAATGTAAAAAATGGCGTAAACCGAAAAGCAACTTCGCGAATTGATTTTGCGCAAGCGCCTGGAGAATCCTCAACTCTCTCATCGGGACATCGGAAAACAACTCAGTATCATCGGTGAGTCATATGATTAAACGTTACTACTTAACTCTGAGCATCGAACGAAGATATGCGGTCAGAATGGATATTCTATTAGTGATCAGGATCACAAGAGTTTCGTGAAAGCGTTTAAGTGGAATTCCAATGCTTCGGTCAGGGATGTGGCCAAAAAGTTGAATCTGTGCAAGTCTTTCGTTCAGAGAGCCAAGGAGCGGGAGGGACTGCGTACGTACAAAGTGCGGAAGGCTTCAAATCGAGACGAACGGCAAAATATGGAGTCACGGACCCGAAAACTGTACACCCAGATGCTGACGAAGCCTCATTGTCTCATCATGGATTATGAGACTTACGCCAAGGCGGACTTCCGGCAGCTCCGGTGCTACTGTTCCTCACCACCCAGCACAAGTTTAATGTTCTGGAGGAAGTAAGAAACCATTCGTGACTACCGGGACTGTAAACGGGAAGACCTACCTCAAGGAGTTTCTACTGAAGCGTCTGCTTCCTCTATTGAAACAACACGAGAGCCCTACGATCTTCTGGTCGGATCTAGCTTCGTGCCACTATTCGAATGTTGTGCTGGAGTGGTACGAAGCCAACAGAGTCACTTTCGTACCCAAGGACATGAACCCACCATAACTAAGACCCATCGAAAAATACTGAGCTACTATGAAGCAGGCACTTTGGAAGCATCCCATGGAAGTCAAATCTGGAGAAAAAATGAGTTTCGTACGAAGAAGCTGCAGCCAAATGTTGTTCAGAACTTAATAAGTGGAGTTAAGCGTAAGGTGCAACTTACGGCTATGCCATTGAAGTTGAATGAAAAATAGGCCAAAAGATTACTAATGGTTTATATTTGATTGTCTGAAAGTTCGAAAAGGATCCAGCACAACTTGGTAATGTTCTACAGAGTTTTTTTTTCGAGATACAATTTTATTGGGACACCCTTGAAATGAAAAAAAAAGCATTCGCAATCATGTGAAGCTGTCCACCGTTTTTTTTAAATGTTTCTGGCATATGATTCGATCCTGTTTTTGGGAAGATTTGTTCATGAATACATGGATGATCTAGTGAGGCCATGGTGACTCGTGAAAAGATAATTGATTAATGAGTATGATGATGATGATGGTCCCGCCCTTACCCCTACAAAGGTTTGAGCTAGACGATTTTATCTCTAAGATAATTAATTTGTAACAATTCGAACCAGTTAAGCAAAAAAACGAACTGATTTCATCTACAGATATAAATTTCTTCAAAAGTATCCATTTGCTTCACAGCGACATAATCGTAAAAAGCTTTGAGGTTAACCACAAAAGTTCGTAAGTATTCCCAGCGATCAGAAATGCTGTTACAATTCAGATCACAGAATATATGTAAAAGGACATTATCAAAAGACAAGCCAACATCCGATCCTGCCCGCTACAGAGTCAGAGGTTCTAACACTAATGGAACTGCCACCTTAGATTTGGGCTGACCCCAATCGAGAAAATTTCCAAACCGAAAAATCCTGGACCGGCATTAGTCAAACTTTTACTTTCAACCACAAAAGAATTGACGAAGAATTCTCGACATTCAGCCAGACAACTCGCTAATATTTCATAATACCATCTAAAGCATCAAATGCCAATTTTTCTTTAACGAATTTAAAAAGAAGTCCATCATATCTGTATACCGCTGCGCGAGGCTCAAAACAATTGCAGACTATCTTTTTTTTTTTTTTTAAGTTATAACTCTCGACCGTGCTTTAGTTTTTATTTTAGGATAAATAAATTATTCCCGTCCATGCCCGCAGCAACACCATCATGCATGAGTACGATAAAAGAGAAACAGCGATTGGCTGGTCTACACAAAATTCATTTCGTGCATCCTGGAAAGTGTGAGCTATTTAGTGGAATATCTGTAACTAGAAAATGAGAAGAAAGATTAGTATTTTCAATTTAATTTCAACTACCATTTATTTTGTCTACAATGTGCAGACTTGTCAGTGTCGTGTACTAGTACTCTACTGAATTTCTATTTTCATTTCGTGCATTAAACAAAAATATGTAATGATAGCATTTCCCCAGATAAAAAGCAATTTGAATGTTTCATACAATATACCAGACATTTTTTCTATGTTCAAAATCCATGTTCACGAAACGAGTGAACGTTATTTAACGAAAATAAATTTTCAGTGTAGGTTAGCATTACATCCCGTAACCCTGCATATAAAATAATATTAATAGTACATTATTGATTCTGCTTGCATCAATGCATCAATCAACGTATCCTACTATAGATATATCAGGCCTCGGGATAAATGCAAAATTTTCTTCACCGAAAGTAACGCTAAAGGAGATAAATGTTACATCATCCTTTATGGTTATCAAATTCGACATCGTGCATTACAATGCCCAAGAGTCCACGAGACAAGAAAGTTCTCACATTTCCATCACTTCATTTGGGTGGATTTCGATACAGTTAGTCCACATCCAATGGCTGCCACAATGTCACTAAAAAGGAGAAGTTTGCCCATGCGATGAAGTCTGCAGTCCTACTCAAACCCGTTGGTCGTACTGCTTCCATCGATTTCATAATTGGAAAAATTGAGATAAATTTCACGTTGCATTAACGATCGTTTCCGAGACTATCAATGGAAGGCGAGTGGTGTAGTTTTTCTGCAATATTGCAACGGTAGCTCTATAGTTGTAAGATAACTGCTAAGCACTTCCGAGTCAAGTGTAGAGCTGAGAGAAAGATAGCAAGCAGTAGTATGTAAACACTTACTGTCAATAGTGTGTGTGTCGAAACCTCTTCAAGAAACATTTTACAGTGTGAGGAAGAAAGTATATTTGTGGTAAGAATCAGTCAGATATGGAACATGCATAAATGACACACCACTTGTTGGGGGGAGGGTGATATTTCAGAAGATATAATAGGCCATGTCTCAATGTGAGTATACAGGAGAGGTTCGGGGTGTTACAATATCAAAATAAACTACATCATTCTTGGATGGTCCCGAACGACTCTGACTGAAGCAAGGCAAGAAAACCGTATGGCAAGATATTCAATGATTGTGTATCTGACGCACGCCGAGAGGGATAATAGTTTCCAATTTCCACCAACCAGCTTTTTTCCTGCTGTTGTAGGTGTAAAGTGTAGGACTAGTGGTTTCAACTGGAATATTCCTGTTTGATAAGCACAGCCATGCAATCAAACCATCCTACTGCAAAAAAATACTTTATATTATGGTTATAAATTACTTCCATGATACATTACGTATGGAAAATTACAGTTTGCGTGATGGGTGACAGCATGATTGACGCTCACGTGTACAGCGTAATCAATTGATTGAAAGATGGATAATCTTGATTTTCTTTAATGGAGCAAAATCACGAAACATGTTAAAAACGGTTGACAAACAAGTTTCAGTCACTTATGCACCGCTGTATGTGTATGACAAATCGGCCTCGAAGTAGAAGACGCTAGTGCAAAATACTACGATTGTTTATATTGTAAACCTAAAAGAAATGATACAGTAGCTGGTTTTTTAAATTTTTAACTTCAAAAACCATCTTTTGTTCTGAATATTCGACAACCCTGTGTTGTCCCTCCTCCCTGTGTTGTCAATATTAGCAATCTAAATAATTATGCATGTCTGCAGATTGTTGTCCTGCTGCAATTGTAGAAGGGTTTGCGCATCTATTGTGAACCTAAAAGTTTAGATAATGCTATGATAGCCACGAGATGAGAAAATTATTTTACAAAACTTGGAAACTCAATGGATGACCTGAAATTATAAATCAAGAATAGTTTATTTAAAATGTCGATGTGCTGTTCCGTTTCCCTGCACCGCTATACTCATTTGTGGTGGATTTAATTGATGACATCTACTGGTTGGTCGCTGATCTAATCTTATCTAATCCAATACAAAACGCAACAGTAATTCGCAAATCCATCTAAAATTTAATATGATTAAATAAAATAATACAATGATATGATGAAAACAACACGAAGTAATAATAAAATACTAAATAATATTTTTTTTTAAATGTAAAACATGTATTCACAAAATACACTTGACCTATGTGTTTATACCTCGAAGGTCCTGCAAAACAGAGCAGATCATTACAACCATCATAGAATATAATTAAATTAAATGGTGTATGAAGTTTCTATTTAGATTATTCGTAAAGACATCTCTTAAAAAGTCTTCCTCATAATCCTCCAGTTTTATTCCAAGGACAGCAGTAAAAGTGATCAAAGAGACTGGTCTGATGATTTCCAAAAAAAATGGTCCATCCAATCATAACACCAATAAACAAATTTATTTAAATATAATCCCATACTGCTAAGGATCGCAAGATAGTCTTCCATGAAAACAGCAGTTGAAACTCAGAAGTGCAATTTTTATGTCCATGCTGAAATGAGAAACAAATTGAGCCCTTAAATTGATCTCCATCCTTCATGAACAAGATTTTTTTTTCTTTCTTTATTATAGTGCCTTTCAGCCTTTGGCGGGTTCGGCACTTTCATGAACAAGATTTTCACCCAGTTGCATCATCGTCAAAAGCTTCTGCTGCTTCACATTCTGAGATTTAACATGATTATTCTCTTTTGTACTTGGCAGAAAAAAAAAGTTAAATATAACCACAATATTTGCACTGTTACACAAAGCAAACACAACAATAAAGACGAATGAAATAATTTAACAGAGAAACTGAACCATATGAGTAAAAAACCTGAAAATTTGAACAAATCTTATTCATAATGTATTGTTTACATCTGAGTTCATAGTTATTCATACAGTAGTTCCAGTAAACTCGTCGAAACCAGAAATAAAACGTGCAAAAAAAAATTTGTGCACTTACAATCAAAATCCAAAGGGATCGCTCGCTAAACAGCTTGGAATTGCAAATACACCTGTGTCTCGTGAGATAAAAACCTTCAAGGAGCATCTTACTGCTCAAAGGAAGGAAGAGAGTAGTCGTAAAAGTGCACCAATGGACAGAAAAATAGCCAGCAAAGTGGTGCAACATCTACTACAGGAGCTACGGGAGTTTCAAAAATATTAAAAAGTACTTAGCTGAGGACACCCAGACAACCAAAATGCACGTATATTGAAAGTTGTCTTTATGATATACAAACATATATGTAAGTAAACAAATCGTATAGAATGCAAAAAATATGGCTTATACGTGCAAAAGTTGAGGCCATATACGTGCAAATTCCATTCTTTTTTTTTACGAGTTGATTTGGTATCGTATGCGATTGAATTTGTAATAACAATTTCGGTTTATTAAGCTTTGCGATGTTTATCCGATTTAGTTTGTAACGCAGTACGATGAATATATGACACATCGTATATAAGTCGAAAATTTGTACTCTTTACGATTTAACTTAAACATAACACGATAAAGGCCACAATTAATTGCGATATTGACTTAAAATATAGGAATATACGATACTATTTGAACACTGTTATACGACTTGTGGTTGTCTGGGCACTCAGTCCCATATCCGTTCCATAAAGCACTATCAGGCAACCAGCACCCATCGCCAACAGCTGAATACTGCACGGCTAACGTTTATACACATTTTCTCCATAATTGTTAGTTTAACAACATCACAGCAAACTTTAACACACGAAATCAACATTAAATAAATCTATCTTATTTATTTTAACATACTAGAAACAACCGTGAATATGACAGCGAGGAAAAAACACGTCCAGTCAAAGCCAGAGCCTACTCTTCTCCGGCATTGATTTTCATGTAGAGGAAAGGCTTGTAAGATGGAACGGCTTGTAAGACTGAACAGCGCCACTTTTGACATTTATAGCGACAACACGATCGCGCTGACAAGTGTTAACGTCATTTTTTTACTATTCTCAATTTTCATTTGCTTTTGGAGTGAATACACTCATTTGATCTAGCTCTTCCAGGTTTCATTGTTCGAAAGTGGTGGAATAATTAAAATAGCAATTATTTCTTGTGCTTAGTAAGTGGAAATTTCCCATCGATATCAAAAGGTTAACATTTGTGTTGGCTAGCATTTTTGGTGTATTTTTATGATCCAAAGGTTGGAAATGCCAAATCGTAAAGTGAAACAATGTTTTGATGTTTTGTGTTTATGGGGTCATGTTTGCAAGGTGGAACACTGTTGAGCTTGTACGATTGAACACATTTTTTTTCGATTTAAAACATATGAATGACATTTTTTATGTTTGGAAATACCATGGAATCAATAATAAATTGAAATATAACAATACATTTTTTGAAATTGCGATTTTCGATGGATTTCGAAAAAAGGCCATAATTTTTTTTCATGACTATAAATAATCAGTTCCGTGGGCAAACTTGGAGCCCTTTAGTTCCTCTTTCGAAAAATCCTCGAAAAAATAAAAATTTTGCATGTTACGAGCAAAAACGAATCGTGTCCATCTTTCAAGCCTTTTTGAAATTGGTGGATGATCGAAATAGGCTACTTTTTTTATGACTATAATAATCAGTCTTACAATTTGGCCTATTAGTTCTTCTTTCGAAAGATGTCTTTGATCCGCGAAAAATAAAATTATACGTGAGCAAAAACGGATCGTGTTCCATCTACAAGCCTATTCTGAAAAACCATTTTTTGGTACTTGATATAAAGATTTTGCTTAGCATTTGTTAAGGCCGGCGCACTATTGCGTCGCGTCGCGTCAACTGTCAACGCCAGCGTTTGGTACTAATATGCTCACATGACGCGCAGAATGCTTTAGACCACACAAAACAGCGTCAACCAAGCGTCCATGTCGATCATTTGTTTTGTTTTGAATGTCAATTGATAATCTACTTTTCAATTTTCGCTGGTGATAATGGAACCTGTTCAACGCGTGGCAGCTTCGTTAGTTGCAATGTATTATCTGCGTGAATTTACTTCCTCTAGAGGTTCGCGCAGATGGTGGTTACGTTCATCAAATCTAAACCGTGACAACGATGGATATTACGAACAGGAACTCGAACGAGTGCGACAAAAAAGATCCTGAATATTTTCAAGATTCCATTCGTATGAGTAAACGAACTTTTGATCTGCTTTTTAGCAAAGTTTTCCCAAAAGTTTGAGGACAGTGATATGCCCTCCGATAGGGATATTTTACCACCTAGTCGATCGACCATGAAATTATTGTGGAACATAATAAGGGAACGTTCATTAATTACGTCACGCAAAAATTGACTTTTTTAACCCCCTCCCCTTGTCACTTTTTTGTATGGACAACCAAATTTTTTGTATGGATCGTCACGTTTTTCCAAACCCCCTCCTTACTGCGTGACATAATTAATGAACCTTCCCTAACTGCCTCAGCTCCTTATATTTATGATCAAATTTAGTGAATTGAAGAAATTTTTATTTGAGTTTTATCGACGTTTATTTAATCATCATTCTCATATTCATCAATCACACTGTGGACCCGTGTCAGAATTTCCAACAATTGCAATTCCAGAGAGCGCACCACTGTACCACGACACTAGTTTTGATCTCTCGCAGAGATATTTAACGAACGACGCATGCCGGCTCGGTTGTGCTGGAGAGCACATTGCTTCCACTTTGTCAAACGGACATCTAGTCATGATCTTTTATACCGGGTAGGTGTTCTCTCTGATGTGCCACTCTCAGTCTCCTGATCATCGCCTGGTATATCTGTTGTTTCGGGATCTTGGGGCATCTCGGAGGTTATCGGAAAATTTGTTACAGTCCTGAAAAGAAGATGGTTTTGATTAGAGTTGTTATGTCATTGAAATGTCTACGTACGGTCTGGTCCGGTTCATAAACCACGTAGACTCATTTTTGAAAATCTCATTTTTTTAAATTTTGTATTTGTAGACTTTGGTTAAGACCACCCCTCCCCAGAAAAGTCTACGTGGTTTATAAATAGCCCCTCTTCTTTGCTAGTGAGCCCTCAGATACAGCAGCTCATGGTAAAGCTCGATTCAAAGTAAATCTGGACGCACGGTTTAATACACCATCGCGTCCCTGGTGGTTGCAACAAAAAACGTTTGACAGGCGTTTGTTGATGTTTCATTGACAAAGAAATTGGTGGAAAGTTTTTCTCGATTGATCGACGCATCTCGAAATTCCGGATCACGGAACTTGAGAAAAGAAAATGAATTGTGCACTAACATCTAGACAATCCTTCGAGTCTGCCTTAAAAATAGCAAAAGTGTTAAAATTCCTAAAGTCAACGGTCTGTCTTGTAATCAAAGTTTACAAGGATCCTCTGAGAGTGAATTGAGCACAACACATCTATCATAAAAGTGGCACTGGGGACAACGAGTTTTCATACGTGATTTGGCACAGAAATACGATTCCAACTTTTCCACCGTGCGTAACATCCTTTCAAGAGAAGGGTATAAGTCATTTTGTGCCAGTAAATATCCGAATCGCTCCCTGAAACAAAACTTAGTGGCCAAAAAGCGAGCACGATTACTAAGAACACGATACAGAATTCACGTAGAGAAGGAGTAGTTTTGGGGACCAAAAAGTGCTACTCCTTCTATAGAGTAAATTTTCCTCAAATTTCAGGTATTAAAGTCGAATGTCAAGTTGTTACTAGAAACAAAATCCTTTGCATTGTTTCTATGTATATTCCTCCTACAGCCTCCGGTAATCTAAAACGACTTTCGGATATTTCTTCCGTCCTTCCTGCTCCACGGTTTTTAAGTCCCACGATACAGGCTGGTTTCGATATGAGCCAATCTTAAACTTCAAGCTTCTTGATCCGTGCATGTCGCTGAGTAAGCGGTAATACACTTTTCGCTAGAAATTTTGGCTCACTTTCACCGAATCAGTTCTTCATTTTTACGAATGGTCTCAGTTTTATAGAGGCTATTCGGTCCTTGAGGCCGCCAAAGCACTCCTTGTATTTTGTCATGCAGATAAGGAGCTTCTAAGTGCTTTATCTTCGCGTTATTTTGTTGTTGTTGTTGATGTTGTTATTGCTGTTGTTATTGTTAGAGTTCCTCCAGTTGCGGTTATTATTATTGTTGTAGTTGTTGTTATTGTTGTTGTTGTTGTTGTTGTTGTTGTTGTTGTTGTTGTTGTTATTGTTGAAGTTCCTAGTGTTGCGGTTATTATTATTGTTGTGGTTGTTGTTGATGTTGCTATTGTTGTTGTTGTTGTTGTTGTTGTTGTTGTTGTTGTTATTTTTGTTGTTGTTGTTATTGCTGTTGTTATTGTTATTGTTAGAGTTCCTCCTGTTGCGGTTATTATTATTGTTGTGGTTGTTGTTGTTGTTGTTATTACTGTTGTTATTGTTAGAGTTCCTCCAGTTCCAGTTATTATTATTGTTGTGGTTGTTGCTGTTGTTATTGTTGAAGTTCCTCGTGTTGCGGTTATTATTATTGTTGTGGTTGTTGTTGTTGTTGTTGTTGCTGTTGTTATTGTTGAAGTTCCTCCTGTTTCGCTTTCTACGGTTGCGGGATTTTTGAGCACCTATTTCCTGCTGTCGTCGACGCAGTTGACGCAAATCATAGGCTGACCAATCAGCTCTCCATACATTTTTGGCACCTAGTTGACGCCAGCCAGAACTGCCTTCTAAGGGCTCGTCGACATAAGATCTAGCGAGTGCAAGATCTTGAGCTAGCTCATCAGCAAGAGAGAGCTGATGGCTGTTGTTAATTGCTGCAGGTTCAGGAAGTTGCAAGGCAGCCACTGATCGCGATAAATATTTTTACTTCGTTAAGGATTGCCGCTGCCGGGAATTCCTTTGTTACAACTTCAACTATGTTTAGTTGTATTGACGAAAGTTGATCTTCCAATTTATTAAAAACCAGTTTTTGCGCTATTTTGCCGCCGAGTGCTTCATTCATATGTAGCACGCTTGATTCAAAAGTGTCAGCGTTGCAATTGTTACGTACCACCGATGCCACCTTTATTTATTGAGGACAACTCACTTTATGCTAGTGAGAATAGCTTCCATACCCTCAATAGCTTCCCGAAACAACATTTGGTTTTTCTTGGTGGAGAGCAAGTCGGTGCATAACCTCTGTGTTTTTCATTAATTTGCTTAGCCAGGTGCATTTGTTGTTCTGCAAGAACGTTGAAATCAAAAGTTGCAGTCACCAGAGTTTGACATGATCCACAACATGGTAGCAGAAACGACGACGGGTCAACAGCTTTTTTGTCTTTTTCACGTTTCGAAGGTGAGCCTCGGGTACTACCACTCCCGCACAGGCGGCGTGAAATTTTCGTGTACATCCAATACACGTCCACATAACCGCGTCGACAGACGAGTCTAGCAAGCACACTTCACAATTAATTTGACTCATTATGGCACCGGCAAGTAGCACACAGAACAAAATGAAAAGTAAGCAAAATAAAATAATGAAAACATCATCACCTCATCACCTTTTATCATCACCTTTGCATGGGTAGCTTATCATTGTTCGATTTCGGGCAATGAGAAAGCGGATTCGCTTGCTTGGTGGGCGTTATCGAAGGCGATATTTATAATCGAGTAATCGCCTCAAAGGATTTTTTTTTCCTATTTTTCGTCAACAGTGACTCGTCATCTGGCAACAGTAAAGGAGATTTAAGGCGATGGCAATCTTCTTTCATCTCTAAGCTGTCGAGGAAATCTTGGTTTGGGGGGACGGATGTGGTTCGGGATTTCATTCGAGGGATCTCTTGCCTCATGTCCAATCATTATTCTCATTTATACCGTATTGGGCTGAGCGACAGTAATATCTATGAATGTGAACAAGGTTACTAGGACGCAGATCACGTTATTTGGTCTTGGGCTGAGCATCGTGGATTCAGGTTTGAGATTTAAGATTCCCTTCGGGCCCGAATTAGACACCCTAATGTACCGGTTCGAGATATTTTGGCTCTACGTGATCTGGAGTTTTTGAAATTCATTTATATGTTTTTGACTAACATTGGAATTATAATTTTTTGAAGGAAATATCCTCTAATCAACATGAGACCCTACCCAAGAAACACACTTGTTGCCATTTGGTTGAGATAACATAAATATGACTTGCTAAGTTATAATCAAGTTACTACAACTAATTATGACCGTAGTGTGCTACTTGGGTAAGTATCCTCTCCCCTAACCTTGCCTACCCTGCATTGGACAAGCTTGAGCCTGCCGTACTCTAACGATACTATCGATACTTTCTCTTCATATCTTTCGTTCTAGCAGAAATTGCTTCCACTCTTAGGGTCTCATGTTGATGAGGACATTTTTCCTTCAAAACAGTATAATTAATTACGTACTTCATTCTTGAAGTAATAAAAACATAATTAGTTGAATGTCTTAGTTTGTTGTTTGTTTAACCTATTCCGCGTAAAGTTGAGTACCCTTCATCCTAAACATTGGAAACAAAACTCATTTCCCATCTGCCATTTCCTATCTTAATGAGCCCCATAATTGAATAATTTGTTCAACCCATATAACATCCCAAGATGATCGTCATCCACCCCTTCTTCTCGTGGATAGCAGTGTCATAAACAATTCATCGTGAATATTGGGTACTAATAGTCCTAGCGCGGCAGGGTGCGATGCTTGTGTTTACAACTTCGGCAGACGGCATCGCAACTCCTAGTAACATCACCATATTGAACGGGAAAATCTCATGCTGCTTCGAAGAGCGTAGAATTCGTCCCAGTCTCCCGTTGGTACGCCAACAACGGTTATGGAACACTAGCCGCCCTGCTCATCGCCACCATCAACCGACCGTGTGCCTACACAGAGGAGTCAAGCATCACGCAGTCGGGGGGCGCTACAACAACATTCCAGTCCAGTCATCATGGTGGTGTTGGGTGTTGGGTTGATGAGATGGCGCTAGCACGATTTGCCAAGATGAGTGTGGAATGTAACACTTCGGGGGAGAAAAAATGTTTCCGATGCTGATACGGACACACGTTCAGAAGATCGAGCGGGTTTTAAGGATGCTGTGTGTAGCGAGTAAGCGAGGAAAATCTCATTTCTCTTGCTTGAGCTTATCCTTACATCATTGGCGTCACTGAGCAGCACAAGCGGGTTTCGGTGTGGGTGTGTGATAGTGTGAAAAAAAAACACTGGAATGCCAACAGCTGGTACGAAACATGACACTGTTTTCTTGATTATGACTAAGAGGGACAGTGGAAGAATGCCGAATGATGGTAATAATGACTATGGTGATGATATGCTACTTGCTAGTAGTAAACCGTGTCGCAAATTGATGCCAACACCCAACAGGCAGTATGCGACTAAGATTTTATATTACTCGAGTTAATGAGCTGAAACTTGAAGAACTTCAACGTTGTTCACGTTGTTCCTATTTCATAAATCAGACGTCTCGAAATTTGAAGCAAAAAAATAAAAAATAAAAAACCTTTTGTCAAAAGTAGACTAAGGTGTTGAGTGTGAGACAACAAAGCCCAGCTTGTTTATTCTCTCTTTAGTTTTCATTCATAAACTTTTCCTTTATAATTGGGTCACCGGGCCTTTTCTTATTGGAGGTTATGCAAAAGAAAACGTTATACAAGGTTTACGACGTTTCACTTACGTATACAGCATGTAATAGTACGATCACACTACAGCTTATATTACATGATATTGAGTATCTTGATATCAAATGACATGTAAATTATTTCCAGTGAAAACAAGATGTATAGCTACTGATATCAAGATACTCTATATCTATACTCTATAGTGTGAACGTACTATAAGTGATTATTTCTATTGTGCCAAATTCTAGGTTTAGTTTAATTGATCGTCGATAAGAACAGTCTAGAATAGCTTTTGAAATATTTCTTGAATTATATGAATACATCAATTTTCCTGAAAATAATTTCCGTGTTCTTAGAAGTTGAGAAGGCATATAAAAGTTTAATTTCGAGAGATGCTGGTTCTAAATGACGTGAAATTATGTTTTTGATGATGATTAGTCTAATCGATTTGCAGCGTTACTTGAGTGTTTGTAGGTTAATGAGAATGGAGTGATAGTAATAAGCTTGCAAAAGGATTGAAAAAAAAAACCTTTACCATGAAAGTCATATTATTGAATTGCTTTTGGTGTGTTTCGAGCATTTTTTCGTTGCGGGAATGATTCGAGGTCGGGCTAACTTTAACACACATAAACCACCAAACTTCGAAATGATTTTCTTGAAGTTCACCATACGGTTACAATTATTCTACAGTCGAATTATGTCGAACCTGAGGGTCACCAGAAGGTACTGAAATATATTCTAATTTAACTCTCAAAATTGTCTGTAAAAGAGATATATATTCTAGTGGTATTTTGAAAGTGAAATATTTTTTAATTTTGGGCCATCCATCTACCATTTCGAAAAAATAAGATATTGTTACCCGCTCCTCCCTTTCGTGGATAATCTTGGACATAGACTTAATTCCTACCCGTTCCCGCCCTTTCCTCTTTTTAAAGACATTTTCTAAGCAGTCTGGAAAAAAACATAAAAAGGGTGTCAACAGTTAAATTGCATCACTTCAAACTCGTCCTCGAAAACAAGTCTCTCAACCGGTTGTCATGAAATATTCAGGGAATAAAATAGGTAGGAACTAATATAACCCCTCCTTTACACACTACACGATACAACATCAATTGACCGATCAAGTAGGAATTTATAGTTTTTAAGATATCTTAACAAGTTCACAGTTTCTGTGCATGGCAGGCGTTAAACGAAAGGCCTGACAATTACCATTCGGTAAAAAGTAAGCTATGTTAAATATTTCTCCTGTATTAATTGAACTTGTGAAGGAAAAAGAATTTGATCTCTTAATAAAAACTTTGATCGACTCACACACATTACTGTTTGACCAAATTTTGATCGGAACACCCTTTAGTTTAAAAAAGTTTTTCAATTTTTTATTCCATTTTAGAAAAAGTGAACCAGAGAAGTGTTAATTTACATTTTCCTAGTTTTTCAATTAGTATCCATAAGCTTTTCACAACTGCCATTCTCCTTAACACTAACTGATGTACTCGTAAAACGTGGATCACAACATTCACATACTTTTTTAACAGAGATTTTAACGTCGAGGAAAACTTAAAACTTAAAAATCACAGCCACGAAAAAAACGAAAAAAATGGCATAGCCTATAAAACTCTTGGTATCGTCCTTAAGCTTACGAAGAATTCAGAACCACTGTCTGAACTAGTGCTATCTCGTACGTTTGTAGTTGGACTATTTTGCTGTCGTCTGAAATCCGATTTAAAACAACTAGAACTGAGCGAATCAAATTCCTGCTTTTTGCGCCACGCAGACTACTTTGGAATGACCCACATCGTCTTCCTAGTTACAAGAAATGCTGCCGGTAATTTCAATTTAAACCTCTTCGTATACCATGAGATGTTTGTAGAGCCTCAAGCATCGCTGACGTTCTGCTAGGCCAAACTGACTGTGTCACCATGAAGGGACTGGTATCCCTATAGTAACCAACACAACTTTTATCGTTGGTTACATAGCAGGAGCGCACACAGCGAAATAAACTTTCGTTATTCTTAAGTTTTCAGTATGGATTTTTATCACAAAAATTCTGTATGAATTTCATAAATATGCGTGAATCGAACTATGAACGTTGAGATTACGGGTTCAGTGTCGCGACCACTCGTCTATCAATGCTTGAAATAAGATCAAGGATAAAGGCCTACAAGAACTGTTTGGAGTAAGACAAAAACAATTTATAACTCACGCTTATGAAGATCACAAGTGTTGTGCACTGAGTTTTTTAGTTAATTTGCCCGAGTGAAGCGTTCACAGTAACAGCTCGCTTGCGTATGAGATGAAAAAGGATAGCATACTATAACATAAGCACAAGGTAATTTAAGGATAGATTTCTCGATGATATTAATAAAGCCAGTTTTGATATTTTGGCAGCACTGCATTATTTGACAGTTTAAATCGACAACACACCGTGAGGATGTCAGGATTGTTCGACCATCGAGAGAAATTGCTGAATAACTAAATCTAAGTGTTGGTTGACGTTCTCTTCGTCGACAGTGGATTAGAAAGCTGTTTGGAGTCCAAGTGACCTTTCATTAGCAAGCGGAACGTGATGAAGCTGCTGGAGGTTGCCAAAAAATACTGTGATATGTCGGTAGACTTCTGGAATCTGGTGGACGAGAGAAAGTTTGAGCTATTCGAACAAAAAAAAAAACGCTTGAGAGTTTGGAGCGCTTCTTGTGGAGAACATAAGGATCGATGTATCCAGAAGACAATGAAGCATGGAGGTGGGAATATCATGGTCTGGAGAAGGAAATTTGGCACATATTAAAGGGTTTATGCACTGAAAGTTAATTTTAGTTTATTTTACTAAATGGAAGGTAATACGCACATTCGTTATTTTCTGCAACGAAACTGATTTGTACTTTTCATGAAGATACATTTTAAATTATTGCACACGCGCAACTGTCAAAAGCACGAAGCTTTTGTTGACACAGAAAAAAATATTTAGTCCCAAATTAAAAAGAAACGTCTCTCTGGTGGTTGCATGATGGACTGACTACTTTATCGACTCAAAATGTAATTGACAAAAAAAAACCGCAACCACGTTTTTTTTAATGTTAATGACTTGGGATACGAACTTGACATTTTAGGACAGTGCTGATACTGTATCCGTGGTTGATATCACTAGGCCATGCTGACTCGTGAGAAGATGCTTGATTAATTAATATGAAGTTATAGCTCTCGACAGCGCTTTAATTTTTATTTTGGGATAGAGAAATTATTCCCGCCCATCTCAGCAGCAACACCACTTTGCATGAGTACAATAAAAGAGAAACAGCGATTGGCTGGTCTTCACCAAAATCATTTTGTGCCTTTCACAAAAAGGTGTAATGATAGCATTTTACCAGATAAAAAGCAATATGAATGTTTCATACAATAAACGTAACATTTTTTCTATGTACAAAATCAATGTTTACGAAACGCGCGAAAGCTCCTTTACGAAAATAAATTTTCAGTGTGACTGCGGATATATACATCGACCTGCTATGCGAAAATACGGAGGTGCCTCTTTTGAAAACTGACCTGGAAAACATATACATCTTTCAACAAAACAACGATCCAAAGCAAATCCCGAAGCAAACTACTGCGTTCTTCAAGTCAAACCGAATCAAAATGATCGATTAGCCACCGCAATGGCCTGATTTGAATCCGATTGAAAATCTGACAAAACATCGATAACCAACAAAAGTAAGTATTTTGAAGCTCTCGAATCAGCTTGCGAACGTATTGCTCCGGGAGACCTCAAAAGGTTTGTCGAAAGTATGCCGCGTCAACCGGAAGAGGTGTTGAAGGCTAAGGAGGGTCACAGTGAGTATTGAAAGTAGAAGAATTAAGTCAAGGGCAAGTCATGCACATCTCTACCATCCACATACTTACCCCCTAACAAAATTTATATAGTGTACAATTTATTTTGTCCAGCACTGTATATGTAATGAGAGAATTGGCTTAAAATTTATAGGATATTTTATGTCAACGAAATGAAAGATTGCAAACAATTTCGTTATTAACGCTTGCTTTGATTTGCAATTGATCGAGAGGAATTTTACGCGTCTATTGAGGTTCATTATTTTTTTTTCTGTGTGATGTGCACCATAGTTGGCACAGTATCTTATCTGCCTTAATTGTGAGCTGGAAAATCTTTTCAATGTTTCGAACAAGTTAGTGGAATCACATCGGTATTGTTCCTATTTCGGTCATGTTTTGGCAATATTTCACGTTGCTTAAAGTTTGCAGGTCCTAAGATGCGTTAAGTCTGTGGATTGCAATCCCAATGATGGGGGTGAACAAGCATTGTTTGAAAAGGTTTATTTTTTGTGTTCACAGATTGCGCTGCATAATCAGACCAATGTTGCATTCTCAACCCCCACGCGAATTTTGCCGCTGTAAATAATGTTTGAGTAGGTTTACGCCGACCCTTATAGTCCTACCGTAACTTGAGATACATTCCAATGTAAATTGCTTCCCTACAATCTTACTCTCTTCCACTGAGGTGCCTTTTTTTATTTGTTTACGCACCCAGTCAACTGACGGGCGGCAAAGTACATTGGCGCGCATTTAGTCACTGTGGCCGATGGTTGGAAAGTTTTCCAACATTACCACCCGCATCTACAGCATGCACAACAATAACAATAAGTTTAGACATTCTCGGCATCAGTGTCTGCCCGAGGAAACCACCCACCGCACCAGGATGATAAAAACGAAGGCGGAAAAACTCGAATCGGGTCCGGCGAAGTTACGATGCTATTTTCCACCGTGTCGCCGTTTCGGTCGTGTGGGATCGTATCGAAGCCCGACCCGATCCGAGTTAAGGCGTCGCGATGGCGATGGCGTGCTCGACGTCGACCATCAGAATGCTGTGCAGCTGCTGCTTCTGGCTGTGCCTGTCGGGAGGAAAAACTCATATAAGAATGCTTGGCTGCTGGTATCAGTTCATCATTTTACTATCGGTTACTGTTGCTCACAGTTGCCTAAGTAGGGACCTACCAATAGACGGATCTAGGCAGAGTGAGAGAGTGAGTGTGGCGAGTGTGAGGGACACTGGAGGGAATCGCTTCCAGCTGTTGAGGACGGTGTTTGATCACACAGAGAAAAAGCACACTTCCACGGCCGCTGGAGCTTCTTTTGTCGTCGGGGGTCGGAGTCTTGGTTGAGAAAGGACATGCTGCGTTTCTCGTTCATGTGAAAAGGTTAAAAAGGCGACCGAGCGTGTGTATCTTTTGCAGAGACTTCCTGAACGACAAAGCGTGCTCTATTGTTTCAAGAGCATAGTTTGGTGAAAAGAGTAGTGTTTTCCGGCGGTTGTGAATAGCTTCACTAAGAATTAGCTGCTTCGGTTACGGAAGTGCGCTCACCAGTGAAAGTGTTACCCGTGGCTGGGAAATTGATGAGTCAAAATGAATAAGTACCTGGTTGGAAGACTGTTGATCTGCCTGTTGGTAATGTTTATTGCTAGTGCTCGAGGTGCTAGTAGCTACATGTACGATTCGGAAGAACCCTACCCGAACCTGTTGGACGGTGGTAAGTGATCCTTGTTCTTTTTTCTTAATGCTTGCAATGTAACCCAGTGTTATTCAGAGAAATTCAAACATATGGTTGTCTGTGAATCAAATGCCGTTAAAGGAATGGGGTTCGTACTGATTGTAATTTCAATTTCCGTCTGTCCAAATCCATTTCGAGGCAGGATATGAACAAGGGTAGAGTGATGTGAGTAGTATTAGCGGGTTCATTCAAATTCTGTGCCCGATGGTAACAAAAATATCTATCAGTGAATAGTATACACTCTACAAGTTATAAGGCGTGAATTATTGTTGGCATGAGAAGTTGGATGAAAGTGAAAGCTGCATATTAACGCGAATGGGAATATTAATGATTTTTTTTTACATTATAATTTTGAATTTGGCGATTTTCTCGTTTTTTCTGACTTCTTCTCAATTTAATTTGATCTTTATTTTCAAATTTACAACCTGCATCATTAACTATTTTAAGAGCTTTTCGCAACATACCTGTAGTCGGTGAAAATAAGAAACTATGTTAGTGAAAATGAGAAATTAATAGCTTATGAAGAAAACATAAGGAAAAGGCCGGTCTCAGCACTGTTAACCATTACGGCAAACGATATTTAGCGAAAAAATCATAGTAAATTTTCGCATCAATACACTTAACTGTATATATTAATATGATAATTTGTTCTTTAAGCTTGAATCCGATTACATTTTAGGCATCGGGCCATCAAGTTATGTCATATTTTTCTTCAAATAAATAACACGGACTGGAAATTTCTGCGTATTTGGTGTAGTCTACAATAGAATAATTATCAAATACTTAGTAACGGTAGCAGAAAGCGAGTTAGCAAACAAAAGTTACGTTTACTTGAGAAGTTGGGCGGTTTGTAAAACGCTTTCATACAGTTATGTATATACATGATGCTGACACAATATTTATCTAACGGTGGTATCTGCTTAATCTGCTGAAATTTCCCTGTCAGCGTAAATTTCTCTTCCACTTGAAATCCACTTATGTGTTTCTTAAATTTGGCTAGTGAAAGCTGTGTTTTCGGTTTATTTATAGAAAAAATGGAAACTGTATTATACATCGATTTTTAACTCTCATAAAATAGTTGGAAAACAGCAAATGATTCATGGTGCTTCATTTTCATGATGAATATTTTGAATTTAGTGATAGTTTTCTTCAGATACACTTGATTATTTGTATAAATCATGAGGCATTTCATTATGTAGTTAATTTTTTTGGAAGGCGAAAAACTATTTACAAAAAATCATGCTTATATTATAAAAACAAAACTTCACGAATATATAATCTATTAATAGACTAGTGAATAGGAAATTCTATTTGTATGTTCCATTATTTGTTAGACGCAACCTTTCATGACACATAATAAAAATAGTTTCCGCTTTGAAGATAGTGAAGAAAATCAATATATCAATCCAAACAGCATCGAACAAGTTTAAAATTTTCTTCGAATCGCTGTGCATTAAACACAACATTCGGCATAAGATGGAAATCGATACCGTAAACTTCGAAACTAGTGCGATACGAAGATAAGTTCAGTGAGATTTGATATTTATTAATCGGTCGATTATCTTCATCATTCTGCTATTTTCGTTCGTGTAAAGGGAAGAAGCATATTGTAAACTCACAGTTTTGTGGAAGAAGTTTCATGTCCAAGCAACAATTCAAATGCAAATTGATTTTTTTTTCATGTTCAATTATAGTTTTATCACAGCATTATGCAGAACGTTTGGTTTTGTGTCAGGTTTTTGCAAGATAATATAGTTTTATTTTTTGATAGCTCTTAAGATTGCTTGAAAAGCACTATTAAACGTCATCATCAATAAGAGTAGCTCGACTTAAAGACAGTTTTAAATGATTCTTGATTATTATTGATACTATTTTTACAAACTTTCAGAATTGAAACAGTTTTATACCATTCTCCGTAATGATGGATTCATCTGGCAAATTCTAATTTGGTACCGTTTGAAAGGCAAGTTTATATCTTTTGGAATAAATAAAGATAACAAATTTAAAAGGAATCATCTGAAGTTGTTCCAGTCTCAATGGGCCTGTTCATAAATCACGTAGACTCGTTTTTGAAAATCTCAGACCTTCCTCATAGACGTTTCTCCATACATTTTTTTTTTAATTTTTGTATGGAGCGTAGACTTTGGTCAAATCTCACCTCTCCCAACAAAAGTCTACGTGGTTTATGAATTGCCCCAATAGTCTGGGATGTTTGAAGGAACACTTATAGTAATCTAAATCAGATATTGATGAATAATAGGAGTAAATATAACACTTAAGTAATAGAAGCAAGTCTATGAGATGTTTAGGTCCAAAGTAATTAATACATGCTGTGCCTGTTTCTTATAGTAACATAATAACGCGTACAGACTACAACATATGTGCCTAGATAAAGCTTATCTTGAAATAATCATTCTTACAACTAGTTTTCTTTCGAAATAATATGTATGGCATATGTTATTAAGATATTATATATCACGTAATATAGATTGTAGTCTGGATGGAGTATACGCGTTGAATCAGGAAAAAGCTGTGGCATTTGAATTATTATCTAGTAAAACTAGCTCATCGTCTTCAAAATATTAAAATATTCTGTTGCTAAAAGCTATTTTCGTTACATCGAAATTAAAACTGTCGATGACTACGTTGAATAGCCCACAGCTAGCAGCAAATGGCTCAAAGTAACCGTATTGAATGCGATGAGCAAGATTCCACTAGAGCACACGATTGCAAAGATCACGCTCAGGAACATGAAGACACAGCTTTCTTAACAACAAGTGGCTACAATCATTCCGATCCGTAACGAGGTCAAATATAAACAATCTTCGCAATTTTTTCCTACACATAGCGTCCAAGCGTCTCTAAATTAATAAGCCTACAGCGATTGTCACATGCCGGTAAATCTGTGGGATTGGACCATGGCAAGCGGGGCAGTGCATATCTGAGGAACAATCTCTGAACACTTTCGATTTGGAGGACTTGCTCTCTATGAAACAGGGCCCAAACATGAACGGCATACTCTTATGTACAGTGTGTCTCACAATAGGTGTCCCCTTTTTTAGTCTTGGCTTATTTCAGCTGGGTATTTTTAACAGTGGAATTGATTATACCCGTTTTGAGTGTATTCTTTTGACAGCTTATCGCTGAAGATAAACAAGCGATTCCTTTTGTTTATATTTATCAGCTACCATAGAAGCCATACGAGAGCAAGTTTTAAAATTACATTTGCAAAATCTTGGATCGTGTCAGATATTAAATAGCCTTAAGCAGTTCGGATTGAGTAAATGTTTTGTTTTTCGTACCTTAAAACGGCTCAGAAAAACTGGAAATGTCCATATTCAACACAAAGGAGGTGCCAGACGAATTGCCAGAACGATGAAAAAGATCGAATGTGTGAGGGAGCGAATAAGCCGTAATCCGGCCGTATATGGCCGAAAATTCAGCAAACAATCTCAAATGTCCCCTGTCTCAATGAACAGGCTCCTCAAACATGATCTGGAATGCAAGCCGTACAAGAAACAACGGGTTTACGAGTTTACGGAGAGTCAAAAAGCAAGCCAGGGTCATGTTTAAAAATCGATAAAAAATAGAAGAAGGAGAAATCTTTTGGTTCGGCAAGGTGACTGCGAGATTTAATTTTCGGATGAAAAGCTCTTCCTCATTCAGGACAGTCATAATCAACAAAATGATTGAGTGTATGGCAAAAGTCTTGCCAATATTCCAAGAGATAAACTAGCTATAGCACGCTATCAGAAGAAGTTTCACGAAAAGTAAAACTTCTTCTTTTCATAGAACCTAACGTAAAAATCAACACTGAATATTACATCGAGCAGATTTTGAAGAACCATCTGCTACTTCATGCTTTAATACTGTATGGGAATACACTATATTGTTTCCAACAGGACTCAGCTCCTGGCAAGGCATAGAAGGCACAAGCGTGGTGCGCGGAAAATTTGACAGATTTCATTACAAGCGAAGAATGACCTGCATCTTCACCGGATCTCAACCCACTTGACTACTTTGTTTGGGTTTATATGCTTCAACATATAGTTGGGACCAAATTCTTCAGGAAATCGTGCGTGCCAGCTGTGATGGGGTTACAATGCGTTTGCACAAAGTCATCAAGGAAAAAGGTGAGAAATTCTAATTGAATTAATATGGTTTATTTGTATAACATGTAGCTTTAAATAATAAATGCTATGATTTGGTTGATTTGCTGTAATCCCATTTAGTTTTAGTGACACCTATTGTGAGACACCCTGTACAACGAACTACACAGCAGAATAAAGTCTTTAAGGCACACATACACACAACCACGAAAGCAGCCGTGTTTCGTTTGATGAAACCAAGCAAAGAGCCCTAGAAAGTGTGAGCTGTTTAGTGGAATACCTGTAACTAGAAGTGAGAAGAAAAATTAGTATTTTCCATTTAATTTTAACTACTTTTATGCTTATCGTGACATATACGCGTATTTCGTCTACAATGTGCAGACAATGTACTAATCAGTCGAGTTATTAATACACGACACTGAAGAAGTCTACACATTGTAGGTGAAATACGCGTATCTGTCAAGATAAGCATAAAGGTAGTTGGAATTAAATGGAAGATTCTAATATTTGAGCACGAGCATGAGCATGATTGACCGCCCACGGATGCAATTCCGTTATTGCTAGATCAGCTATATTTACACAAAGAAGCAACAGATGATGTTTGGGACTAACATACATCCTCAATGTGTAAAAACTGGTGACCCATTATAAAGCAATACCGGCACCGGCCGTGTCCGAATGCCGGTCAAGTAGGGAATAGGAAGGAACGAGAATAGGTAAGAAGATACTCTTCTTACACCGATTAATTTACAAACTAAACCTGCACACCGAATCAAAATTCACTTTGGCACGGTTTTGGTATTTTCCTCTAAAATCTAGTTCTATATACTGGCGTTTTATTTCTGCTCCGATTTTCGGTCGTCAATATTCTTCCTCAAACGTGCAATCACCAGCATTTGGAAGTGATGCGTAGGAATATTACCAATCGATTGGTGTAAAAACTTGAAATTTTTGAAGTAGATTACATCTTACGGCAAGGGTCGGGTGTCAATTGAAAATCTAAAAAATATAGACTGTTCCAGAAAGTATAATCACACTTTCAAAATAACAAAAAAGTCATGTTTTTTTAGTTTTAATAATTTTATTTGGCAAATCATATTTGTATTTGTGTTTTATATGATTTTTTACTCTCGTTTAATCAAAATATTTAATCATAGCCAAGACTCCTAACTTTTCCTCGAACATGACTCATTAGCTTCTGCAGAGTGGTATTTCCCACCATTTTGACCACTTTTGGCCAATCTTTTTTAAATTTTTGAATGTCGACAACCAATTCAATTATGAGAGAGATTGTTTGAATTGAATTTAATAGGGGGTTTTAATTAAAAAAAAACATGTTTTTTTCTATCTGTATCGATGATGGGTGTTCTTCCTAGCACAAAAATATTTTTTTTATGAATCTCAACTATTTTTTCTCGATTTTTAAACATGAAAAATCTAATCATTTTTATTTTCACAAACCGAGATGCAGTTTCACAAAGTGACATTTACTTTCAGTAACAGGGGGATCCCGGTACTTAATTATCAGTCACAGGGGCTCCTATTATGACGTAAATGTCAACTTATGTAAGCTAGAAATCAATGGTTGGTTCGTTGGTTTAGGTAGTCTGTTTTTTGTAGCGTGTTTCATGGTGAAATAGGATGATGTTGTCTTGCAATCAAAATGTTTTCATAATATTTTGAAATTGTTTTTTCAAGAGTTACGCTCGTCAAAATTAAAAAATAAATTATCTGCCGGTATATTATTATATTTGCTATCGAACAATGTTATAATCCACATGCCCCTATAATACCCTATTGGGAACATTACTTGCCAAGTTCTTACCAATTGGCAGATAACGGTGGCTAAAACAATTTTAGTTTTCTCTTCGTTGCATACGTTGACTATTGTATACAATTTAAAACTAGCTACCGTCACGAAAAGTTGAAACACCGGACGCTAATAACTTGATAATTTCTTGATTGATTTATTTTTAAGATTTTTGCTCTTATCAACTAGAGGTTTTACGATTTAAATTTTATTTACTAAAGTTTTCAAAATGGTACAAATAAGAGATGAATATATTTCGCGTGTATATTCATCAATCGCCGCTGGAAAATTGTTGCGTTTTGGCAAGTATCAAGAAATACCCTATCACGGAAAATGTTTTGATTCTCGAACATGATATTTCGAAGTAAAATTCTCAGCATATTCCAATACGAACGGCTATGAACAGTTATTCTGTTGTTTTAACGATTCGCGTTGGATAGTGTTTTACTTCTACGAAGAAATAAGTTCTGAGAAACTGTGAAAGTGAGAATAAGTGTAATGGCTAATCATTTTTATTGCAATCGTAAGCGCAAATTTTGCGTTAAGATCGAACATACGGAAAACCCTCCAAAACTACCATGTACCGAAGTCGAGCGAGCTTGTGGTTATCGGGTGAAACTGAAAGCAGCCAGAGGTAATGCGCTGCAAAGCCCTGGTTGGGTCGCTGCAGAAGGGCCGTCAACTTGAGGCCGTATCATCATTTGAACCAAACAGCCAATAGAATACTAGCATACATACTATCTAATGCAGGTAACGATCTACTAGGACCACACCCAAGCTATTTTGACCAGAGTGTGCCTTAACTACGACAAGGGTAGGCATCAAATGAATATTTGAAAATAACTGAAACAGTTTGAACGCTAATACCTTCGTCGTTTCTCGATAGGTTTTCAAGAATTTTGCTTTAATCAATTGAAGTTTTTCGTGACTGTGAACTATCAAAAATATCATTAATTATTGAATTTGTATTCCTAAACAGACCCGGAACAATATATAACGTGATAAGAATAATGGTCTCCAGCTGGTCGATCATATCAACACAATCACTATAGCCAGCACAATCGTAACCCATTTAGCATACCAACATTCAAATCACACGTCCTTTTTCAGGGCCGCCAAAGAATGTCTAAGAAGTGAATCATAGAATGTTCTAACACACTTACCGACTTACTTATGCTAACCCAACGACTCATTAGAAGAGTAGCTGTGTGGCAATGTTTTGCTACGAAACTAACGAAATTAATCGAACGGTTTAAAGTAGTCTACGTCAACCGGTCGAGTGTTAAACACAACCCCAATGATTTCTTTGGAGAAACGACTTAGACATTAAAACTCAAAACCTGACCAGTTTTTTTGACGGTCGCAATTCTATTTGTTCAAGTTGTACTCCAGCATAGAAAACAAAGACGTAGTCCTACGTCAAAGCAATCATTGCGTTTATTAACATTTTTCTTGGTAGCATAACATTCTCAACAAACTACCAAAAATAATTTCAAGTGGTTTTATCACCAAACCCCCCCTTCTCATCACTCTCCCGCCTATCGTGGTCATTCGTTGTTTTCCCGTGGTTTTCCCAATGAAAAAAGTTAGATATGATTGTCCGGCGGTGTGGGTCATGATTGATTGGCTAGTTAATTATGACCTAAATTATTAGTGCACCATATGTGCCGTATCACCATGGTGTCGATGCTATGTTGCGCACCGTTTTATTATCGGGTATAGTGCGTTATCTGTTGTTTAGGTATCTATTGTTCGGTGGCGCGAATGATCGAGTGAGCACACGAAAAAAAAACAATAAAGCTTATTCCTGGCGAGAAGTGGGGGTTCGTTGGGTGTGTCAGACTGTAGTGGGCATTACAATTAGGATGCATACTATTGCTTCTCCATACTCACCGTAGCAATCGTTCCAAATCGGCTCTCAAGCGATAATATAAATTACTTTCATTTCCCAATGACAAAGCAATATCACACTTTGTGATTAACGTTCAAATCGGGTATTGATCCTAATATTTAATTTTTTACTAAACGTCTTGTGAATTGAGGTTATCGTTTACCAACACGAAGCTTGCTGCCATCCAATCCGGTTGTAAAACATCCCAGTGATTTCTCGTGAAAAAGGAGCATCACGTCAACACATTCCTACCCTTTCTACATTTCACCTGAATTTGGGCACCGGGCCGGTGCCGGTATTGGAGGATGTATGTTAGCTCCAAGCATCAGTTATGTGTAATTACAGCTGATCTGGCAATAACTGAGTAGCAACCTCGGGTGGACAATAATGCTCATACTCATGCTACAGTTTACCTAGAGTAATCAGACGTTCAGGACGCTTTTTGATATCGGTTGAGTGTGATGGAGCTGAATAGATACTTTTAACCACCCTATATGAATATCACTATTAAATTTTCCGCTCGGATGGTATTAATTTATAATCACAGCTTTTTCAGCTGATATAACAACGCCTACTTTTACTCGATTTGACATTAATGAGCGCGTGATGTGATAGATTTTCTCCCACTTTCATCGTCATTTAATTAGTAATTGTATTGATGCAAAAAAATTTCCCTTAGTAAGAGTTCCAAAGTAATACATGCAACCAGTTGGTGAAAGAAAAGCCGGCTCTGTGTAACATTTGACCATCAATGGTTGGTTCGTTTCCGTTTGGTCTGATAATGGAATTGGCACACGGTCAGGATCGAAGCACAAGGATGGGATGAAAGTGTACTCATCACACACCATAAACATATGTTTACCCGACACTTATGACTTTTTTGCTCCGACGTGTTGTAGCAGAAATAACCGAACGCGTGGGTTGGTGGGTGTTCTGGCATCAATGGTTGCGTGTGCTATAAATTGGTTTAATGCTTTTTGAGGGGAGATGTTTGTTGTTTGTTTGTATAAATTTGCACAGATAAGGGTTTTTAATGGTTGTACGACACTAGACATTTTAATTGGTGCTTGTCAAATTTCTACCTGGCGAAGTGTTGTTGCAAATTTAGATCTTCTTTTAATTAGAATCTGCCAATCAAGATTTCATCTTCTAGATTCAGCTTGGTGAGCAAACACACGCACTGTTTCAAGTTTCCCTGCAGGTCTCAGTGGTAGCTTTACTGAGTTTACCGAATCAATATTTTACAAGGAATCCATGAGCCTCCTAGCGAGCATGGGTGTACATCAGTGGTTTGGAAAAGTAGTACCATTGTACCACTGTAAAGGTCAACCAATTTTCAGGAATAAATATTTAGCAACCGAAGGCGGTGCTAGTAGGAAAACATTAAATTGTAGCTTAAATGTTAACAATTCTCAGCGAAGTGAAAACGTTTTTTGATGCCCTTTCCTTGTCACGAGATAGTGTTGTCATATTCTGTGTGATATCATCCCACAATGTTTCATTATCAATAAACCACAACTTTTCATGAGTTTTCTTTGAGGTGCATTGATGCTTCTTCCCATAGTTCTACTGCCACTACCATTGGATTCCCTGGTCTAATCGAATTCATTGTTCGTGATAACGTCCTTGCAAAAAGCCGTCCTTACAAGCCAAACAAACAAATTCATCATTCAACGATCGCCGTTAAACAAAACAAACATTGACGGAATGGTCAGAATACTCACTGTCGCGGTGGATGTACTTGGTTGCTGCTCGGTAGACGTGTGCTCTTTCCGGTTTCAAGATATGGTGTGTTCACTTGTTTCAGTTGTCGCAAGCAAACCGCATGTTGGTGATCTTTTGTGCTTGAGAGTTTACAAGCACCGGAGACATTCCGCTTTTTCCACATTGGTAGGCATTTTTTTTTAAGTATCGTCAAACGTCAACCATCTGGAAGCTGGTACCGAACACATAAAGTTAATTGAGGCAGGCAACGAATATTCTTTTGATTTTTACCTTCTTCGCGTCTTAATTCCAAATACAATCAATGATAAATTCTCCTCCACGAAACCACAATCCTTTATCAACTAGTGGGTGCTATTCATTAATGAAAACAGTAAATGTTATGGCTGAATCCAAGTTGAGAAAAGAAGAAGACACCGAGTGGTGATAAATTTGACATGGAAGCTGTATAAGAAGTATAGGATGAACATTTTAAAATGCTCCTAAATAATTCAAATGAAATGATGGAAGAAAAATACAAAACTACTTAATAAAGACATTTTCAGCAAAATAAAAATAAAATTGAAATAATACCCCTATCTTGCAGTTTTGGAGTTTTCTCCCATCATACAACAAACCGCTTTTAATTAAAATTTCATTTGAATTTATTAGAAGCTTTTTAAAATTTTCGTCCTATACTTTAACAAAGGGGCTGTCAGATTTATCAAGACTCGGTTTCTTTTTTCAACCAGGATTCCTCCATTGTTGAACTACACGCTATTTCTGAACAACCCAAATTTAAGTACGATAGACTCAAATTCGTCGGAAGTATGGTTACCCAAAAGAGAGTAAATATAATTCGTATTGGTAAGATGACAAACAGTCAACATCAGCTTGAATCCGATCGATGTTTACTAACTGTCAACGTGTTACTTCCAAATTTTAGTTTAGATATAGCGTGTATAACACCTTTTTGACAGCACAAATTTATCTGAGAAAATACACTCTTACTCAAATTTACCCGTTATGAGGACTAGTTGCACTCACATTTGTGCTTGTGACTTGTCATAAAATATTATTCTATTGGAGGTCAGCAATCAGGTTTTAAGATTTTATTTTAAGATGAGATAAATATGGGTTGTGTGTAGTAAAGTTTTGGAAGATTAGTAAAGGCATCGAAAAAAATATATGTTTTAGTGTTAATTTGATACTTTCCATCAATAAAATATCGCCTCCCGGGAATTAGAGAATCCCGGCGTATTCGATAAAAATGGTACACCAAAAATCTTCTGTTACATTGAAACCGTGTGAGTAAATAATCTGAAATTTGAGCAACTCTTATTCATAGTGTATTGTTTACATCTGTTAAATTTCATAGTTAGTCTTATGCCTTGTTCAGACTACAGAGTTATAACATGAATTGAAATTATTTGTCAACCGTTACAACATGTTATACCCTAATAAATGATAATGATAACGAATATGGTTTCAACGATATTCAAACCTTAGGTACTATGATAACGTCATCAATGATCGTTTATAAATGGTTTATGCTGAATACTTGAAATATAACAGAACGTTTAGAATATTGATTATAAAAAAACGTTCATGTAGGATTAGTTATGATTAAAACATGCCCTAGATCTTATGAGAACATGAGGATTAACATTAGCATTAGCATTAGCATTGACATTTGCACACCTCGTGGCAATGATGAGGAATAATTCGTTGAAGACATTGCATGCCACCATGAAACGAAATCAGTTTCTGATACGTTTCATCACGCAATAATCTCCACGAAGACACTCCTCGATCGCTCACTTGGCCACGTCCATGCAACCGTTGGTGATAGGGAGGATTTGGTATCTACCTTAAGAAGACACGGGGAACCCACGTAGCCTTCAGTAGATATGAAAGGAAAAAGGAAATGAATAGTCGGAGAGAATAGTTGAACAGAATGCCCTGTTTGGTGTACAGAACAAAAATGTATTCAAAAATGGTCGTTGGGAGCATCTTGTCTAAGAAGGTTAAGTGATGCTCCATTTCTTCTCTTCAAACGGTTGGGACTTAAGCATTAACTATAGTACTAGCTGCCTATGGCTTATGGTTATAGCGCCATTACTCGCTCTCTGAAAAGAGAAGAATGTCTAAAGATATAAGAACGGGTACTGAAAGAGAACTTGTCAGATTTCTTGGATTGCTGCGCACACTCACATATACACATATTCATGGTTTGCAAAGAGCTTCAAATGTTTGGAACCGGTTAGACATAATGAGTAAAAATAGAACGAGCTTACCAATTCAGTCGTCAGTTCAATGTTTGTTTCGCAGATCTTATGAGATCTTATGAGAACATGAGGATGGACTCAATTGCGAGAATAGTGCTCGTGCCTTGAAAATAATAATGACAAATATTTGAAAACCTCTTCGGGTTATAATCTTACTATTACCTGATGTGGTTAAACAATTTCTGATTCGATTTTGTTAATTTACATAAGGACTATGTGATCAATAATATATTCGGTTTATCACAGGGTGTGTCATCCGAACCGTAAAGTTGATTTTGTCATGTTTGATTTCTACAAACCATTAATTATTCCGATCCAGATAAGGAAAGAAAAAAATGCATAATGATCAGAATCTGAAATACGCTTTCTCTAGTTATAACAACAATAAATCATATAAATAATGATGAAGTTTATGTTAAAAAAATATATCCAAATTATGTTAAATAAGGTTATTATTTTAAATTACAACTATTTTTAAACTTCACTCAATATATTTGAAAAAATCTTTACCAAATCATTCACAAACTATAATCTACAATGTTTAAATTTGAACCACCATTTATTAGATTCTACTGTTGTTTTCATTCTGAAAGTATATGGAGAAATCAAGCAATTTGAATTGTAGGAATTCTTAACAACCCATTGTTTTTAAAATCCAGGCCTGAGAAACCATATGACAGAAAGTTAAAACTTTATCATACAGCCGTTTGTGTAAAGTTGCATAACCATTACAGGTTACGCTAAGAGGTAGAAGATAACCCATTTTTGATAAAGTTAAGTTATGGTTAGTGTTTATGCGGGTAACTCTGTAGTCTGAACAAGGCATTAACCTAGTTCCAGTCATATCGTCGAAACAAGAAATTACCCGTTAAATTATGTTGTGTACCTACTATCAAAATCCAAAACTTTCCATTGATGGATCGCTAAAATTCTTGGAATTGCATCTAAAACTTTGTATTGTGTTATAACAACCTTAAAGGAGCGTCTGATTGCCTAAAGGAAGGAAGGAAGGAAGTGGTCGTTAAGTGCTCCTATGGACAGTAAAATGGTTAAGATAGTGGTGCAACAGTTAAAGAACCGTCTTAAAATGCCAATTCAAAATTTTGCTAAAAATTCCAAGGTGGCAGTCAGTATTGTGCTGAAAATCATAAACGTGCTGGGTTACATATAAACAAGGTCCAAAAAGCCTTAAACCGGAAAAGCAAAACATCATTGTTAAATCTAGAGCCCGGAATCTCGATGCAATGTAACTCGATTTGGATGACGAAACTTATGCCAAGGACGTCTAACGCCAGCTTCCTGGGCCAGAATATTTCGTTGCAAAATCTAGGTTTGATGTTCCGGAGGATTTTCGAAAGGAGAAACTATCGAAATTTACAACGGAACTTTTCCTGGCAGGTTATTTGAAATTTGAAAATCCTGATCTGGCAAGTAGGTGAAATAAGTGCTCCCTTCATCCCTCTAGAACAATCAGCGGTGCGATTTACACGGAAGAGTACCTTAAAAAGCGTCTCTTGCCATTCATAAGGAAGCACAAAGGATCAACTCTGTTTTGGCCTGATCTAGCATCCTGCTACTACGCTTCAATCGTGTAAGAGTGGTACCGAGCCAACGGAGTTAATTTTGTGCCAAAAGATATGAACCCACCAAATTCATCGGAACTTCGACCAACTGAAAAATTTTGGGCAATTATGAAGACGGAACTTCGCCAAAATCTCAAAACTATTATAGTAAACTGGAGTTGAAGAAAATTTGAAAAAAAAAAACAATAACAAAAACACTGGAAAAATCAGTTGTAAAAAATTTGATGGGTGGAATGAAATTGAATAAAACAATGCAAATCACAACTCATTAGTACATTCCCTGAAAATTTCAAGACAATCCGATAATTGGTTTGATTTAGGTTAGTAAATATGTGTGAGTTATTTTTAACGAATACACGCTTTGTTGGCGTCGCGGAAAACGGGATTCCCGGAAAATAAAGTTCCAAGGGATATAAGGCCTGTCCACGGTAAATTTCTGACGCCACAATACAAGAAGCAAAGAAAAATGTACACATAATTCAACAAAACCGATTGTTTATTTCACAATAATAGAGTTATATCTACAATCGAGACAGTTGATTAAGATGTTAATTCTTCATTCTGTAAAATTCTGGAACTTTCTGTGGCATACTCGCCATCAGATTCCGTAGGGTATCCTCAGATACGCCCGCCGTGACGATTCTCCACCTTCTCTTGAAATCATCGGTACCATTTGCTTTCTTCTTAGTTTCGCAGACTTTCCGCTTAACTAGTGCTCAGTACTTCACTAATGCGCAAAGTTCTGGACAGTTTGGTGGATTGGTTGTTTTTGGCACGCATTTGATACCTCTTATACCTCTTATACCTTATACCAGGATGGATTTCGCTTAATGACAAGAGGCCAAATCAAGCCAAAACAGAGCTCAAGAGTCGTGGCTTCTGATAAACGGTAGCAGCCGCTTTTGCAAACATTATTTCTCGTACACATCCTTATTGATAGTGCCGGTAGAGACGAAACTTTTATATTCTCGACCACAACTAGGCTACCGGGATGTAATGTTAGCCTAGCTCTTCATTCGGCCTATGTACCATTAATTCGCCGATAATCAACAAAATCATTTTGCTATCAGGATGATCGATTAAACCCAAAGCCATTTAGACATTATTAATCAATTTATCAATACCTTTCGATTTCCTTAACTTTTTTGTCATCATGACATCACTGGTTAAGCTGAACAGATTATCTACACGATTTTTGAATGATCTAAATTTCGTTAAATTTAACCTATAAACCGAGTCTTGCTGCCAAGATGCACAGAAAATATTCACACGTTAAAAACTTACTGTTCACATATTCAATAGCATATATTAATAGAAATGATTTAACAAGAAAATAGTAGACCCAATATTAGAAACATATTTATTTCTATGTTCCCAACAATGGCTTGTTGTATGAAAAGCATATTAAAAATGTTGTTGCTGGTAAAATTTTCTATAAAACTGTCTAAATTTCGGTTGTATGCTTTTCCAAATTGCACATCTAAACACAAATCGAAGAAACAAAATCTCTGTACAGAGAATTATAATGTTTTCATAATTGGATGACCAGTATGTGATACGTGAGAATCACTTAAATGTTTCTTAGCTATTCTATTATAGTTTCTTTTGTGAAGATTATTTTGGATAGAGCAAATACAGCTGGCAACGCCATAAATCAAAAAATCAGAAAAGAAAACCGTACGAAGACTATATTCAATAACAAATCTATCACACTCTAGACTAAGTTGCATCCATGAATAGACCTAATTTGGTGCTTATAGACCGACATTAAAACCACATCCCTCGAAAGTTTCTGAATTTATAAAAGATTTGTGTAACTTTTTGTGATACATACTACCAAACATCTTCTTAAACGGATCTAAACAAGTGTACAACTAGTTAAATTTCGCTTCTAACTCGAATACTTGAGTTAAAATGTAATCGATCGTTGCATATTAGGCTGGGTCAAGAGACACATACCCTACATATGACCTGCCAAATGAAACACTCCTTCGGAAATTTGAACATCTTCTTGTCTGGAAGTGCTCCGCAACGGCATTATTTTTCATTGCGGTATAAAAAGCCAGATCCGGAAGCTGTTTAAAGTCTTTGAGTACATATGTTTCGTCGTTCATTATGATACAAGACAATCTTTGCAAAAAATTGGTGTTAAGCTTCTTAGCACAAAAAATTGCTTGTCATTACGGTTGGGCACCTTTTTCACTTTGTTATCTTTCTTTCCTTGCCTCTTCTTCATTTCCTCTTTGATCGTATGATTTTGAATTCCCAACTTTGCGAGCCGCATTTCGCATAGAAAGATTGGGATTTTTCTCAATAATGGCTGCCACCTTCTTGTCAATTTGTCGGGAGCATACTCTTCGATTTGTTCCACTTCCAACCTTCCGATCCACATTGAAGCGCTGATCATATGATTTGCAAACACAAAACGTTAGTTTTAGTTTCTTGGCAAGATTGCGTACCGATAAATTCGTAGTTTGCTGCCGTTCGCACAAAATGCTTTTAATGTAACGAGAAGGTAAACATGTTGTACCACGAAATAAAGTGTAGAGTTTCAGCTATCATTTAAACGAAACATTTTATCGATCTGTGGATTAATTCAAAATCTACACTGAAAAAAAAGTGTCCGAAATTTAACGTGGACAGGCTTTACTTCCTGGGATTTAAAACCCTAGTTCGCATATTATTGAAGGTTTGATGATACGATAACCTGAAATTTGTCAAATAACGGAAAATGATACAAGCACAAAATAAAATTTTAGGTGTCTATTCAAGTGTTTTATAAAATTGTTCATCTTTCTAAACGCATTAGTTCAAACTGTATTTACCGAGAAAAAAAAATACAAATTTCGCATGAAAACAAATCTTCCGCGCTACGTTCTGCATCAGGAAGTTTCAATTCCATACCTCCAAAGACATATTAACCCTTTAATAGATTGAAAAGCCGTTCCACCGTTATTTTCCTGCATCGTTCCCCTCAACAATTTCAGTGGCGTTTATGAAGCCTACTTCAGCTTATATAAGACGAATAAGTCTTTTATACTATAACCAAGAGCTAAGTATTCCGATCTTAGGTGAATCAAGCTTTAAATCTATTGTCTTCCATTTCATTGCAATCAAACGGACAAAACTGGTTGTCGTAATGTACTCCGGATTGAGCCAACAAGTTTCAGTTAAACACCTACGTAGGCATTGTAAAATAAACTTATGTCACAATCAGTACGGTTGATTTTATTTCATCTCAGTGCACCGATCCAAGTGGGTGGTAGTTGGTTTGACATCTTATGGTATAAGAAGAACAAGACGAAAAAAATGTGCTTTCTGATGATTCCATTGATACCTCACAACACTCAACAATGGAAGTGCTTGATGCGACATATCTGATTTCCACGAGAAAAAGAGTTTCTTGGAACGGCAGACATGCAGGAAAAGGTCTTCGCGGCAAATATCACGTGCCTGGCAGGTCCCAGTAGGACGTCAGTTTTCCACATACATTTACTTGAATGGGGAATAGTCTACTTGCAGGCCTTCTTTATTCATTCACATGGCGAACTGCTCGTCGGCATCGTCATCAGAGTTGCGAACAGAGTTGTGTCAAGGAGGCAATGTCCGCACCAACAGGTAACAATACTTTCTACAGACCAGTGACGCGAATGATGTAAATTGAATGATTTCAATTCTTTGCATGACTAGCAAAGAAATACTGTAGGTGAAGCCATGGGGAAGAGGTGGGATGAAAAAAAAAGATTAATTTAATCGTCAATATTGGCTCAATAACAAATCGGCAACCTGCTGCGTGGTGGATGATAGCTCCAAGAAATTTCCATTCCTTTGACACGGGTCGGATCAGGATCAGTCACATCCTACGTGATGCTAGTGGCATGAAATCAAACTTCCCGGAAGCGTGATTAAGATGCCCGTCAGGTTGGTTTTTGAACTGTGTTTGCGTGTTGAAAGTTCAGTGAGTGACGCCTAACTTTGATCCCTGGCCAATATTAGCTGTCAATCTTTCAAGAAAGTGGTTTTATTTTTATTATGATTTACATATGATTATCCCTGGCCTCAGTGCCGTGTCGGTAAATGCACGGTGTTACTTAGCTGATAGTGAAGTGGTCAATAAACCATATTTTCGAACAGCTTTCGGACAAACCGCAACGAGTGATTTAAAAAAAATAAAGATCAAAATTTTAGATTTTTCTTCCTTTGGAAATAAGACGCTATTTTCTCGAGGTTCCTGCGAAGATTTTAAATGTTTATTTTTTAACAAGGCCATTTATTTGCACAGGCTCAATCAAATCAACTTAATAGAGCCCAGGTTTTTCTTACAATATAGTTCATTGATCTTAAAAAGAACGGTAAGAAGGCAAGCAAATGCGGCCGCCTCGAGGTTAGTTGTAAAAATAAAAAAAAATACGGATCGGAAGAATTTTAAGTATGATCTAGAAAACACATGTATTTTGTATTCTTAAATATACATTGATATGAACTTTTTTAACCGTTATGTGTCCAACAGAGAACAAAGTTGCCCCAAAGTCAACAAAGTCGATTTCAAAACATGATATTTCATTAAGTTTTCATAGTAGGATATTGAAACTTTGTGACATCTCATATCTCGTTAAAACTTATCATCCTATAGAGAAATAATGAAGGCATAGCTAGGGAGGGCGCCAGGATGGCCTTCTGGTTTGTTTTATTACGTGAATGGCCGACACGGAATGTTTTTACCCATGGAACTAAAATGACCATAACTAAAAAAATATCCAACTGATTTGGAATATTTTGGCAGTTTTGGGTTCAGAAACTCAAACACATTTGTTTTAAAAATGTTTAATATGACCGATGGACTTAATCCGTCTCCGGAAAAACCGGATATCTTGAACCAGCGAGCAGAAGGCGTAAAAAAGGGAAAAAGGTGCCCATCCGTGATGAGTTTCGTCTCTACCCGCAATATCAATAAGGATCTGTACGAGAAATAATGCCTGCAAAGGCGATTGCTACCGTTTACCAGAAGCCACGAGCTCTGTTTTGGCCTGATTTGACCTCTTGTCACTATGCGAAATCCGTTCTGGAATAGTATAAGGTACAAGAGGTCAAATACCTGCCAAAAACAGCCAATCCACCTAACTATCCTGAACTTCGCCCAATACAGTAGTAGTGGGCTCTAGTCATGCAGATACTCTTCGCAACTAAGAAGAAAGTCAATGGTACCGATGATTTCAAGAAAAGATGGAGAATAGTCACGGCAGGCGTATCTGAGGATAGCATACCTGGTGGCGGATGTACCACAGACAGTTTGCGAATTTTGCAGAAAGAAGGATAAACTTCTTAAACAACTGTTTCTAATGTAAATATAACTTTAATATTGCAAAAAAAAAAAAACTATCGGTTTCGATAAGTTAAGTGTACATTATTTGGTGTCCGAAATTTACCGTGGACAGGCTCTCCTCCCTAGCATTTGAGTGGAGCCGTTCTAACATTTTCATACGAATTCGGTTAGCATATCATGCCGAGATCAGGGCAAGAAATGTGGAAACGAATTATATACTAACGAAAGAGAAAGTAATCAAAAATAATCTATCATCGTTACTGAGAACACAGAGATTATATGGGCTTTGAACCTTCTGGAAAATTAAATGAGTGTTCTGATTGACAGTTCGGAAAGGGAAACCCACTTTCTGGAGCTAACTTTGAATGACATTGATGATACCGACCATTCATGAATCTTTGGTTTTCTCCCCTCCTACGATTTAAAGTATTCGATCCACTTGATTTGCGGTGGCCTCTTTCACAGTTGTCCATTTCGCTTCTTAGACGTAATTTATTCTTCAATTAATGTCGAGTAACTTTGAAAAGTGAGATTGGGACAGGTAGTCAAACTTTACTGCTTACAGCATGGTTTTTCTAAATGGGAATTAAAATCTATAAAATTGATAAGAATTTCACCGAACCGTATTATATCTCATGATTTATTAAACCTGGGATGACTCGAATTATAGTGCACGTAGGAGAAACCACTGTGTTCTGAGTAATCGATGGATTTTCTCCGACTCTTATATGTTTTAATCAACCATACCTATGATATTACCATTATTCATGGCACTGGGCAATTTTATCCAACTGTATGGGGGTGGTTCAATAGGTTTTACTTCAAAAGGTGGGTGTGGAACTTCGAACAGGTGCATCTGATCCATGTTTACAGATTGTGAGATATCTACATTCACTATGATAGATAGCTATTCATAATCTAATCTATATATTATATTGTGCACGTGCCATATCGCTGGGAAAAAAAGATGAGTTTTGAAATTAGTTTACTTTCCGATAATGTGGTTTTGATAGGTGGGATCTGATTTGTCAGTGCGGATGTGAAAATTACATAGATCAATAAACAGTGGGCATTTGCTAGCTGACACGCTAAAGCAGAGCCTATGTCACCAGGAGTAGTTAAAGTGTAGAATACTGATTTCTAGCAAAAAAAAATCATGCACTCTCGAACATTGAATTCAAGCGACCCTTATTATTGTTATAGCTCAATCATCACGATTGCAAGATGTAGCCCTTTAATTAATTTATAAAGGCGTTGAGTTATTGCAGCTTGTCGTAATCGCATCGTAAAATTATCCATTAAAAACGTTTACGGCAGATGCCTTGGAAAAGTTGTGGATGTTAACCAGCATGCAATCGAATCAAGCACAAAGATACGATGGTGGTAGTGACATGAAGTGACCGAACAAGAAATTATACTGTAGTATTTGAGGCGGATATAAATCTAAAAATCGTTTCTTCCCAAGTAACAATTTTAGTTTTATCCGAGCCATATAGCACTCCTCCCGGTTTGTTGATAAAAACTACATTTAAAACTGTTTTGTCCACCAACACCTCCGCTATGCATCTTTAAAGCCGAAATGTGTACAAAGTGGCCCACTCTATAGACCAGATTAATAAAACCATTACAAGGCCATAAATATTTTGAAAATGTACTAGTGAATGATGTTATGACTACTTGAGAACCTTCATAAAACCGATTGGCTGCCATCAAAACCAGCATAGGGCCAAATGGCCACAGCTGTCAATCTTCTCGGTGATATCGTGGTTGGTTTTTGTTGTTCTGCTTTGTTCGATTCTCTGCTTTTCTGATTCATTTTACAGTAAATAATCTCTGAGAAAATAGTTCTAGTGTTGCGAGAAATTTTGTTTGATAGCAAAATATTCAAAACAAATTGAGTTTGTCATAGCGCATAATTTTCCAAATCATATGCGCATAAAATTTTATGGATAATATTGGCACGATAAGAGCCGAAAATAAATGCACTGCGTGAATTATGCGAGTTTATAACAACAATAAGCTTATCTAAAAGAATGCAAAAATTGGTCTCTGATCTACAGTTCATTTGCATTACATTTAAAATGTCGTCTATTTATTTTTCCACATTTCAATTTTTTCATATATTTCAAAATGGTAATCGAAAAAAATCACAGTTTCGCCAAAAAGCCAATTAGAGAAAAAAAATTTAGAATTTATAAACCTTATAAGTTGAGTTATTATAGAGAGCAACTATTGTACTGTTGTACTTGTATATATTGCCCCGTGCGGGAGGTTGTGTCAACATTAAACGAGGGCTTCACGGTTGTAAAAGTGCTGTTATGCGCCGCCAAGATAGTTGATTGACCGGTTTTCACAAAAGGTTGATCTGATGACAGCAGAGCTAACCGGCTGGAATTCGTTGGTAAAAGCGGGGACTTCAACCCGCTATTACCAAGTCGTAGTCGCCACCAAAGCCGCGTTAAAGAGGTATATAAAGGCCATGGGCGAACCAGCTTCAATGGCTTGTGTTTGAGGGCCAATGCGAACCCATGGGGTGACGCCTATCGGGTGGTAATGGCCAAAACGAAAGATGCAGCAGCTCCAACCGAGCAATCACCAGAGCTACTGAAGGTGGTCATCACTGGTCATTGGGGGACTCTTGCCACACCACGACTCGAGGCCCTGGCCTCCCATAGTCGTAGAATTGTCCCATGACCAGCGTTCCAGTACCCCAGACCATAATGCTGTCATGGCGGTGGAAGGATGGTCGGCAGCGCCAAACATCCGCAATCACGTGGCCGATGATAATGGCAACGCGGAGGAAAGGGATGGGGTGACGGCTACGAATGATGAACCCATTGTGATTAGAAAGTGAACAATGCGCTTAAAGATGGCTACTCTACCAGCTCCCATGTTCCCAATGTTGAGGGTGGTGATGCAAAGATGCCTGGACGAGGACGTCTTCACGGATGCCTGCAAATGCCAGACGCTAGTATTGCTGCCGAAGACAGGGAAGCCACTGGGTGATCCATTTGCATACCATCCGATATGCTTGTTGGACATCATTGAGGTGGCAATCTAACGTTAGAAGTGGGGAGTTCATAACTATTCAGTAGTCATCCTGGATGTGTGAAATGCGATCAATAGTGCCAGTTGGGATGCTATTGTCAACTCGTTCCACCGTCTCCGGGTTCCTGGGTAACTGTACAGGATTCTGAGTAATTACTTCCAGAATCGGGTACTGATATACAACACTGCGGTCAGGACCGTGTTCAAGTCACCGCAGGAGTTTGGTAAGATTCAATACTAGGTCCGGGGCCTCTGGAACAAGATGTTTGACGAAGTGTTGATGTTGCAGTTCCTTAGCGTAGTAAAGATTGTCGGTTTTGCAGACGAGATCATTATAGAGGTATATGGAGAGTCCGTAGAATAGGTTGAGTTAACGGCCACACACTCCATCGACATATTTGAGGGATGGATACGCTCCAGGACATTTGAGTAGCCTTTCACAAAAAGGAGATTACTGTGGTCAATAACAGAAAATCGGAGCAAAGGGCGTCGATAAGTGCAGGTAACTAAGCGATCCTTAAGGTGCTTGGGGGTTATGATCGACGACAAGCTGTCCTTTATCAGCCACGTCGACCATGTCTTGCTTAATCCCGCATGATGTCGAATAGCTCAGCGGTACAAGGGAGCAAACGAAAGCTCTTGGCCAGCGTCGCTGTATCCATACTTAGGTATGGCGGGCCGGCATTGGCCACCACCTTGAGTACTAAGAGCTGCCTAAGATGATCAGTGCATACCGTACAGTGTCACGCGGAGTTGTCTGGTTACAAGACAGGTATCCGTAAAACCACTAGAGGCACATCAAGTGTCAGAGGGAGTAAAATATCTCCACCAAAGGTCGGTGGACCCAACGACTAATCCCGGAGATACCCAAATGGTTTCGGTCGGCGACACGGAGAAGTTACCATTCACTTGACGCAGATCCTGTTTGGGCATGGCTGCTTTAGACAGTATCTGCACAAGTAAGGGTACACCGAGTCCACCGCGTGTTCCGTGTGCGTGGATGTCGATGAAACCGCTGAACATGTGTTCTTCGCGTGTCCTCGCTTCAATGACACAAGAAACGGCATGAAGGTCGTGAGGGGCTGGGACACGAAACCGAACCATTTTGTCTTGAGAATGTGTCAAGACCGGATAACTGAGACACGGTAATCACGGTGGCCTCTCAGATTATCCTAGAGCTTCTAGAGCTAAAAAAGATACTACCCCGTGGGTTGTCTATGCCGGCCTATGACTGATTGCGTGCTGATGAAAACTTCTATACAGTCAGTAAAAGGCATATCAATGAGTTGTGCCTATACACCGAAAATGTTTTTTTTCGAAAATAACTTTCACTCGTTTCGTTAAGGAGGATTTTGTACATCTGTCATCTGCTAAAATGCTATTATTACACCTCTTTGTGCAATGCCAGGAATGAATTTCGTTAGGTCGTTTTTCCTCTTTAATCGCACTCATGCATGCTCGTGTTGCTGCTGGGTTGGACTGGTTGGAAGGTTGTGACTTCATACTCATAAATCAAAATCTTCTCATGAGTCAACATGTCCTAGTAAGATCCATCATGGATTTTTCAATAGCTTTTCCCAATAGTATAGAATCAAACCCAAACCATGTCAGAAACATTTAAAACGATGAACAACTTTTCGTGCTGGCGCTTTTTCGAAGTACATTTCGAGTCGATAAAGCAGATTTATCAGTCATTGATGCAACCACCACTCTTAGTCTTGTTTTTGTACCATATACGTATCAACAAATGCTTCGTACTTTTGACAGTTGCGCGTGTGGCATTGGTGGAGGTAGCTTCATAAATAGAACAAACCATTTTCGTTGCAGAAAAAATCGATTAGATTCGTGAGTCTCCTCCGATTTTTTAAAATATGAACTAAGTTTAATTTTCAGTGTATGCTTCAGTTCACATTAGTGTTACTTTGAATGTTGTATCCCATAAAATTAAATCATGGGCCTATATTTTGTCCCCTGATGTAACATAGCATCACAAGAAATTATTTTGACAATGTTGTGTTTATTTTTAAGTAAAAACCATTTCATTAGGATCTGCATCGATTTACACATAACATTTAATAAATTAATATAATAAATAATAAATTAATTACAAGTAATAAATCATTACGAATTTAAAAGGAAATAACTTCATAGAGAGGTTTCCCTGCACGGGTAAAAATCCACACATATTTATTGGCAAAAATCCATGTAAAATTCCACATAATATTTATTTGTTCACACATAAAAATAACCCATTGGGATACACATATGATGTTTATGTGGCAAATGAAAAGTATGTTTGGCCTCACATAGTGGTTATTTGTACACATATAAATTATGTGTGGTTATAAATAGATATCATTTGTTGATCAAATTGGAAAAATTCATGTGTGGGACACATAGATATTATCATTGCTTTTTTATCAGTGTGGTGGTTTTGTGTTTAGAATACTAACAATATGAAACACAAATTTGAACCAAATACCCCATAATTAGGAGGCACGTGATCAACCATACTTTTTCCTAGTGATCACAATCAACAAAGCCTGCTCACCACCCACGCAAGCAATCTTCGATGCGGTGAGAACTAAGCCCTGTTATTTTATTGGATAATTCCAAAGTGCACGTGGCGTATGGGTATTTGTTCTCTATCATCCATAAAGCGCTGCAATAAAAAAAAGTCATAGACAGTCGCATCTTCTTCTACGCGGTGGGTAGTGTCACCAATCTAGTCTTTTCGTATGTTTTGCATTCAATTGAGCAAAATGTTTGGGTATCGTAGTCTACTTAAGTCTCTTCTACCCTCTCGACACAAATCTAACTAAATTGATTGGAAGATGTCCGAGAATTGGTGGTGAATGATGGAAACGCTCAACCGTGTAGTTGAAGGCACGACTGTATTTTTTTACCACTCAGCGTGGTGTCTGCAGGGAGACATCGGTCGTTGGAGAAATTTATGGATCACATATGAGCAGCCTTTTTTTTTTACTTAAAGGATAGACAACCATCAGCACAAAAAGGCAGGAGATACAGTGTGCACTTGCGGCAGCGTTGACTCTCGTAGGGGACTCTCGTAAAATGGTAAAATATGACCACGAGAATCGTTGAGAGCAAAATTGCAGTGCTTCGGAGTCCTCACGAAACAACGAGGGAAGGTGGTGATACTAGTTTGCAGGGAATATCCGTTTCCGTTGGATTATGGACACATTGCATCCTCATTGATAGGAGTTTATATTCAAGCACTTGAACTTAAACATAGCGTGAATATGCAATCAAAGCATGAAACTGTTAACTGACATTTATCTTTAATGTTGGTTTTTGTTAAAACTTAAGGATGTTAAGGCTTAAAATAGTATAGTAACTCGCGTTTAAAAACCTGTTCTCAAGTCTCCAGTCATAAAGAAATGAATTGTTGAACGTCGGTGATTTTTGCGTGATTCGAACAATAGCTGGAAAGAATCTGCAATTGACGATTTTCAAATTCGTTATTTTATTGATTATATATTTCATTGCAAAGTTAAAAATTGTGATGAAGTAGAGGACCTTGTAAGTGTCCCACTTTCCGGTTGTAATTTAATTTAATTAATTGTAAATCTTTACATCAACAATTGGTTTCACCTAGTGGTAGCTACAATGTTGCATTTAGTGCAGAAGCATGAGCTGAACCCTTTCCACAGGCTTCCACAACTTAAATGGCGGTGACAACTCATTCATAAGGACAGCCATAATTTATCATCTCGGTTTCCAATTAATAAAATCATAATCGTAATCTGCATACGTAATTAAATATCCAGCCCGTTCCGGGTCGTCTAGTCGCTCTGAAGAAGTAGCTATTTCCACTGGCTGGAGCCAACGTCATGACTAAGGTTCGTGCTCGTATTACCATCCGTGATGGCAAGGATGGAGATACCTACTTACAATCAATTCGATTTTGGATAGAGATAGAGAAAGTTGCTTGTTTTTCTATGATAGGACAATGGTGGCGACAGTGTGCCGAGCGACAAGGGAGCTTGTAAGAAATGTATCATACGACCCACGTCGGGATGGGCGTAATTTATACCATTTCATTTACAAGGATGTTGTAACTGAAAGCAGCTTTTCTTGGAAGTGTAATTGTGTTCATGTCATGAGCGAAACCATTTGCATCCTAGCGCAGACAGTGTGGATTTCTTGTATGAACACCTTCAGAGAAGGTAAGAGTAAATAACATGGGTTATTTGATTGACGGCCAAACTACTGAAATATTTCATTTAGTTTACGACAGTTTTTGTTTTTTTAGAATACACAACATAGCATGGAAATGTGAAAATGTGCAGAAAAATATAGTTTTTGTGGGGTGAAGTGAATTTACTTTTGATGTGCTATTTTCGAGGTTCTTTCGTATTTTCGGAATAGCATTTATAATGATCCTGTTAATAAGACGTCTAGTTTGAATCAGTTTAGGATTTCCTGAACAGTCTGGAATAAATATGACTGAAATATAACTACATTCACTGTAAATAATTATATAGTTCTATCATATGAGTAACTCTCTGTCAAACCAGGCCGCCAATGACATGAGGTCTTTTGAAATTGAATTTTTGTGCTTGATTTATCGAAAGTGGGTAACTCGAATTAACGGACCCCTCAGTCGCCCGGGGGTCAAACAGCTGGGGTCAAAGCTCGATTTTGCGCAATTCTGAACCTGCTTATCATGCCATATCTCTTAAATTTGTTTCAAAACCTCTTTGAAACAGCATGTTCCTAGAAAGAAAAAAAGTAGGACTTTAATTTGGCATTAAAAAAACTTGACTGCCATATTTGATTTGGCTGCCATTATAAATTTTATCAGGAAAACGAATTTTTCAATATGTTTGCAACCACCGATTTTAATTTTATTACCACATCAAAAACCTGAGGAAAATGGAATAAATTTATAAAATTAGGGGAGCATTGGACTTAGCCTACTGCTATAGCTGATGTTCTGTAGCGAGTTTTGCAGTTAACAACATATGACGCAAATCAAAACGAGGTAGGCTGGAGTTGCTTTTACATAGTTGGTGTTAGTGAGTTCGATCAAAACAATACTTGACCATGGAAGAATCCAGGCAACGCAAAAGTGAGGTTAAACGTCGAAGATGGCGCTCTTTCAAAATGGTTTTTCGAGCTGTCTAATTGGTGATATAAAAATAAGAAAATCAACGATAATGACTATACTGACGAATTTGATACAGTTTGAAACATAGCTAGAAAGTTATTATCAATTTCAGTTTTAAATACTACGATGTTTAACCTCACTTCAGCTCTATGTGGATTTCATAGCTGAGCTGTGCATAGCTTGACGACAGTTTGTTCGGTGCATTTTTCCTTAACTGATTAAAAAAAAAACGATCAAGAACTGTGCGACTCATGGCCCCAAAAAAGATGGTGCGTGGTAGCAACCGTTTCTGCTGTAATCCTTTTTCGAAAAGTAATCACACAAACTGGAGAAAAACTTCGAAACATACGAAAGTGACACATAATCTCGTTAATTATGTTGAATCAATTGGATCCGCTACCTTCGCCAGTCTTGTGCATCCTGCTATTTGAAAGTGACCCGGCTCCAACAGAATGGCGCTTCTGAGATTATAGGGGTTTCTGAACAGGAAGGTAAGATAAACTTGGGAGAATTACCTTCGGTTGAAAGCATTTCTGATGAAAGAACCTTTGAAAGCATGAACGATATTTTATCGATCGCGACTTGGAATCCAAAACATCTGTGTTGGAGAGCTTCGACGAGATGGTTCCGGATGTCAATTTGCGAAACAAACTGTGAATGCACTGAAACAAATGTGCGAGTCGAATTGTCCAGCATACTGTCAAGACGCTGAGGTACCAGTTGTCAAAGATATAATTGAAAACTACAACGCTTCATCAAAACCGGTACAGTTTCAGATTTTAATACTGCTTACTTCCTCGTGGAGTTGACAGAAAATTTTATATGAAACAGGATGTAGTTAGCATGATATTACTATTCTAAATTATAACACTGAATTGATATAAAATGAAGGTAAATGGTTAGTTGACAAAGCTTTGAAGGTTTGTAACACCAAGGGAATTTTAAATCTGCCAGATGCAAGTAGTGTGGTATCGGAATCCGCAAAACAAGCGCTCGCAGAAGCAAAACAATATTTTTTTGATTGCAGTACAATGATGTCCGGTATTCGCGACAAAACCAGTGTGAGAATCAATGATGGACGGAAAACTAGACAAGGACGTTTGCTTTGAGGATCATCAAACGAACTGTTTGCTTACTTCACAGATCTGTATCCGGATTCAAAATCCGGATTTTCAACGTTTGCCAAACTTCGACCTCCAGAATGCATATTCACTGGAAGTTCCGGTACTCACACAGTCAGTGTATGTTTGTATGAGACATGAAAATAGTGAGTAATGTTTACGTTCTGTGAAAGGCTTACGGATGATGAAAGATAGTTCTTAGTCTTAGTGGATTCACCATCATCTGATATGTAACAGCTCTTTTCCTCAATGCTACTTTTTGGAATGTGAAGCATGCCCGGATTTATGTGACTTTTGTGATAAATTGCTAGATGAAATCAAATGTATTCCTCTTGAAACCATTAAGTTCGAAAATTGGATTCATATTGAAAATCACTATCAACTAGTTGATAGCACAATTAGTTCGCCTAGGGAGTTTGAAGACAATTTCAGCTGTTTACTCAACGGATTTTTGCCACATTTCTACATCACAAAGGTAAATGAAAACTTTTGTTTTCTTCATGCTTGTAGAGCCCTCTAACCACTGCGTCCAATACTTAGGAATATGGTGGTATAATTCAGATTTAATTTAGTACTATTCAACCAAAACTAACATGTATTAGACGTTGGTAGATGTAGCACACAATTCCAGTAAGGCTCGATTCGTGTTTGAAAGCGTAGTACCATAGAGGGATTGCTTTGCCAAGCTTCGGTAGTCTTTGCCAAACTTCTAGTAACCCTTTTTCAAATATTGACCTCCTTTGATTGAATAATACTACACAACTGCAAAGTATATGTTTGGTTGTTTCAATTTCAGTTTTATTTTGGTTGCAACAACTTTGTTGTGACTTATTTGAGTCACTTTGAAGCTATTTTAACTGATTCATAACAAATGTGCGGCTAGGGACCCAGAATAATTTAACCTCGTTCCTACTAGCCAGTTGTTTCAGCGAAAGAATGCATTCACACACTAGCTGCGATTGACACGTGAATGACTTTAGCGCATTTAACGCTGCTCTACTGTCTCAAAATACACAGATCTTGGCAACCCTATAATTCATTTTGATGCATAAATTAGCACATTATATATGGCTTGAATCTCTGCTTGAAATATAGTAGGACTCCGACCCATAGATATGACCTTGGTGATACCAGGACCAAAACCTCGGCTCCAGTATTCTCCCCCATCTTGGACCCCGGTATAAAAAACAATAGATACTGGATTTGTGCTAGGCCCACCAAACTCCCATACATAGCGGATTGGTATAACCATTTTGAAGGGAACAACGTAGTTGATCTTCGTTGGCATCCTATCTTCAATTGTTTTCATTACTGAGTTCAAATTGAGGTCCTTCAGGATTTTCAGATGGCCTATCAGATCTCCATCTGCTTGTAGTTTCACAAATTGACGTAAAGGAAGTATTTTGAAGACGGCATCCAAGACAACTGATGGTGTACTTTTCATTGCCCCTGTCATTGATATACAGGGGATTCTTTGTAACTTACGTTGAAAACTTACTTATCGTAACAAATGCTATTATGATTCCTTCATCCTTAGGCACAAAAAGCTACCTTTTCGACCTAAAATCAAATTTTAAGCCGAATGAAGCTACTGCTTACGCAGATTTGGCTGAGAACTACAAAATAATTAAAGGGTGTTCCGATTAAAATTTGGTCAATCAGTAATGTGTGTGCGTCGATCAAAGTTTATATTAATAAGTCATTTTTTTTTCTTTTTCAAGTTCAGTTCATACAGAATGAAGGAGAAATATTCAGCTAAGCTTCCTTTTTTACCAAATGCGAATTGCCGGGTCTTTTGTTTAACACCTGCCATAAGATTTTGTACAGTCTCCTTGTCCACTTTATTCACCACAGAGCGCCAGTTTGCCAGTTTAAGGTTCCGCTTGACGATGACCCAATATTGTTCGATTGGGCGGAGCGGTGGCGTGTTCGGAGGGTTCTCATCCTTGGGCACCAATTGAACGTTGTTGGCAGCATCCCACTGCATGACATTTTTTCGTAATGGCAAGATGCCAAATCCGGCCATAATAAAAGGAAACAATTGTGTCGCTTCAGGAAAGGCAGTAGACGTTTTTGTAGGCACTCGCTCAGATAAATTTCCTGGTTGACGGTTCCGGTTGCAATGTAAACGTTGCTCTTCAATCCACACCAGATATCTGCCACCTTTCCCCCTCCGTTTGCAGTATAAAATTCGTATCCAGGAAGCTGTTTACAGTCTGCCTTGACATAAGTTTCATCGTCCTGTACCACGCAATCGAACTTCGTCAGCATCGTCGTGTACTACTTTCACGATCGTGCTTTGGCCGACGTGTGTTGTTTATCGTCGCGATTTGGAGTCACACCACTTTCTTGAAAGTCGACAGTCCAGCTCGTTTTTTAGCTCTATCTACGGTTGTAGGCGCCACTCCCAGATTCTTTGCGACATCTTTGCCGAAGAGGTTGGGGCTCCGTTCGAAACAGATGGCAACTCTTTTTCTCGTCGCTGTGGCCTCCGGCTTTCGATTTCCCCCCGATGCATCTTTCCTGGCTGCCGACAATCGTTCACCGAACACTTTTAATACGTTGATAACAGTTGATTAAGCCACATCCAACAATTTCGCGAGCTTTTCGTGAGAGTAGTTTGGATTTTCACCTTGTACTTGCAAAATTTTGATGCGTTGCTTCTCTTTCTTCGATGACATTTTGATATCTGAAGTGCTAATCTCAAAATCAAAATTGAGGCATGATGCTACACGCACACACCTTCAAAATGAGGGGTGTGCAAAATTTGTTAATGCACGATGAAAGGAAATGCGTCAAGTTTAAGTCGACTAAATTTTGATCGAAACACCCTTTATTAGTTTTCTGGATTCACCATTCAAGTGTGCTGTGTCAAAAATGTATTCGAGCTTTTTAGTGCTGTTTTGTGTTGGTATGAGTGATTAGATGTATGTGGTATAGTACGTTGTTTATTTGTTGGTTAATACCAAATTCCAGTTAGAATGTGATTTCAAATTGGTAACATAATTTAAAACTTTAAAAAAAATTTGCTCATATCATTGGATTGGTTGTCAAGATGTTCACATTGATAAATAAGCTATTATTATGATATTCAACGAGTATTTGTTTTGCTATCAATTCTGTTATTTCGAATGTTTATACAGTCTCAATGATAACATACAAATTCGCTCATATCATAGTATTTGTTGTCTAGATGTTCACAGTGATTATAAAATAAGCTACTATTATTATGATTTTCAACGAGTATTTTTCTATTATCGATCCTGTTTTTTTGGCTGTTTATTCAGCTTCAATGGTAACATATTCAGTGATCAAACAATGATAGCCTGGCATTGAAATTTGTTATCAATTTGGAATATGGGACGTCATACCTGATGACATTCTTAAGTTCATTTGCCTGAGTGCATTTAAGTAAAACGGGCAGCCATTTCTCTTGTCTGCATCGGTAAAAGCATCCGCACAACGAGCTTTTTCAATCTTTTCAGCACTGGTAGTTAAACGAAAGAATTGTTCCTTCGATTCATGCTTAAATGCTGCCTCATTTCACGTTAAATTTCGGACATCAAAATAATAGCAGCAAAAAAAAAACAAATTACACATAACTCAACAAAACCGATTGTTTATTTACAATATCGGCGTAGTGGTTAGCATCCATACTTCTCACGCCAAAGCCACGAGTTCGAATTTCACCCTCGGACAAGTTACGAAAATACCCAAAAGATATTTCAGTGACTACGACTGGAGATGAACCAGCCCTGGGTTGATAATCTCGATAATATAGGAAGAAAAAAAGAAAGTTATATCTACATAAGAAACAGATGATTAAGATGTCAATCCTTCTTTCTGTAAAATTCTCGAACTGTCTGTGGTGCACCCGTCATCAGGTTCAGATACGCCCGCCGTGACGATCCTTCATCTTCCCTTGAAATCATCGGCAACATTTGCTTTTTTCTTAGTTTCGAAGACTTTCCGCTTAGCTAGAGCCCATTACTTCTCTATTGGGGGAAGTTCTGGACAGTTCGGTAAAGTGGCAGTTTTTGGCACGCATTTGACCTCTTGTACCTTATACCATTCCAAGACGGTTTTCGCATAGTGACAAGATGACAAATCTGTCCAAAACAGTCATGGCCTCGGATAAACAGTTGCAACCGCTTTAGCAGACATTATTTCTCCTACACATCCTTATTGGTAGTGCCGGTAGAGACGAAACTTTTAGATTCTCAACCACAACTACATATGGTCTACCAATTCAAATACTTCTTCGGGAATTTGGACACCTTATTTGTCCGGAAATGCTCGGCAACGACGTTCCTTTGCATTGCTGTATACAAAGCCATACCCAGAAGCTGTTTAAAGTCTTCGAGTAAGTATGTTTTGTTGCCCACTATTATACAAGAAAATATTCGCATGAAATCCTTAGCACGACTTTTTGCAGTGACATTTTGCTTGTCAGTGGTTCGGCAGTCAGCAGTTCGGTAGTTTTAGTTTCATGACATGATGGCGTACCGATAAATTTGGATTTTACTGGCGTACAAAATTTGTTTGCGCATTTCCACTTGATTCGACGCCATTTTACAGAATGTAATAAGAAACATGTAAACATGTTGTACCACGATATAAAGTGGAGAGTTTCAAGCTGTCGTATTAGCGATCCTTGAAATAATTCAAAATCTACTCTGAAAGAAAGCTGTCCGAAATTGAACGTGGACAGGCTTTAACTTCATTGTGTTCTGTAAAATTGTTATAGTACGTTATGTATTTTGTATTCCGGCACTCATTGACCAATGGCAACCTCTGATAAAAGAGATCTAATACATCTGCGAGAAAATCTTTCATCCATACTGTTGGGTGCAAGAGTAAATCTTGTAAAAACAAACACATTTTAACTTTTCTGTTGATAAATTTATTCAACTTCCCTTCATTTGATGCCAAACGAGAGAAACTTTTTCATTCCGCGAACTTTGTCTTTATCGTTTTGCGGAATTGCTCAACTTCTCGTCTCCTGCCCGGTGCAGTTTTCTACTTTTGTGCGTGTATTCAGTCTGCCAGAAGCAGCATCCTGATGAATAGTAATGGAATACTTCGTGATGGTAAAGGATAATAGCGGCACTTATTTTGCTGAATCTTTGTTACTACTAATAGGGCTTCATTTCTTCAATTTTATGAAGACTGCTCAAAATTCATATTCGAGGGGAGTTCAACTTCTCAGAAAATGTTTGATGGGAGTTTTATGTTTCAGGAAAGAACCCGTTCATTATTTTGATTTTAAATACAAAGTAACTGTCCTCAAGTATACATTATATGCATAAAAATCGATCATCGGATGACGTCTTGCGCCACAAAAGAGAATAGCATCGGATTGAGTTTAATGTCTTTGTGACCGTATATTGAAAATGTGTAACATGTAGGTAAATAGGTCAAAGTTAATACATGAATACTAAAAATACGAAACCAAATCGCGGAAAGATGAGTGACGCAATTTCACGTCGTCATGCATGCTGTCGTTGTCAATGAGGGAAATTAGTGACGGACGAATCTGGCAATTCCATTTAAAGTTTGCTAAATGTGAATGCCACCGTCACGCGCCGTCGCTTCGATTACACTTTGGCTATGAGATGGATACTTCGATGCTGATAACTAAATTTGTTTCAATTCCTAGAATTCTGCGTTCAGTTGAGTGAGCTTCCTGTTAAATGGTCGTTAAATGGTTTGGGCGAACTGTCTCAACGAAACATATTGGAATAATGAAGCAGTCTTTGGTAAAGTTGATTCTCATTGTTTGAATTTATTCAAATCTCCTTACAAATTCAAAGAAAAAGCGCGAGTGTTATCAAATATCCAATGGATGTCCGTCCATACTTCTTTCTTCCAACTGCCGTGTAAGAACTCAAATGACAATATATTATGAACTTTAGTTAGGATTAAGGTAAATATTTATACGTCAGTTTGAAATATCTGCTATTGGATTCCTATCGCTGTTTACGAATTGCTTACTTGTTTTCTCCGGTCATATTTTGTGAAAAGCAAGTCAAGCAAATTAATTTGCATTCCAGTCGGCGGAAGAAATTATCGGCAATTTGTCTCTGTTTCCCTACACATGCTACTCAGCGGGAAGACTGCGTGCTCAATTGGCTGTTGACAGGATTTTGGACATAGCTTGAGCCACTTTGTTCCATTCCAACCAAAAATGAAAAGCAGACTTTTCCGCGCCTTGAAGGAGGGTGGTGAATTAAAAGCGAAATTGTGTTATTTTCTTTGCCATTTAACCCACCATTGCTCCTATTTAAGTAGGAAAATTCGAAGGGAAACAGTCGAGGAATTTCAATAAGATTATTTTCAATCAATTTAGGCTAAATTTAGGGACGTTCCAATGATGCTTTGTCGCCATACCTCGATTTTACCAGTCAGACTTTAGTGTGGCTTTTGCCGTTCACAGAAGTAGTCTTTGTTGCCTTATTGCTATTAATAAATTGAAAGGTTTTGGATTGTTGAAGGAAGCTTTTCAATTTCGATATAATCTAGACGGATCTCCTTGAATTGAAGCATCCGGTCGCTGTCGTGCCATTAGACATGACGTTCAGGGTGACACGGATAACATGTGTTGAAAAGTTGATGATGTTTTTTTTTTCTTTTCATTTTTCTCCGGTGAGTTGGGTCGGCTATCCTTCTTAACAAAACGATCGAACCACTGCCAACAAAGCGATTAAAGTTATGATTTCCTTTGAATGGCAAGTCAATTTACGCAGCACGCTTCACAGAGATAAACCAACGCCTTCGACGGCTATTTAGGGTTAACTTTCAAGTAGAAACGGCAGGCACGTAGAAAAATCGAAAATGATTGCGGTAGACAGAAAAAAAATGATTATTAAATAATCGGTTTCATGACTCCATTCAGTTTGTTTTTAAATTTGAACGGTGTGGGCGAATGCAAAATGGAAATTTTATGTCATTATTTTTAATTTAGATGTATGTAAGTTAGGGAAACTCTTCCGAACTTCGTTTGTCAATATGGTGAATTCTTGTAGATTACTTTCCTTAATATGCTGATGTGAAAAATAGATGGAATTGGTTTGGATTGGTAATTTCTGTTATTCGAGGGATCGCAAAGAATTAAACTCCTGTAAACCTCCAGAATGGACTTTTGAACATCGTAATTAGCATTGCTAAATAATCATGGTGTAGGGTCGTTAGACTGAACGCCGTTAGGCCGAATGCGTTATTAGCCCAAATTTTGAAGATTAGTAGTTTGAACTTAATGTCTCATTGAATGTTTGCGACTTATGAACTTTTATGAGAGATTATTTCTTCTCTAAATCATGAGCAGTTCGTTCTGATCTGATGACTTGTCACGCACAGATAAAAAGAAACATTGATTTTTTTGAGTTATAGAGGGAATGCTAGATTTAGCAGAAAATACAGGGATATATCATGTAAATTTAAGACAAATAACGCCTGAATCTAGCCTGTTGTATGAAAGATTGCAAACATTGTTGTATGGAGCATGGAAGATTGCAAACAATATCGTTGTTTGCGCCTCCTTTGGCTTGGAATTAAACGAGAGGAAATTTTAAGCGCTTGTAAGAATTACAATTTTTTCTGAATTACAATTTTTTTCATAGTCCATGAGTCAGCAGACAAAATTAGTCAGCTCTATCAGTCGAGGTCTAACCGTGATGGCAAAAACAGTGAAGCAACTCCGTTCAGAAGTGTGCGCGTGTCGCTTCGAAAACGGATATCGTGCGGCATTTTGTGGAGGTTGGTTCAACTGGCCAAACAGTGAAAAAGTACCTGGCGAACATGAAAATACATGTCAGGAAGCGGAAGTCGCGTCCACTGGTCTCGGAGCTGCAGGCAATGACGCAGCGGCAGCGGCTGAATAAGATGGTCAACTCGATTTTCCCGGCGAACTGCGACGTGGCGGGGGTTATGGACCAATCTCATGCGACCTATCTCACCCTGGATGGCAACGACTAGCAGAGCACTTCGTGTTTTACTTTCTCCACGAAGGAAGTGAGCCCCGATGTGAAGTTCATTTCACACACCAAGTTCCCCAAGACTCTGCAATCAGCGAGAAGGGGATGTCATAGCCGCTTTTCTTTCGCTCCGGACTGACGGTGAACGGGGAAATTTATAGTACGAAATGCTTGTCGGAAGTTGCGTCGTTCATAAAAAAAAACCATAAGGGCGAAGACGCGGTGTTCTGGCCGGATCTGACATCGGCTCACTACTCGAAGCGATCGTTGGAGAAGATGGAGCGGCTGAATATCGATGTAGTACCCAAGTCGGTGATCCCACCCAACGTCCCCCAGGTGCGTTCCATCGAGAAATTATGGGCCAACCTGAGGCGTAAGATTTACTCCAACAATTTTGTCGCAAAACTGAGGAGGAATTGATAAATCAAACGAAGAAAGAAGTCAAAAACTGCGGTTAAATGCCGGATGGCCGCTCGCAAGGGCGTACAATTTTTTTGCGAATAAGCTTAAATAATTACCTTCTATGGGAAATTTAACAGAAGCAATTATCTGTCTTAGCACCATCCGAAAAAAGTCCATTTTTAATGCAAACGTTATTATTTCTCGAAATCCTCGGCAGATGAAACCTACGAGGGCTATGATAAGTATCCGTGTTTAGCAATTAATGGCATCATTGACGCAAAATGTGTATGGTATAATTTATAGCCTTCTCGAAAACAATCACAGATAAAAAGATGCATTGCATTTTTTGTGTTATCTAATGCAGAGAAAGGGAATGCTAGATATGGCAAAAAACAATAATCAAATAAATTTAAGCCTGTTGTATGAGGGATTGCAAACATCGTTGTATGGTACATGAAAGATTGCAAACAATTTCGTTGTTTACGTCTCCTTTGGCTTGGAATCACACGATTTTTTTCCTCCAAATAGCTGTCAAAATTTCAGACCGATTCATCGGAAAGTTTTGTTTTGATAGCTGTTGAAAGTTGTTAAGTTTGCTTTTTTTTTCGCAACCATAGAGAAATAGCAATATCGATTAAAGATTCGCTTTTTTTTTGGATGGGAAGATTTTTGAGGAAATCAAAGTGTATTTGTATGCCGTTTATAATGCACCTGGCTTGGCCGAAAGCGATTTACATCAAACGAGGAAGTCGTTGCCACAACAGAGGTCTATTTTGCGGAATTCGACAAATCATATTTTTTGGATTGAAAAAGTTGGAATATCGCTGGAATAAATGTATCGAATTGAAAGAAGATATATTGAGAAATAAATAAGACTAGGTAAAGAAAAGAAGAGTTTTCATGCCTAACACTGGTACTTATCATACAGCCCTCGTATGGTTTTCTTTGGGAGATTGTTTCTTCTTTAAACAATCTTTTTAAATCTGTTATTTTATCATCGCCTTAATATTTGCGGTGTTCCTGAAGACGTTCTAAAAATTAGAGGATTAACCTTTTTGAGATATTGGGGTCAACCATGACCCATTGCGCATCTTGAATGTACGCTATCTCTCTCATTTAATTCAAAACCAATCGTGCTGAAATTTTTTTTGTTTTTTTTTTTTCCGTCGGCCAATTTCCTCACAGGGTGACAATCACTGACGCCAGGGAGACGACTCCACCACCTGGACCCTACCTAACGACTCATGACTATGAACCGGGACCAACGGCTTTACTTCCCTTCCGAAGAAAGACGTGACCAAGATTTTTTCGCCTCAGAAAAACCACCGACGTCGACTGGGATCGAACCCAGACCCACTGGGGTGCAAGTAGCAGTCACGCTTACCACTACACCACCGACGTCGGCGTGCTGAAATTGTTTTAGGTTTAACGTGGTTGTACAAAAAAGTGTCAATTTATTTGGGTCAATATTGACCCGGATTTCAAACCTTCGTAGAATTTCGAAAGTTCAACTTAGAGTTAATGTTTGTGCACCATTTGAATGATTTTGGTCTCAAAAATACATTGAATAAAGAAAAACTGGTTGCGGTAACATTGTGCCCCAAGAATCTGCTACAAAGGGATGGAAACTTTAGTTCGGCTGTGTTAACAGAAATGCACATAATTCCAGACTCCAGATTCCAGACTCATTGTAGAGAAGCGTGAATGTAGTTTGCCTCCCCGCGGTACACCTGGCTAAACGAACTACGGAGGAAGCGCCATAGAGCGCATTGGGGTCGCATGGCCTCTCTGTTCACCGTCAAGCTTGCATAGATAACCATGGGATCACTATGGCGACTACTTCACGTGGGCCCAACATAATGGAGGGTAATACCTAAGGAACAAGCAAAACCCAGGAGAAAGCGAATCCGTTCGCTAAAGGCGACCTAGTGAGGTCCATACCACGTAAAGCGGTGGGATCTGACGTGTCCGATACTTGCGGAAGTGCGACGGCATCGTAAGCAGGTTCCACTAAGCTAAGCGTGACCATGGATGGGCCAGGACTTAGCCGGGCAATGGATAGGATGCGTGAAACGTTTCCTAAGATAGTGAAGGTGTCCGAGCAGTTGGATGCGATAATTGACTTTACGTCATCGTGCAACAACATTGCTAAGGACCTGAAACTCAGCCTCCTCAGGCTACGCATGACAGTGCAGGCTGCATGCAAGGAGAGAGAAGAGATGGAAGTCAAGCTCCTAGCCGAGCAAAGTGCTAAAGAGTTGGCACGGCTAGGAGCCACGGAGATGGCGATGGAGATAGCTTCGAAGCACACGCAGACTCCGTGGGAGACTCCAGCTCATCTACCATGGGGGAAGGGACCTCCAAGGGGCAGATGCATTCCCCGGGTGAAACGGGACCTGGCACTTCTAGAAAGCGGATAGTGTCCGACGTCCCCGAAGAAGCAAAGTGCCTGGCCACTAAGAGTATTCCGACGGGCCAATCGCAATGCAGGTTTCCTGACTAAACCTAAACCATTGCGAGGCCACCCAGCAACTTATGTGTCAGACTATCGCCATAATATTTAACCCATACCGCATTCCACCCGGCAACGGCAACTAGGTTGCCGTTATGGACGACGGGTAAGTACCCGGTTCAGGAGGTTATGTCTACCACAAACAAAGGCTTCGCGGTTGTAAAAAAATGGAGTGTTCTTCTGCAGCTGCTACGCATCGCCAAGGTGGCCAATTAAACAGTTTTTTAATATGCTCGATCGTATAACAACTGAGCTAACTGGCCTAAACCCGTAGGTAATAGCGGGGGCGCTCGAGTAGGGGAGCCACCTTACCAATCCCAGGGGCCAGATTCTTTGGCAGACCTTGGGCAGGCTAAATATAGATCTAGCCAACGTAGGTGCCAAGAGTACCTACCTCAGAAACGGAACGGAATTGATCATCGATATAACACTTAGCAGTCCTTTGCTTAGCAATTGGAGGGTGGATGAGGGCTACACTCATAGCAACCACTTGGCGGTTCGTTATTGTATGTCTACAATACAAGGCAGCGTGTGGAAGGGAAGCATCTACTTTGATGTAGAGACATTTCAAGTGGCACTTGAGAGAGAGTTAATCTTATTCGAAACGCAAAAACCTAGCGGTGAACGACTCGTTATGTCACTAAAACGAGCATGCGATGCAACCATGCCGAGGAAAATTAAACCGAGGAATGGAAGATCGCCGGTGTATTGGTGGGCGGATATGCCTCCGCAGAAGATGGAGGATGCAAAGAGCGTGGTCCGACGCCGAAAGAACCGAGCGTAGAGGCGCGCTTGTCGGCACAAAGGCATCGTTAAAGAGGGAGATAAAGGCCATCATGCGAGCGTGCTTTGAGGGCCTGTATCAAAAGGCCAATACGAATTCGTGTGGTGACGGCTATCGGGTAGTAATGACCAAAAACCAGAGAGACGGCGGTTCCAACCGAGCAATCACCAGAGCTGCTGCAGATCCCTGGCCCCCCGCCACCGTAGATTTTTCCCATGCCCATCATTTCAGTATCTCAGACCATAACACTGTCATAGCGATGGAGAGATGGGCGACCCAGTTGAACATCCGTAACCACGTGGGCATTGTTAACGGCACAACGGAGTCCGGAGATGAGGCGACGGTGGCGAATGACGGACTCATTGCGATAGCAAAGTCGCTAAAGGTAAACAATGCGCCAGGACCAGATGGTATTCCGAACCTGGCCATCAAGACGGCTCCCAGAAAACACATGACCATTTTTTGATAGCGATTATGAGTGTAAAGTGGAGGCGATATACGTATATTTTTCATGCAGTCAAATGGACGCATGTACGTATAGCGCCTCCACTTTGTACTTATATCCGCTATCATATATGATTTTGTGTTTGCTGAGCTATCTTGCTGGCTCCCGAAATGTTCAGGGTGGTGATGCAAAGTTGTCTGAACGAGGGTGTCTTTCCGGATGCCTGGAAAATTAAGAATCTAGTTTTGCTACCAAATACAGGGAAGTCAATGTTCAATAGCGCCATCGGCTGGCTATCGCTGACTCGCTCTAACGCCTCCAGGTTCCTGAGTAGCTGTACAGGATTCTGGGAAGCTATATCTCGAATTGCGTACTGGTGTACAATACTTAGATAGGCCAGAAACCTGTCTGAACACCGCAGGCGTCCCACAAGGTTCGATCCTGGGTCCAGCTATGGAACACGATGTACAACGAGGTACTACGTCTTGAGTTCCCGACCGGGATGAAGATCGTCGGGTTTGCCGACGACATCACCCGAGAGATATGTGGTGAATCCATTGAAGACGTGAAGAGATGGATGAATTCCAGGAAACTGGAGCTAGCCCATCATAAGACTGAGGTCATGTTTGTTAGTAACCGAAAATCGGGTCAACATGCGAGGATCAGTGCAGGCAACTACACAATTGAATCGAAGGGGTCTTTGAGGACTTGGGGGTTATGATCGATGATAAGCTGTCCGTTATCAGCCACGTCAATTACGCCTGCAAGAAAACCTCAATGGCTATATCGTCGAATAGTTCGGCGGCGCAAGAGAGTAAGCGTAAACTGCTGGCCAGTAGTGCCGCCCTGTCCATACTTAGGTACGGCGGGCTGGCATGGATCATCGCATTGAGTATCAAGCATTACCTGAGTAAGCTGGAGAGTACGCACAGGCTTATTTGCCTAAGAGTGGTTAGTGCATACCGAATGGTATCACGCGACGCGGTCTACGTCCTAGCAGGGATGATGTCATTAGGCATCGTCATAAAAGAGAACATACAGTGCTTCGAACAACGTGGAACAAGAGGTATTCGAAAGAGCCGCATCTATGGTTAAGTGGCAAAAGTAATGGAACAACTCCACTAATGGTCGGTGGATTCGCCGACTACTCCCGGAACTATCCGGGTGGGTCGGTAGGTGACACGGTGAAGTGCACTTCTACTTAACGCAGATTCTGTCAGGCCATGGCTGCTTTAAACAATAACTGGACAAATATGGGCATGCACAGTCCTCCGCATTCACCAACTCCCGCATTCACTCAACTCCCGCTCAACGGGAACCGCGGAACATGTGTTCTTCGCAAGTCCTCGCGTCGACGACGTGAGATCCGTAATGATAACCTTAAGCGATCACTATACGAGTCCGGATAATCTGGTCCAGAGGATGTGCTAAGACCGGGATATCTGGGATGCCGTATGCATAGCAACCTCCCAAATTGTCCTCGATCTCCAACAAAAATGACGAAACGACCAACGGAAGGTCGCAGGGACCACCTAACTACTGAAGCCCTAAGTAGTTAGACATAGTGAGTGCTTAGTAAGCACAATAACCCCCTCCACGAAGTAATACAGAAAAGTGGTTCCGGGCACGGGTGGGTTTTTAGTGGGTCGAGGAGTTGGCACTCTCATCTCCACACCCTGAGTTCTTCAAATGTATGGTTGCAGATTTTCCATCCCGCCTAAAAAAATACTCATGAAGAATCATCAAGTTTGAGCCAGATATGTTTCGGCGGAAATATGTATTTGTCCCATTCTAGACGGTTTCGCCAGGTTTTTTGGAAGTAGACTAGTCATCAAGTCGAAAGACGTGTTTCAGCAAAAATCTGTATTTTTCACCGCCTCACGGATCGTAGCAAAACATGCCATCTTCCGGCATAGATTCATCGTTGTCAATCGTGTCAAAAAGAATTGTGCTCTCCGGAAACTAAAAATCCAAAAGCATTTTGACTGCATATACTTTAAAATTTGGTCATATAAACCTTTCGCAATGTGAATTTGAAATCCGAGTCAATATGACCCGAAACAAGTTATTCGAAATGGGAAAAAAAACAAACAATTGGGTTCGATGCAGAAACCTTACTATCTATGATTCAGGTAAAGTGAAGAAAATTCAAACTTCTAGATGATTATTATAGAAAGTAATGTGAACCCATGAATAAAAAAGTCCAATAATAACCTGGTAAGCAAATGATCCTATCATGTAACTAAGTAATTGATTATGATTATTTATAAATTACTAATTATTCTTGAAACTTTTGTCATCAAAATCTTACAAGAAACCATTAATTTTCTAAAAGAAAGCCTCTGAGCAAAAAATGTATTTAACATTGATGAAATAATAAACATAATAGCTACATTATTGTAGTATTATGGCAAATAAATAAATCAATAAGAAAATAAAAAATAAAAGTCCAGATATAAGCGTACATACTGCTAAATTGGCTAGTGCTAACAATTCGATGCAAGCAAATTATATTTTCAGCCTCTGTACAGTCTGAACTTGCTTGGTACTCCTGTCTATAGGTTGCAGTCCACACTAATAGGAAACATCTATTTTATCCCCTAAAGCTCATTGGTAAACACCTGGAAGTAAACGCCATCAGACATATTGTTTATAACGTTCAAAGATGCACTCCTTTATATACCGGTTAGTGTGCTCGTCTTCATTATGTGGCCTCCACCACCAGCTACGGAGTATTCCGAAGCTGTGGAGTCCCTCATACCCTCCGGTAATGGTGTTTACTTTTCTCATTTTGGACTTCCCAGGCGCTGGGTTAGTTGGTCTTGCACGTCTTGTCCTTTAGTCGTCGGTCGTCGGTACGACACCGGCCGGACGGAATACGAGATAACAGCAAAAAACTTTTCCTGTTGCTTGTCTTATTTATTTATATCATTCCACTTGAGCCATGAGCACCGGAGTGCCACTTCCTGATGGGTATCATAGTTTAATTATTGGGGACTTATAAAGGTTCGGCGCAAACCGGCGAATGAACTCGGCCTGTGCATCTATGCGATGGGGAATAATTTCCTGAAGCAGCATCGAAAGTACGATGGAATAAATTGAAGGAAATCCCACACCCAAAGTGTAACAAGATGCAACAGGTGTCTAGCAACACGTGATCTTTTGTTTGTTGTGCCAACGGGGAAACTTTTCTTATCGTTCCTGATGCTTCCAGTATCACCAAGTGAAGCGGGTGGTTGATTGCTGGGAAAGCGCTTTGAGCTACAGGTAACAGGATAAAGTTGGATCCCACTTCAAAAGTATCCATCGTAATCAACTTCCTGTCGGTTTCCTGTAATTTACTGCGCTTTGGTCCAGCATTGGTGGCATTTCTTCGTTAGAGAAAAAAAAGAGAGATTTTTATCAAGAAGGGAGAGTATGATTTAACACTATTGAAGACATTCAAGGCATGATTGATTCGCAGAAATTTTAATCTTAGTCCCAATCTTATGATATGCCATGACAAGTGCACAGTTTAATTATACACTTCCAATTTTGATTTCAGATGAAAATGAAGACTCGGAAAAGGCTATGTCGGATGACAGTTTACTGGACAATATGCTGCAACAAGGTGCTTCCAAGTAAGTTACGAAACTGAGGAATTGTAATTTATCTTGATTAAAAGACATTGAAAAATTTGAATCAAAGGGTGGCATTATTGGTTTCATTCAAGAAAAAAGCAAACTCCTCAAAACTCATGCGTGAGTTTATGCGTATTTTATTATTGTCGAATTCAACGATGCAAAAATCATATATGAAATTTCAGGATAAAAACATTGTCGGCTTTGATTATTGTCGATTTTAATTGTTGCTTTTGAGCCAGAGGACAGAGATTTAAACGCATGAAATGCAATAGCAAGCAATAAATTGTCGTTTGAGCCGTATTTATGAACTTTAGATCCGAATTGTAACTCTAATATGAGATTTGGTATTCAAACTCAAAAATCAGGTTATTTAAGCAAGGTGTCTAAATCACTTGCCTTGAAAACTATTTTCTGAAGATTATATGAAATATTGTAGCGATTGATGTTTTTGGTTATGATGCTTTACTCATAGATGTAAAGCTAGTCGAGCCTGCTTGTTGTGTTCGAAATTTATCAAAAGTCACAATTTTGCGATAAGCCCTGGCTGTACTTTTTCTGGAAGTATAGACTCCCGAGCGAAGAAAACGGAATGTGTACATATGGTGTTCCGTTAGTGATCTTTGATATACAGGGTGTGGAAGAAAATAATGCCAAAATGTTCAAACTTGAATATTGGGTTAATTCGTGTAGCTATTTACTAATTTCTGTCGAAAGTGTATTTGTTTATGATGATGATGATAACTTTCATGTGCTGCATCCAAACATTCTATTTGTTTTATTGCAAATTCGTCAAAATGTTCGCGAAAGAAGTGATCACCAGTTTTTCACTCGTTCAGAAAAAGCCGAAAGAGATTACCAAGGTGGTAGGGTGCCATTTGGCAACAGTTTACCGCATAAAAAAGTCCCTGCATGATGGTCCTAAGCAGCGGAAGCCGGGAAGCGAACGTCTACGCTTTGCAAACACGCCGAACGTGATCAAATCGGTCCGTGCAAAAATTGCTCGCAACCCGGTGCGTTCCATAAGAAAACTTGCAAAGGAAGCCAATATTTCGGAGAAATCCATGTGGAGAATCATCAAAGAAGACCTGCATGCATCTTCCAGAGCCAGAGTGAAACGCCACTTGATTGACCGGGTTAAGGAACTACGAGTGACTTGTTCCAAGAGTTTGCTTTCCTTATTGAAGAAGGAAAAAAAGGTAATCCTGTTCTCCGACGAAAAGCTTTTCAGCATCGATGCTGTGGCCAACAGCTGCACGGACCGGTTCATTTCACCGCAGAAAATGGAGAACGTTCTGGAAAAAGTGAAATTCAAATTTCAAACCAAACATCCGGCTAGGGTCATGATGTTTGGCTTGGTGGCGTCCAACGGTTTGAAAATGCCGCCTGTTTTTTAAAGGTATTTTAAATGACCAAGTGCTTCCCTGAAGTCAACCATAAAACGCACATGGCAGTCAATGTCGGAGGACTACGTCCGAAAGCCACGCTCTGGCTTTCAGCGTCGGCTCAAGGACGTTATTAATAAAAATGGAGGACACATTGAATAAATTTGTTCAAAAGGACTTCATTAAAATAACTGCATTCGAAAATGTTGATATTATTGCTTGAATTAGTTGAAAATGGGATTTGAAAGAAATAGAACAAATTTTCGCATTATTTTCTGCCACACCCTGTAAAGGGTGGAACGCTCAAAAATTGGTCCGAAATGATTAAGTGCACACTGATTAGTTTATTATATAATTGAAAGATCTTTATTTCTTTTTGAAGTTCATCGTCTACAAAACAGAGGAAAATTATTTGCTTAGGCTCCCGGTTTTCCAAACGCGATTTGTGGGGCTTTTTGTTTCACACCTTCCATCAAGTTTTGTACCACTGTTATATCCACCTTTTTTGATGCTGAAAGCCAATTTGCCTTGAAATGTTTTTCATTTACAACTATTTTTCATTTCTCTTGAGGTTTCTTTTTACGATTGGCCAATATTTTTCAATTGTGCGCAGTTCCGGCGAGTTTGGATGGCTTTTCTCTTTGGGTACGATTTGCACATTATTGGCGGTGTACCATTCCTGAGCCTTTTTTCCGTAGTGGCAAGAAGCGAGATCTGGCCAAAAGAGCATGGAACAACAAATTTGTGGTTTGAACTCAACCATTTTTTACACTACCGGAACTATAAATGCGGAAATCTATTGATCTGAGTGTCTCCAGAAGAAATTGTTGCCTTTATATAAGAAGCATAGTACACCTCCACTGTTTTGACCGGATTAAGCGTCGGCTCACTATGCCAAAACCACTCTCAATTGGCTTGCGGAAAAGGGTATAGATTTCGTTGAGAAAAATATCAATCCAACAAATTGCCCTCAGCTTCGACCCATCGAACGTTACTGGGCAATCGTGAAGAGGGTCTTCAGGAAGACCGGTAAGGCAGCTGGGAACATGCAGGAGTTCAAAATTTGGGCTCAAGCGTCTAAAAAATGCGATGCAACACTTGTCCGGAACTTGATGAAGAGCATTCGATCCAAAGTTCGAAAATTCGTGAAGGAATAACTTAAATTTCATCCGGTCTTCATTATGTTCAAGTTTAACCTCGTACAATAAAGGATCAATTTTTTGTTTGAACAAAATATCGGTTTTCAACATAATTTGAAAGAAAGTTTATGCATAGCTTATTTTTGATACACTCCTTTAGCAAAGCGTCTTGAGACTTGAAAACTATTTTCTTAAGTATTATATTAAATATTGTAGCGATAGACGTATTTGGTTATGATGCTTTACTCATAGATGTAAAGCTAGTCGAGCCTGCTTTTTGTATTCGAAATTTGATAAAAGTCACAATATTGCGATAAGCCCTGGTTGTACTTTTTTCTGCAAGGAGCGAAGAAAACGAAATTTGTACAAATGGTGTTCCGTTAGTGGTCTTTGATTTAAAGGGTGGACCGGTCAAAAATTGGTCATACATGATTAAGTGCGCACTCATTAGTTTATTATATAAATGATCAATCTTTATTGCTTTTTGAAGTTCGTCGTCTACAAAACACAGGAAAGTTATTTGATTAGGCTTCCGATTTACCAAATGCGAATTGTGAGACTTTACGTTTCACACCTTCCTTCAAGTTTTGTACCGCTGCTATATCCACCTTATTTAATGCTGAAAGCCAATTTGCCTTGAACTATTTCTCAATTACAACTATTTTTTGAGTTCTCTTGAGGTTTCTCTTTGCTTAATTTTTCCGTAGTGACAAGAAGCAAGGTCTGGCCAAAACAGCATGGAACAACCATGTTTCTTCAAGAAGGGCAATAAGCGGTTTTGCAAGCATTCCTTTACATAAATATCATGGTTGACAGTGCCAGTTGTCACAAAACTTTTGTTTTTTAGCCCACATGTACAAATCGCCTGCCAAACCAAGCATTTTTTCGGGAACTTTGACATAGTTTTCGGCTCAAACTTCAGCCTTGACGTATCACAGTAATCGGAAAAGCCTTTTTTCACGGCGAAGTAAATAACTCCTAATGGTTACGTTTCCAAACCATGGTGTCTTGAACACAGTTGTACCTAAACAAGTTTTCCATAACCAGAAGTGAGAAGAAAAATTAGTATTTTCCATTTAATTCCAACTACCTTTGCACGTCTTGGCAGATACACGTATTTCGTCTGCGATATGCAGACTTCTTCAGTGTCTCGTACTAATAACTAGACTGGAAAATATTAATTTTTCTTCTCATTTCTAGTTACAGGTATTCCACTAAACAGCTTAAACTCTCTAGCATTCAAGTTTTCCATCTAGTGGTGCTAATTTATTAGTTTCAAACTTTACCGCTAGGGAGGCGCTGTTGATAACTTTTGAACGGAATATAATAGAAGGATGATGTCATAAGCAAGCTTCTAGGAAATGTAATTGTAATTGTAGCTAATTTCAAGCAACTTTGCTCAAGACACCATTTTTCTAACTCTTCATTCGACCATGATAGAGCTATTTTTTTGCTCTAGATCAGGGTGTCTCTTAAGAATGAGTTCTTTAATTATAACTTTTTTGTTTCTCATTTTGAGGAAAAATGATTTTCAAACAAAATATAGCGCACATTTCTGCTCCACAAAGTATTTAATACAGCTTATCATTCAAAAGTTACGGGAAATTTTAACTTAACACATGCGTTTTATCTTTTCGACCTTATGATTGTTTAGGCGAGAGCTAGCCAAAAAATTATCAAATTCTTGTTCAAATGGCTATCAAGGAACAACAAGTGCTTAAAATCAGACCGAGACAGAAATCCCGCTCGTGTGCTTCAGGAGTAACGGGCTCATTTATAGAGAAATTTGTTCCTTAATACCCATTTGAACAAGAATTAGATTATTTTTTGGCCAATTCTCGCCTAAAAAAGCCTAGAAAAGAAAAAAGCGCACGTTTTCAGAATTACCCGTTACTAGTGAAAAATAAGCGTATTAAAAAGCTTTGTGAAGCAAAAATGTGCGCTCTGACGTTTTCTATATTTTGTTTGCAGATCATTTTTCTCAAAATGAGAAACAAAAAAGTTATAATAAAAGTACTAATTTTTTAGAGGCACCCTATTTCTAAGCAGAAAAATAGGATGGTGGAATGAAGATCTAAAAAAATGGTGTCTTGAGCAAAGTTGTTTGAAATTATATTTCCTACAAACTTGCCTCTAACGTCATCCAGATAGAGCTATTTTTAATCTGTTTCGTTCAAGGTTAGCAACAGTGCCACCCTAGCGGAAAAAGTTTGGAACTACGAAATTACCACCACAACATGGAAAACTTGTTTAGGTACAACTGTGTTCAAGACACCATGATTCGGAAACATAACCATTAGAAGTTATTAATTTCGCCGTGAAAATAGGCTTACCCGATCACTGTGCGTATGTTTCATCGTTCATAACGACGCAATCAAACTTGGTCAACAATTCGTTGACAGTCATCTCGTTTCTATGCTCTTTGTACTGTTTCCCAATTTTTTTCCGATATCTCTGATGGAAAGGTTGGAATTGCGTTTGAAAACGCTGGCCACCATTCTTCCGGTCGCTGCGGCTTCTTGGTTTCGGTTTCCTCCTGAGCACTGCATCCTGGCAGTCGTCAGACGTTCTCCGAACACTTTTATAACATTCGTCACGGTTGATTTGGCAATATTAAGTGATTTTTCCCAGTTGGCGTGGGGTAATTTGGATTTTGCTTATGCGCGTGACAAATTTTATACGCCGCTCTTCTCTTCTAGAAAATGGCAAAAACAAAATAGAGTCATCATTCTGTAAGCATAAACCTACAAAATGATGCCAAGCTTTTTAAATGCACATTTAAAAAACTACGTCATATTTGAGTCGACCAAGTTTTGACCGTTCCATCCTTTACCAGATAGTTTACGTAGCCGTTGGAACCGTAACAGGCAAGAGATACCAAGAAGGAAGAAACAAAACCTCGGTGGAAGAACGGTAATAGTCTGGGCCGTTGTTGGCCGAAAGTGACCTCGTTGTCTTCGTACCACTCCAGGACAACATTTGAATAGTGGTAAGAAGCTAGATCCGGATAGAAGATCGTTGGGCCCTCGTGTTGCCTCAACTGAGGAAGACTTCTGTAGACACGCCTTGAGGTAGATCTTCCCGTTTTAAACCCCGGTAGTCGCGAACGACGTACTCCACTAGGCAAATCATGTATTTCTTGGTCTTTCTTCCACTGTAACATCAAACTTGTGCTGGGCGGCGAAGGACAGTAGCTCCTGAAGTTGCCGGAAGTCCGCTTTGACATAAGTCTCATCATCCATGATGAGACAATGAGGCTTCGTCAGCATCAGGGTACAGTTTCCGGGCCCGTGACTTTCCCACCGTATTTTGCCGTTCGTCATGATTTGGGGCCTTCTGCTTTTTGTTAGTATGCAGTCCCTCCCGGTCTTTGGCTCTCAGACCGAAAGACTTGGACAGCTTCAACTTTTCTGCCACATCCCCGACCGAAGCGTTGGAATTCCACTCAAACGCTTTCACGACACGCCTCAGTGATTCTGATCGCTAATAGAACATCCATTCTGACCGCATTTATCCTTCCGTTCGAGGCTCAGAGTCTCGTAGTAACGTTTAATCACACGACTCACCCTTGACTGCACGATTCCAAGTGGTTTTCCGATCTTCCGATGAAAGAGTTGAGAACGTTCCAGGCGATAAAAATATAAAAAACACTCTAAACTACTTCTAAACAAGTTTTCAAGAAAAAATACCCAACGGGTAATTTTATACAGCGTTTTTCCCGTGATGTAATTTGATCTAAACACCCTTTACGCAGAGATCTGTAAAGTTTTGGCCAGATTTGACAAGCTTCCTTACTTACCTTACCATTAAGACTAAGGCTGGCGTGGCCTCTGTTGTACACAGAAGTTGTCTCCATTCTATTCGGTCCATGGCTGTCACCCGCCAGCCTCGCTGTCTGCGGAGGGTCCGCAGGTCGCCTTCTACTTGATCGATCCACCTTGCTCGTTCCGCCTCTTCTTCTTGTACCCTTCGGTTCGTTTTCGAGAACCATTTTTACAGGGCTGTCGTCCGACATTATAACGACATGCCCAGCCCATCGTAGTCGCCCGATTTTTGCGATGTGTACGATGGGAGGTTCTCCCAGCAACTGGTGCAATTCGTGGTTCATTCGCCTCCTCCACGTTCCGTCTTCCATCTGCACTCCACCGTAGATGGTACGCAGCATCTTCCGTTCAAAGACACCAAGGGCGCGTTGGTCCTCCACTCAGCAATGTCCATGTTTCGTGGCCGTAGAGAACTACCGGTCTAATTAATGTCTTGTAGATGATCAACTTTGTGGTTCGGCGAACTTTGTTCGATCTTAGCGTCCTTCGGAGTCCAAAGTAGGCACGATTGCCAGCCATAATGCACCTTTTTATTTCTCTGCTGGTGTCGTTATCGGCGGTCACCAATGAGCTCAGATACACGAATTCGTCTGCTACCTCGATTTCATCACCGTCGATCTGAACTCGTGCTAGGAGGCTAACATTGTCTTCTCGTGAGCCTCTTCCCTTCATGTATTTTGTTTTCGACGCATTAATCACAAGCCCAATCCAACCAGCTTCAGCTTTAAGTCTGATGTACGTTTCCGCCATCGTCTCAAAGTTATGTGCTACGATATCAACGTCGTCGGCGAAGCCAAATAGTTGGACAGACTTCCTTGGGTTTGGGAGTTGGTCATACCAGCGGCTTTGTTGTTTTTTAACCGACCAATTTCCTCCTCAACTTCCTGAAGGGTTGGGGTTAGGGTCCTGTCATCTTCTGCGCGTGTTCCTAGATTTATTACCGAGCCACTTTCGTTTGCTGTAACATTACCGTTCAGGTGCTCGTCGAAGTACTGCTTCCACCTTTCAATCACCTCACACTCTCCTGTGAGAAGGTTGCCATCCAGGTCTCTGCACATATCAGCCTGTGGTACGTAGCCTTTGCGCGAGATGTTCAACTTCTCATAGATTTTACGTGAGTCGTTAGCACGGTACAGTGCTTCCATTTCTTTGCAGTCTCGATCTTCCCTCTGGCGCTTTTTCCTTCGAAGAATAGAATTTTGTCTGTTCCGTGCCTGTCTATACCGTTCAACATTCGCTCTCGTACAGTGTTGCAGCATTCTCGCCCGTGCTGCATTCTTCTCCTCTCCTAACTGCTTGCATTTGCCATCAAACCAGACATTTTTTCGATTCGGTGCAGAGGTACCTAGTGTCACTAATGCAGTGCTACCAATGGTGGTTCGAATATTTCTCCAGCCATCCTCAAGAACAGCAGCGCCAAGCTGCTCTGCCGTTGGCAGGGCTGCTTTTAGCTGTTGCGCGTATTCCTGAGCAACTCCGGTTTCCCGTAGTAGCTCAATGTTAGGTCGTGGCGTCCGAATTCGACGCGCGTTGTACTCCGTCGAGAGTTTTGAGAGCATACATACTGCAATAAGGTAGTGGTCCGAGTCTATATTCGCACTGCGGTAGGTGCGAACGTTGATGATATCGGAGAAAAATTTCCCGTTGATTAGACCATGGTCGATTTGATTCTCTGTTCGTTGGTCGGGTGATCTTCAAGTGGCTTTGTGGATGTCTTTACGGGGGAAGAAGGTACTTCGGACTTCCAAACCACAGGAGGCCGCAAAGTTCACGCATCGTTGGCAATTCTCGTTCGATACGGTATGCAGGCTGTTAGGCCCTATTACCGGTCTGTACATTGCTTTCCGTCCTACCTGAGCGTTCATGTGACCAATGACGACTTTTACGTCCCGCTGCGGGCAGCCATCATACACTTGCTCTAGCTGCGCGTAGAACGCTTCTTTTTCGTCATCGGGTCTCCCGTCGTGTGGACAGTGTACGTTGATGATGCTGTAGTTGAAGAATCGACCCTTGATCCTCAGCTTGCACATTCTGGCGTTGATCGAATCACGCGTTGACGCATTTACCCAGCACTACAAAGCCGGTGCCCAGCTCGTTTGTGGTACCACAGCTCTGGTAGAAAGTAGCCACCAATGCCCGCTTTTCCATACCTTCTGTCCTGTCAGGAAGCAGAGCAATTTACAGTTCCATGTTCCGAGTTTCCAATCGTAGTCCTTAATTTGTCGCCTAGGTCTTGCCGATTGTTCCGGTCCGTATTAACTTCTGTATTATTTGTAACATTGATTTTTTTAAGGGCGGCTTGTTGGGCTTTCCCAAACCCCCTGTCTCGCCGGGGGACCATCGTGCACAGCCCTGTTTAGAGTCCCACGCTGGCACAAGGACGATGATCAGACGCTCCTAACATTGAGACCAGACGCTGTTTTGAGCCGCCCCTAACATGGAGAACAGACGCTCGGATAGACTGCACCCTTTGAGGAGGGCAGCCCCCCCCCCCTTCCCTGTCAGCATATGACCAAGGTCCCACCGGGGTTGGTTACCGATCTTTCCTATGGTTACTCATACCCTAGTCGGCATCACGAGGAGGTAGGGATAGGAGTGACTGGACAAGAGGCTAAGAATCGCAGTAGGATCTATTTTATACCTGCAGGTACGCGAAGTACCAATGGTACGCATTGTCCAGTCATTTACCAACCATTTTGTCATTTTGACAAGCTACCATTATAGTTGAAAGTGGTACCTGGGCAATTTCATCCGTACTTCTCACGCCAAAAACACGAGTTTCGAAACCGGTTACGAAAATACCTAAAGCGGTGTTTGAGTGACTGCGACTCGAGCCAACCCCAGGCTGAAAGTCACTATAATCAAGAAACAAACACAAAATTACAGTCGTCAAACGGAAGCTAACGCCGGCATCGGTGCTGTAGTGGTTAGCGTGACTGCCGGTGGTTTTTCTGAGGCGAAAAAAACTGGTCACGTCTTCCTTCGGAAGGGAAGTAAAGCCGTTTGTCCCGGCTCATAGTCATGAGTCGTTAGTAAGGGTCCAGGTGGTGGAGTCGTCTCCCTGGCGTCGGTGATTGTCACCATGTGAGGAAACAGGCCGACGGAAAAAAAATTAAAAAAACGGAGGCTAAGCAAGATTGTATAGGTAAAACATGATGCTACAGGGATGCAAAGATGATAGAACAAAGTGGCCAATCAGTTTGGCCAGCAAAATTACCAAGAAATAATGATAGGTATCCGACCAAAACCACATTTTGATAATTTTATTTCTATTTTTTCAAAGATAGTACAATAAATAATTTTCTATTTGGAACTAACTAGTTCCGAGATACAGCAGATTTCGCTTGTTCAAATGTTAAGTGACTTCAGTTTTTAAATGCTGCGCAAGAAAAGCACTTCCGTATTCAATCCTTCAGGAAATAAAAATAAAAGGTCTGAGAAAACAATTTCAGAAGCAGTTTTCAAAGACATTGTTGCTAACGTAGACAGCTGATTTGAATGACTAATGGACTCAAAATAAACACATTTTAAAATGGTATCCAACAAACTCATTAGCAGTTCGATTCAATTATGTCAGGTTTCAGGGATTTCGCAAAACACGCTTCGAAAATGAAATTCGTTTGACAGCCAAATACTAGCGAGTCACAAATAGCACATTTTTCTCTACCGATGTGACAGGAAGTGCCATTACTGTGAGTACGCAATGGACAGCCATTCAATTTCCTGCGATAATCCAATTTTTCAACGACCGTTTTAGAACACTGTGTGGGTGCGAGAGGAAAGCACCCATACCTCATCTCGCAGTGTCATGTGCATGAGATGTAATATTATTTTCGAAATTGCAAATAAAATCGTTCAGGAGAAAGGATCAGGAGATTCGAAGCACCCTTCATCAGTGAACAAATAAATTGTTTACGAAATGATGACATGTTTTAAGTATGTTTCAGTTCAGTTTTCTCAAGTGACGTTGACATGGTCTTGTTTAATCTGACTGGGAAACATGCTATTTTGCGATAAACATTCCTAGCTAAACAAATCCACTCAGCAAACCGCATGGAATGGAGCTCAAAAATGTGTCACGATTCGGTGAACAGATATACAAACAATGCTTCAGTGAATTGTTTTACTTTCCCAGACACTATAGAATCACAAATGTCAAGAGATCCGTTAGATTGGATTTATTGAGTTTCTTTTCCTCAAGACGAAATTTACGAAAGAATTTCCACGCTTCCTTCGAGTCCTGCGAGGATTGGTTCTTCTTCGTTTTATTTGAAACGTGGGATGTTATTTACAAGTGAGCAAGGGCATGGTGATGGAGAATTGTGCATAAATTCTCTGAATGTGTGCAGGAGAGACAATTGAATCTAATTTGGGTATCATGACAGCACGCGACAGTCAGAGACGAAAAAAATCTTAGACATTATTGGATTTTGCTATTTGTTTGTCTTTTTGAAGTGCCAAATTCATCAAAAAGTAAATTTGAGGAGGAAGTTTGAGATGATTTTTTTTGTTCGCTTTGATCTTGCTTTAACTTTTAATTACAAATTTTTGAAGCCTCATTTTAATTATCTTAAGATTTAAGAACACGAAAGTCATTGCCACTGGAGCAATAGGTTGAAGTTCTTCCGTTGTAGGTTTATTTGTAATATGAGAATTCCCAGGTGAAATAGAACCATAGAAATAGGAATTCTTACACATTCCAATTGAAAAGAAATTTGCACGCGGTGCTCAGAAGACAGTTGCTTTTTCATCACAACTGTCTGGGCATTGTGTCTGAAACTAACGACGGCTTCCGCTTTCAACCATTTGTGCTCTATGTTCAAAATGTTTGACGAATGAATAGCAGCTTAATTGAGTATCAGTTGGCATGTAATTATGCGTGCCATGATACATAACTATGGTTTAAAATATCCATTCAGCTCCACTCCACTGAATTGACTATTATTCCCAAAATTTGAGCTCAATTGATTGCAAACTCATATCAGAAGTTTCTATGGGAACACAAACCTTTTTGTTCGCATTGCTAGAAATTTGGAACTCTGGAAAGTGTGAGTGTTCATTGAAATATTTTCTATTTCTGCTAACGAAAAATTTATCAAGCTTCGGCTCTGCCGAGGATTACTTTTCAGTTGAACGTCAAGTTAATTTATTAATGATTCATGTCCAGGCCTATAACTTTCTGATCCAAATAAATAATCCACTGCTTTCCAGGCAACACGTTTTGTCTGCTGTTTGATTTTGGCTTCATTCATTGCATCAGATGTTGCCAGCTGTGCAGTTGATTGATCATGGCAGAAGAACATCAACTCGCCTAATAATTAATATCTATTTATGCCGATGTGCAATTCTTCTGTATTCTGTAGCCTTCTGTATCGAATCTGTACGGCAGTGGAAGGGTCTTATACTCAATGAATTTCCGTAGGGCAACTTTTATTTTCGTTTTCAGTTGGAATAGTGCCCAGGTAACCAATAAGCATTAGAATATACAGTAAATCAAACCTAAATCTGCATTTCAGATGCTACAAGCTTTATATTAACTATATATCAGCATCTAGAATGCTATCTGTTGTAAAGTTGGTTTCAAATGCTATTTAAATGCTTGTAGCCTGTAATAAGCATTTCGAACGCAAAATAGCATTAATGAAGCATTATCACAGCATTGCAGTGAAGCAGCCATATATTGGGCCAAAAGCGGCATTTATGTTGCATTTGAGGCGACTTAATTGCTTAATAGGCTGCCGTAAAGACGCTTTGGAACTGGTTTTGAAACTTGACGATCAACCAATTAGCAACCGTTACATTAGAAAACGTAGCTGCATTCACCCAAAATAAAAAAGTAAGATTGTAATGCAATTTCATATGACTTGGTTTCATTTCTCGTAATGGATCGTAACTTGGAGAACAAATGCAACATTGGTCGTGGGCAAAAAAGCAACACATCGATTCGCTTAGAAAAATTCAATGTGTGCGTGAGGTTGTGCAGTTGATTAGTAGTACTAAATTCAATGGCTCACAAAAAAAGGTTTCACGTTCCGCAACTGAGATTCGAACCGCGACCGTCGGCGTGACGGCTCTTCATTGTAACCATCCAGCCACCATAAAACCTTGAGAAATTTGTAATAAAAGCCCTAGAGTTGCTTCGGATTTTCGAGGCACTCAACGTTTCAACAATGAAGCAAATGTCGGTCGCACACATTTACATGGCTTCGTTTATTTCGCGGTGACTTGATGAGAGGGAGATGGGAGTGTGATGACGAGTGAAAATAAAAATAGAACACTTGACAGCAGAATAGCAACAGTGGCAAATGGCGTAGCGGTGTTCTGTGTCATTGTCTCACCCATATTGAGACATTGTTGACGGTTGAACAAAAACCCAACGGTTGCTGCGACTGTCAAGGTACTAAGCACACAGCGATAACCGCTTGTACACTTGCATGGCTTTGTTTATACCATAAAAAGCTTTGTGGATCATGATGGGCAAAATTTCCTTCTCAGAATCATGCGGATTTCTCAAGATATGGTTGCAAAAACTGTAATTGCATTTTGTGCTACAATTTCAACTTTTGAGGTGTTCTTATAACTTTGTTAAAGAAATATTAATCGTATGCTTCACTCAATTGGAGATGAGAGCGTTTTATAAGAATTAACTCTAACAAAAACACATTTTCCACCGATTTTTTTCTTTTTAATTTTAGGAACAATATAATGGTTTGCAAAGCTAATTGCAATATCAAACCATAAAAACTTTCTAAAAGATACTATACCTTTATTTCAGTGGGTTGAGTTATAGAACTATTTCCCGTTTTTTCGTCGTATTATCGACGGCTGTTCCACACCAAGGAGCCAAATAGATTATGTTGCTGGTAGGAGCAAATAGAGTAAGCTCAACTCAACTGCACTCAATAGTACATCACATACAGCTTTCATGAAGTGGTTAGTAAATCCGTCCACGACTGCCTGCTGGGGAGTATGATCAAAACAAATATCAATGTTTTTACT
>JASCZW010005178.1:0-81433 GCA_034211315.2 Aedes japonicus
ATAACTTATAAATAATGTTGCTTAAAATTGATGAGTTGATTCTCTAATTATATTTAAGCTTGCTAAAAAGTAAACTTAGAACAACAACAACAAGCAAACAACTTCTTACTCGATTATGTATGGTTTGAAACGATTCCTTGCTGGAAAAATGGTTAGTTTAGAACGCAGAGAAAGAGATGATACCGCGATATTTTTCAAACATTATTCCAGCTGAGAGAAAGACATAGGAAATTCACGCATGAACTTATCTACGCAGCATTGCCAAGATTCTGCTTCATGAACACCGATATTTCCAACTAATAGTAAAGTGCCGCGCGCAATGATAGAATCATAGCTTGTTTTTGTATCATTTTTCGTTGCAACACCGCACCAGTCCCAGTCCTATTTTCCGCTTCGTGGAAAAGCAGAAGGGGATCTTTGGTTTGCTTTGGAGAAAAAGTTCTAATAATTTAGTTTCGCGCTAATTATTTTGAGTTTTTTTTTTTTTTTTTTATTGAAGTTCCACTAACAGCAAATATGTACCAGGCGATTGTTGGATGATTTGTGTGCTTTCCAGACTTCCCAAAGTTGGTTTAAAATTCATATAAAAATATCATACGAAACATTCCTTCAAAACATTTCGCAGTCATAACCGCCGCATCGACGAAAGCGATTTGATTTTATTTTTTAGCGTTTGGGCAAATAAAATTTACAATCGTGAGTAGTCGAACCTTTTTTCAATTTTTGAGGCGGTTACAAATCACGTTTCGAAAATTACGTCCAACCGATTTAAAAAGAGAAAAGAAACAAAGAAAGCAACACCGTCACCGCAGTCAGCCTGAAACACGACAGCTAAACTCGATGAGATTCAGTCGAATTTACCATCTTCGAACGTACGATGACTAGCAGCAATAGTTCGGTTATTTTCTCCGGCTAGCGTCAAATTGAAATTCTTTTTGAAGAGAGTGCAAATATTCTTAGGATTAGATTTTTAGCGATTCATTTGAAACGAAAACGATGAGGTAAACAAAAAGAAACACCCGATTATATTATGTCTACTACTTTTCTGATGAGCTGGATACAAAGCTAAAACAAACAATTATTGTGAAATCAAGACTTTGGATTGAAACGTTAATATCTGGATAGAGGAAAGCTGTGGAAACAAGGATGAAAATAAATCAAATTAAAAAAAAAACAATACACTAAAATTAATCGATTTGAAAACTTCTTACTGAAAACAACAGATTAATAACAACAAGTGGTTTAAAATACAGAACATATGCAACATTACAAACAGATCTAACATTTTCAACAACAACAACAAAAACAAGATAAACTAAATCTATGATGGGACAACAGCATACTTTTCTTTGTAAATACTATTGAAAATGGTAATAAAATATATTTAAAAATTGACACCCCCCTATCAATGTAGCGCTGAAAGAAATCTCCTAAAATAGCTTTTTTTTCGTTTTTACAATTTACTTTATTTACATTTAGTTTAAATACCGCCGCACGGCATGTTTTGGGATAAATGCCTAACTGGTCCCTACTGGAGGTTCCCCGGGGACGTTTCGGTGGTTCTGAGAGTGGCCAATATGTTCAAGGATTCAAGTTAAGTTTATTATAAGGTTTGTGATGAAAACCAAGAAGAAAGAGCTGTCACATGGCATGTTTTGAGTAAAACAAAGAGTTAACCGCATCTAGGACCCTTTAGCTGAACCTACTTCACGGAAATGGCCATATCTCGGTCAATTTAATGCCGATTCCTGTAATCATCATTTCATTCGCTTGAAAATTTTTTACATGTGTTTACTAAGAAAAAAAAAATTTGACTACGGCATCTTCTACAAAATCTCATCAAAATTCAACCTGTGAGATAGCCTTTCCGGAAACCCGAAACAACTCCGGTGTCCGGGAACTACGGCCAATTATGTTACCGGTATATAAAACTACATTAATTCCCAGTCGAATTCTTTTGGCGAAATAAAACCGAATAATATTTCATGAAGTTAGAGCACTACAAAGTTGATCAAAAATTAGCTAGTCCCGGTCATTTGTCTATCCCCGTATACGCTACAGACATTTGGCGCATCTTACAACTGTTATTTGGCTAACATAGAACAAATAACATATGAAATATTAAACGTAACTGTTAACAAAACAAACTACAGAAAAGCCTAGCATATTTACTATTGGGAGTTTAAGGAAGGGTACACAGAGTACAGAGTACGGCAGAAAATAATGCGAAAATGTTCAAGCTTGAGTATTGGGTTAATTTTCGCATTATTTTCTGCCGCACCCTTCAATAGGTCAAACAAGTTATCTACTAATATCGCAGTAACGAAGGTCCAAGTGTTGTACTCGAGCCAGAATGAAAATAAGGGGGCTTGGCGACATCTGGCAGTGTTGCCGGAACTTAATCATGCCTTTATCAATGCACTCGCTGATAGTATCCATTTCTGCGATGTGATGGTCATCCTCGGTCGGGTGAAAAGGACCAAGGTTGAAGATCATCTTTAGGACCTTATTTTGTTGTATCTGCGGTTTTTACGGTCACATTCTGCATAGGATTTACTAGCTGGGGAACCGTACAGAATTGGTTTGATGATAGTTTTATACAATAGTAACCTAAGCTTCCGAACAGGAACGTCGATTGACCATAAGGTAGAGATACTAACAGTTTTAGTGTATTTAGAACAGCCTGGCTAACGTGGCTATAATATTACAGGATAAACAACAGGTCTGCTCTAAACGTGAGTCGAATTGCATTTTCGTGAGCTGTTTTAATGGTAGTATTAATTTAGTGTCAATTTTGACGAAGAACAAACGTGGGTAAATAGGGAGATATTGGTTGGACAAAAAGGTCCCTGCAGAACTGAAGGGTTAACAAAAAAACGCAATTCGCAAATAGTAAAACCATCCACTACTCTAAGGAGGTACTAGAATGGTATGCTGCAAACAATGTTAATTTCGTCGCCATGCTCCGAATTGCCCTAATATTAAAATCAAAGTTTGGATACCGATGTTAAATACGTTCATCATTTACCGAACTGGCTTGTTCATGTCATACACGTAGTAGCGTCGAGGCAAGCGAAAAAAACGAAGCGTGTACCCAGGTGCGTTTGCCTCAACATAGCCAGGAGATTTGGAGCATCAAATTCACCTGCCAAATGTTGAAAACTAACACAGCCTTAGCAGTTTTTCTACGGGTATCCAATGTATTCAAGCCCAGCAACTAGCATCTGGCTTCGTACGGTGGCAGATTCGACCCACTGAATTCAGGGAAGGAAGCGTAAGGTGATTCTAATGAACTTCCGTTGTACAGCTTCAATTCGATCGACTACTGTTATATGGTAAGGGTCCCACACGAAAGATGACGTTTCCAAGATGGGTCGAACCAATGAAATATACAGCGACTTTCAGTGGATCACGGAACTCTTTTGTAATTTTGGATACGAAGCCTAGTTGACGACGCGTTTTATTGATGATTTCCTCGTAGTGTTCCTTGTCCAAAATTACTCCAAAATTACAATTATTTCATCTTTGATAACATATTTGTTGTTAATCAGAGGTTTTCGTTGAAAACTTTTTACCGAACATTTTGGGAAACTAAACGTCATACTATTTGCATGTTTCCAGGCACTACGCCGATCAAGAAGATTTTGCAATTGGATACAGACCGAAAAATCATCTACAATCATGTATTTTTTCATATCAAAAAGGCCAAGGCGACATCATTGAAGAAAAGCGAGAATAGTAATGGACCCAAGTTGCTTCCCTGTGGGACGCCAAAGCCGTTAGAGTCAGCGTCAACAGAACCAATTTTAACTGCCAGTTTTCTACCAGTAACAGAACACCTGATAAGGACGTAATCCCTCAGTAGTACCAACAATCAATATGCAACTAGCAATTTGAAATTGGTTCACTGTTGTAGAACCCCTTGGTCCGAATTACACCTTGAAGCCAGCACCTTGTTATACATATTTGCGCCTTGTTTGATTTGCTGTAATTTTGACAGAATATTTGAGAGTGTGCCGAATAAAAATCTCATGATTTACAATGAATGTATTGAACCAACAATAGAATCTATAGTATGTACAATTAATGTTATTGTTCACAACTATAATATGACAATAGGAGTTATTGTTACCAATAGAATAATGTAAACTGAGTGACAATGGAAAGGGGTTGTTGTATTAACTATAGAAAAATCATTATTTTGAACAAATTGACCAACAACTATTAATTGTTTGTTACTGTTACAATTATGATAGAATCATTGAAGCATATGTTCTTTTTGACATGCATGATTCAGCGAGTGTGTCAATGTAAATGTATTTGGTCGTGACTGCGATAGCTTGGGACCGATGTTCTAGTACTGACTGAGCCCAGAAAAAATCGTTTTTGTATGGGACCTACTGGTCTTAGAGTTAGTCTATGGTAGTACCTTACATTATTCTTCGAATCTTTGTACCGGGAACATTTTTGCCTAACATCCCACGTGCTTCAACCTACCCCGCAGTGGGATGTTAGGCAAAAATGTCGTTGGTTCGAGTACCACTGTATACATGCCCTTTTCGCTCAATTTTCCTAAATAACATCTGTTGTATTTCCAATCCTGCCGCACACTAGCGGAACTATCAAAACTTTTCTCTTCATATCTTTCATTCTAGCCAAAAACATTGTTGTTTACTCTTGGTGCCTCATGGTGATGAGCGAACATCTCCTTCTACATTAAAATGCATGTTGCATTCTATTTGTCGAGCAATGCGCCAGTGTTGCGTATACGCAACATGCTGTTACGGTGTTCCTAAGCGTAAAAAAAACCTCTAAAAATGCTAAATTTCATTAATGCATCCTCAAGACTTATATTTTGATACGATATCGTCGAAAAAAATGTTTTGTGGAAAACGGCGAAAATTGGCTAACACAGTAACCTTGTCGCTGGCATCTCCAGCAGTCCGATCAAAGTCTGCACAGTTACGCGGCGAACCTGGCTGTCGACGATCAACACCATATCGCGTTCCCCTATGGTTTTCACGGGCTGTGACCACTTCGCCTTGCGGGTAGACGTAGGCAGATACTCGTGTACCCACTTCCTCCAAAAGTAGTCGACGTATAGTTGGGCCATCTTCCTTGATTGCTTCAACACAGCCGGTCTGTCATCGAAAGTGATCGGGGGCTTACTCCCATTCAAAGACCCTAACAAAAAGTGGTTCGAAGTTAGTTTCATGGTCTAGCAGAATTTCGGTGATTGTCATCTCGATCTCCATCAGCGTAGAGTGAGTAAAGTCTACGCTCCATACTGTAGTATAGAGAGTATGTTGAGATGCTTTGTAGGATTTTAAGAGTATTAATTTACATTTCGATTTGGGTATAATCAATCGATTTGTGTATAATCAACTTAGCGTGAAACGAAATAAAACTTGTAGTAAGCTATGCAAAAATCTCCTCACTTCGTGAGAGTAAACAAAACCAACCAAAAAGAGAGTAAACAAAAACCAACCACAACCGCATTGACATGGGAGACCATTAGCTATAAAAAACCAGCTAGTTTTGCTGATTCAGTTCATTCTTGTAACGAACTTTGAAAGCAACGGACCTGAACAGGACCAGTAACAGAAGCACCAGTGAAAAATCGAGGCTGAAAACTACGGTCAGGTCACGACACATACTAAATTTCAAAAACATGTACGGAGAAAAGTCTACGAAAGAGGAGGGGGGTCTGGGATTTTCAAAACATGAGTCTACGTAGTATATGAACATTCCCTAGTTTTTAACTGACCCTTTTAAAATACACTACACAATAAAACCTCTAAATTCGACAGCATAAAATCATTAAAGCCTGACTGACAAACGGAAACAATCCGCGAATTTCGCGACATTCACAACTCCCCACATAATTTTCAGCGATCGTTTCGGGGAGTAATAGCAACAATCAATAGGCAACTAGCGCTTTGAAATTGGATCACTGTTGTAGAACCCCTTGATCCGAATTACACCTTGAAGCCAGCACCTTGCTATACATATTTGCGCCTTTGTTTTGATTTGCTGTGTTATTTTGACAGAATATTTGAGAGTGTGTTCGTTTGAGTTCATTATCAGGGGCGCATTATTAAGCTTGGGACCGAGCTTGGGACCGATGTGCTAGTACTGACTGAGCCAAGAAAAAATCGTTTTTGTATGGGACCTACTGGTCTTAGAGTTAGTCTATGGTAATAATCCTTCTATCCGATAGATATGGTGGCTTAAATCGGTAGCTTTGTTATGGTGATAAATTTAAGGAAGAAGTCATTGTTTACACCATGATAAAACACTTTTTCAAGAAGACTTCTAGGGTTTTTTTTTCATTAGGGCGAATCTACAATTGAGAGATTCTCTCCGGGCTCGCTCTCTTTCATTTTTTTTTTTCTATAAATTTATTTGGTCGTGAAAGTTAAAAAATAATTACATTATAATTGTTTCAAACTTCGCATGATAGGTGAAAATCTAGAGCTTGTACATCTATTCTATCATTAGCATCAACGAAATTGATGTAGGAGATGAACAGTTTTAGGATGCCAGCTCGCCTGCGGTGAGATATTCCATTTAGAGTTGGTCGTAGAAGGTCTCCGATTGGTATCTCACGTCTACCAGGGATGAATGTAGAGAGTCTTCGTTGAAGATGAATCCATGCATGCAATATCCGAGTACAATACCTATACTTGTGTTCGATTGTCTCTACTGCACGATTACAGTGTGTACAAATTTCACTATCCACCCGTCCGATGGTGTGATACAGTTTACGATAGTTGCCTTTCTCGTTGATGAGCATATACAGGGCGCTCTTCTGCTGGGGATGTTCCAAATTCGTCCATTGGTGGTTAGAGTGGGTCTCTAACTTGGCTCTCAGTTTGTTCCACAAAGTATCGGTGGATTGAATCGGCAGTTGGTTAGAGTTAGCGAAACAGTTGCAGTTGCTGCCGATCACTTACATCAGAAGATCGGCGGGACAGTCAGGGTTTCGTTCCGGAAACGCAAGGACTTGTAGAACGGTGGAGTTTCGAACTCTGGCAGGTTGGGTTATTAGTAGAAGATTTGGCGAAAGACAGGTAGCTGCAGTTTTGCTGCCTGGATCTCGTTGTCGAGCATCAGGAAGATACGGGCGGAACACTGTCCAGTGAGAGTTATCCTGGTTTTTGTCATTGAAACGTATGTACAGCGACTTGTGGAGAACCGGTGATAGGTACAGACTTTGAAGTTGCGAATGTGTTAAGAAGAGTGACCTTTTCGTGGAGAGGGAGTTCCCGAATCGAGTGAAGCCAAACGATGTAGGAGAATTTGTTTATCATGGCGTCCCAGTTTAGCTTGATCATCAGACGAATGGAGTTGGCGAAAATAATGCCCAAGATCTTCACGGTGTTCACTGTTCGTAGCCACGAAACGTTCATAGTGTTCGATCTGCTGGTGTCGCCAATGTCCACTGAGAGTGTTTTCTCTAGATTGAGTTTCGCGCCAGATACACTCTCAAAACGCGAGAATATTGCATTCGTGTCGATAATGCTCTGAGAATTTGTTGCGATAATGCTGATGTCATCGGCATAAGCGACGACCAGATTGTTGCCGCGGACACTTTCAAGTTTGCTAATGAGTGGCTGTAGGTAGATAGCAAAGAGCAGGCTAGACATAGGATCACCTTGGCGAACCGATCGTTCTATCGGGAAAGCCGCTGTCAGATGGCCGTTCACTAGTAACCGAGATGATGAGAGGCTAGATATGCGAGCGAGTAGGTCAACGAAGTCCCGATTTATCCCGAGTGAGCACATGGTCCGATGTAGGAAGACGTGTCGAACTCGATCAAAAGCATGTTCGAGATCAAAGCTGATCAACTTGGCGCTCTGTTTTTGTCTGATCAGCTGTGCCAAGCGGTCCTTGATGGAGAGTGTGGCTTGGAAAATGTTATGCGGGGGGTTCGCACATTTTTGAGCTCCACTAAGGATTCGGTGTGCTTGAGTTATTTTTTCGAGCCTGGATTTTAGAATACGTGAGAACATTTTATAATCGCAGTTTAAAAGAGAAATCGGTCTGTAATTTCGTGCGGATTCGCCGTTTCCTCCTTTTTTCACTAATACAATTGTCCCGTTGACGAATTGCGGGGGGAAGCGTTGTAGTAGTGCCTCGTTTAATATTAAATTGAGCTCACGATGGATAATGTCAAATGTTCTCAAATAGAACTCATTGGGTATTCCGTCGCTCCCTGGAGATTTTCTGCGAGCTGCTTCCCTTATAGCTAAAGATATTTCTGCCGTGCTGATCTCAGTCATGCTAGTTTCATTTGATTGGTCATTTTCAGGAACGGTGCGGTTGCACTCAAAAATATCGTCGATCGTGTAGCGTTGCTCTCTCTCTGAGTAAAGCCTTTGGTAATAATCTAGTAGGTGGTGCTCGATTGATTCGGATGAGTCGTAGCTTTCGTTTTGCTCACCGCGCAAGTGTGTTATGATAGTTCTTTTTTCCTCCGCTCTCCTAGATGAAACACAGATAAGGCTTCCCCGGTGACATATGGCTCGTTGATCCGCATAAAATTGTGTGTAAATTCTCGCTGAAGTGCAAGCATCTTACCCTTCACCAGTTTAATAGTGGCAAGTGCGGTGGAGTCGTGTAAATACCTATCGTAGGCTTGTTGCAGTTCTGTATAAAGGCGTTGGGATTCACGATGAAAGACGTCGTGAACGATCTTCGATTTCCATCTAAAAAAAGATTTAATTTTGGTTTCACGTAGTCGATCCACCAGTCCATCCAAGACGGGTAGTATCTCTTCTGTCGAGTCCAGAACTGCCATTGATATCGAAATTCGTTGATGTTTTCAGCTGTCAGTAGATGTGGACGGAGGGTCCAGAAGCCTCGACCTGTCTCTCTTCCGAGGTTGGAAAGGCACATGCGCATGGTGACTGCTTTGTGGTCAGAAAAACAACAAACGTGTGTGTCGATAGTTCGCAGCTGGTTTCGTTCACCGACGCTGACATAGATGCGATCAAGTCTGGCCGAAGAGTTGTGGGAGATGTGTGTGGGCCCTGCAGAGTGGGGTTGCAGTACTTCCCAGACGTCTACGAGTTGAAGCTGCTGAATAGTTCGCTGAAGTGTTGGACTATGGTTGTATCCTGATGCATCGCATTGCCGTACTACACAGTTGAAATCCCTGCCAGTATCACGTTGGGTGACATTCATAAACCATCCACCTTTACGTTTTTCATTCTAATATTTGTAGAGTATGCTAGCTAGTACTGTTGTGTGTCGATCTGTACTGAAGAATCCCTCGAATGTTTTATAACGGCGCTGTAATGAATGAAAGAGAGCGAGCCCGGAGAGAATCTCTCAATTGTAGATTCGCCCTAATGAAAAAAACCCTAGACTTAGTGTTCAACAAATTGATTCATGTCTGTTTGTCGGTGGTGTTCAACATTGCATCCAACATATTAACATCTACCTTAACAAACCTTGGTTTTGACTTGCTCCCTTCCTGGAATACCTTCGTTTTAGTTTTGACGTTTAATACGAAATGTAAACAAAAACAAAATTAATGTTGGCAAATGCTGCTTCGTAAAACATTCATAAAGTTGGTTGAAATAAGTGGATATTAGAAGTACTGGATTATTTTCTATAACATACAGTAAATAAAAGACAAACTGAGTGTGTTATCATTGCAGCGATGGATATCAAAAACGAGGTTAAAACAACCGATAAGGATTTTGAGAAGAAGAAATTCGTCGTGCGTAATGCATCTGATGTTCAACGGGCCAAGCTGGAGAAGCTGATGAAAAATCCGGTGAGTAAAATAACGATTTTGTTCCATTGCTATCCAACTAAGCATAATATTCCTCGATGTTCTTATTATTTCCAACTTGGATTGATCAAATCTGAAATAAAAATCAAATTTAGCCACCTACTGTTGTTTTATTCAGCTATTCCATTTAAACTGAGTGTGTTTGTTCTGTTGTAGTTTAAAGGAATCTGCACCATTTTCTAGTGCGTGTAGTTTATTTTAAGAAAAACGTGATACGGATTAAATCACTATTAGAAATGGATGTCTTGGTTATATCTAACATATCAAGTTATCATATGAATATATTAAGTGCAATGTTTTGAAACCATTCATTAGGTTTAAAAATTGGTTGCCAAAAATAGTCAACATTATCGAAGCCGACATTGGTATTTTATAAGAATCATTATTACTCAGAATCTTATCAAATGTTCTTGTAAACTTTATTTATTTAATCAATTCATTTTAGGAAAAACCCGTCATCATCCCCGAGGGACCAAGAGAGCGTGACTTCTCCAATGCCAGTCCGTCGTTTGTGCGAAATGTGATGGGCTCGAGCGCTGGAGCTGGTTCCGGCGAGTTTCACGTCTATCGCCATCTGCGTCGGAAGGAGTATGCCCGGCAAAAGCACATTCAGGAGAAAAGTAGATCCGAGCAGATGGACGATGACTTTCAGCAGAGGCTAGAGCAAAACAGGCGAGACACTGACGAAAAGACGGCCAAAAAACGGGCTAAGCGGCTGAAAAGGAAAGCGAAGCTGAAGGCTGCTAGGGGCAAAAAACCTAGGAAGGAAGAGAAGGAGGACAATACCGATAGTGAAGAGGATCAGGAAGAAGAGGACGAGGAGGAAGATGTGGGAGATAAAGTAAAAGTAGTGGAAGATCATGAAAAACGAGAAGCAGAAGAAAATCAGGAGAAACCGGAGCAAGTGAAGGAGAATGATGGAAATTCAAAAGTAGAGGAAAAAGTAGAAGCGAAGGTATCCGATGCAGAAGAAGTACAACCAACAGAACAGGAAGAGAAACATGATGATGACGAGAAAGAAGAAAAACAAAATGAGCAAAATCTCACTGAAAAATGTAATGAGGATAATAGCGAGGATGTCAATAATAAAGAAAAATAAATGATCTCAGAGTTTTAAAACATGTAGTTTCATCCCAGGCACTGCTTCTTCTTCTTCTTCTTCTTCTTCTTCTTCTTCTTCTTCTTTAGCATTTCAAGCTTATTGCTTTCACAATTAGCTTATTGCTTGCTCTCAACTTAGTGTTCTAGATGCGCTTCCACAGTTATTATTTAAGAGCTTTCGATGCCAGGTACCATTTTTGCATTAGTATGATTGTTTTTTTTAAATAATCATTTATTTGTACAGGCTCAATCGAATTAACTTTACAGAGCCAAATTTTCATACTTTTATACATCATTTATCTTAAAACTAAAGTTAGGAGGATAGAGCCGATTACTCGCGGCCGTCTTGAGGTGAATAAGAATTACAAATAACTGACGGGAAAGGGGGTGGGAATTCAAAGTATGGTTTACATAACACATTAAATTCTAAATTATCTAAACACTTATAACTATAGTATGATTGTGTGGCAAGCGTGGCCAGGGAGTCAAGAAATTTTCCTTAACGAAAAATTCCTAGACCAGAGCGGGAATCGAACCCAGCCACCTCCAGCATGGTGTTGCCTTGTAGCTGCACCTTTACTGACTGAGCTAAGGGAGGACCCCCAGGCACTGCTTGTCTGTGGCTAATGTGTTTAATCATAAACAGATTCTACCTCTGTGATGGCGGCCACATCAGTTGATCACCGTTTCCGTCCTGGTTAAGACCAATGCTGGCAAATCTCGTGGCCGTTACGCGACAATGAAAAAACAGGTCATCTCACTATTCCCAGAAGTTCGGAACTATTCTTTTCAACCATCATGAAGTTATGAGATTTATTCTCATTCGATTTTCTTTCCTAAATTTCTAGCTAGTCTACTTGCATTTAGCCAACCAATAGTATGTAAACGATTGAGTGCACATTTTCACTTATGTTTTGCGATGAAACTAAAAATAATATCAAGTACATTTATCATTTGTAATAGCGTGACAAAAACACTATCACGAGCTATCATGACGAAAAAATCAATGAGATTCCATCATCGTGTCTTGCCCGGTGAGATTTACGTATTTCGGTAAAAAGTGTCCATTTTTCATTGAGAGCGACATTTCTAGGGTTTTTTTTTCATTAGGGCGAATCTACAACTGAGAGATTTTCTCCAGGCTCGCTCTCTTTCATTCATTACAGCGCCATTATAAAACTTACGAGGCATTCTTTAGTACAGATCGAAACACAACAGTGCTGGCTAGCATACTCTACAAATAGTAGAATGAAAAACGTAAAGGTGATTGGTTTATGAATGAAATAGAGCGAGCCCGGAGAGAATCTCTCAATTGTATATTCGCCCTAATGAAAAAAACAAACTAGATTTGTCAGCCCTTGTTACGACAATAACCTTTAGTCAACTAAACTAACTATTTCCTTTATAGTTTTTACAATATGTCTGATGGTAAAACTCCAAATAACCATAAAGGGTGATACGGTCAAAATTTGGTCAATATCAACTTGACGTATTTTTTTCAATTTTGCATTTAAAAAACCTGAACACCCCTCATTTTGAAGGTGTGTGTGTAGAATGTTGCTCCTATTTTGATTTTGGAATTCACTCTTCAGTTGTCAAAATGCCGTCCAAGCAAGAAGAGCAGCGTATCAAAATTTTGCTCGCGCATCGAGAAAATCCGAGCTACTCGCACGCAAAGTTGGCAAAATCGCTAAAAGTTGCCAAATCAACCGTTACAAATGTAATTAAAGTGTTTGGGGAACGTTTGTCGACAGCCAGGAAGTATGGATCGGGGGGAAATCGAAAACCGGAAGCCGCTGAGACGACAAAGAGAGTTGCCGGTAGTTTCAAGCGAAACCCTAACCTATCTTTCCGAGATGCCGCAAATAAGCTGGGTGTATCGTCTACAACCGTGCATCGAGCCAAAAAACGAGCCGGACTATCGACTTACAAGAAGGTAGTGACTCCAAATCGCGATGATAAACAAAATACGACGGCCAAAGCGCGATCCCGGAAGCTGTACACGACGATGCTGACGAAGTTTGACTGCGTGGTAATGGACGACGAAACCTACGTCAAAGCCGACTACAAGCAGCTTCCGGGACAGGAGTTTTATACGGCAAAAGGAAGGGGAAAGGTAGCAGATATTTTCAAGCACACGAAACCGTCAAAGTTCGCAAAGAAATATCTGGTTTGGCAAGCCATCTGTACCTGTGGCTTGAAAAGCAGCATTTTCATAGCTTCCGGGACTGTCAACCAAGAAATTTACGTGAAAGAGTGTTTGAATAAACGTCTGCTGCCTTTCCTGAAGAAACACGGTTGTTCCGTACTGTTTTGGCCGGATTTGGCATCTTGCCATTACGGTAAAAAGGCCATGGAGTGGTACGCCGTCAACAACGTGCAGGTGGTTCCCAAGGACAAGAACCCTCTCAACACGCCAGAGCTCCGCCCAATTGAGAAATACTGGGCTATTGTCAAGCGGAACCTAAAGAAGACCAAAAAAACTGCTAAGGACGAGCAGCAGTTCAAGGCAAACTGGCTTTCTGCGGCGAAGAAGGTGGACAAGGTGGCTGTACAAAATCTGATGGCAGGGGTCAAGCGTAAGGCCCGGCAATTCGGATTTGGAAAAGCGGAAGCCTAACTGAATATTTTTCCTGAATTTTATACTAATTGAACTTGAAAAAGAAATTTAATTTGATTTTTTAAATAAACGATTTCACCTATTTACACGCGTTTTCCCTTGACCAAATTTTGACCGTATCACCCTTTATTCTGAATAGGTAGTTAAGTTCAGTTACCATAGAAAATGATAATGTTTGGTTTTTCACCCCTCGGCTAGATTTTTCACCGTTATGAGGCGGGTAGGCTTATTTCCCTACGTTCGGAACCCATGTAAATTAAATGTGGCTGTCACTTTTCCTTGTGGAATAATATTCCGTTCGATTATTCCGCAAGGAATACTGACATTTCACCCGTACTGGAGCTGTCGTCAATTACAAATAGCAAACATTATTTCAGGCCTTTAATTGTCAGCCTAGTAAGCAGGGTTAAGCAATCAAAATAACACTAAAAATATACTAAATATTCATGATATAATAAACAACGGGAAAAGGGATGGACCATCAGGACACCCAAGTGAATCGATCTGAATATGTAGCATGGGACTGCCCCCTCCCTATTGTTAACATTTCGCGGAACGAAGGCAGTCTCTTCGACTCCATTTATTGGGTTTATTCTATCAAGGGGTCAATTCTATACTCTCTGGATGCCGTTTTTCTGTCATATCGGCTTAGCTTGGGTTCTAGTTTTCGATCTACACCTTAGACGCTGTTTAAAATAGATATTGTTTTATTTTTATATTTAATACAAGCTGAACCCGGTGCGAGCGATGCTACACAACTAAATGTATGAAAATTGAATAGAACTAGTGCATTTACGATAGTTTTTCGGAATGATTTTTGATAATATATTTTTATTTGCTAATGTGTGACTTCGATTATAGAGTTTTATTTTTGAATTTTGTTTTTGTTTATGTTTTTAATTTTATCCTCTATGGTTTTTCTTTCTTTTTCTTCATTTCATAGACAAAAATGGTATTTTCAAACTACGCCCTATCCTGTCAGTTTGGACGTAATTTTCTTTTGCATAGCCTTAAACTAACTTCTTTTGCATAATGTAGCACACAGAGTAACTCAACCATCTCCTTTTCTTGACTAAGAAGGGGTATCAGAACAGGCTTCTTACCCGAGAAATACACATTTTGTGTTTTAGTTGCCTGTATAATTCTCATGTCTGGTTGAAATTTGTGTTTCATTTGTATGGGAGCCCCCCACCTCCCTTTCTAGTGGGCGGAATGTGTCTCGAACCACAATGCCGAAGTTGGTTGCATTTTCTTGAGTTCTCAAGCTTTGCAGACATTTGTGTTTCATTTGGATGAGAGCCCCCCTCCTTTCCATAGGGAGAAGGGGTCTCGAGTAATTGCCACCCTCTGCCAAATTTGTTTCGTTTTGCTTGATTAGTTCTCGCATTATGCAGAAATTTATGTTTCATTTGTATGAGAGCTCTCCCTTTCCAGACGAGGAGGGGTCTTGAACCAGCATATAAAAAAAATCCTGCCTCCTAAAACCCCCACATGCCAAATTTCGTTCCATATGCCTGATTAGCTCTCGAGTTATGCAGAAATTATGAGAGCCCGCCCAATTCCAGAGAGGGAGCAAAGTTATTGTTCAACCGATGAACGGACACCAAACAATGGTTAAATGAACAATACAGATTTGTACACAGATTTTCATCAGCCGGATACAGATAAAAAAGATTTTTGGATGTGAGAATACAGGTTGACCATGAAAAAAATGTGGCAAGGATTTTTTTTTCATCGCTGTAGGCTTGAAACAGAAAGGTCAAAAAACATCATCAACTCATACTTAAATAAAAAAGAAACTTATACATTAAATAATCTTCTCCTTAGCATTCTTTATCTCCCGTTTTTTTCTTTCTCTCTGTGTTTTAACTTTCCCGCATTTACATTCTCAAGTTATAATGATTAACATTCGATAAAATTGAGATTAAATTAATGAAAAGAAAGCCACATCAACATTACGCCTCAATCAAAATTTGTTCTTGCACTGTTTTTAGCATCCACACATTAGGAAACGAAAACATATATTCCAAAGCTAAAAAGCAGTAGAATGGATGGCCCTTTTGTTTATGCACGGTAGAGACATCTACAATTTGTAGATGGGTACGTGAAACTAAGCTCATCTTTGAAGATGCTCGGTGGTTGGTCCAACAATCAATATGCAACTAGCGATTTGAAGTTGGTTCACTGTTGTAGAACCCCTTGGTCCGAAGAACACCTTGAAGCCAGCACTTTGCTGTGCATATTTGTATTTGTGCAAATCGTATTTGTATGGGACCTACTGGTCTTAGAGTTAGTCTATGGTTAGTCTGCGCAGAGTTTGCCGAGGGACATGGTAGTTGAACATTGTCGAGACTCTGTTAAAAACACGCTGCACTCCTCCGATCGCGCCGTTACACTATGCAATGCCCTTGGTTGAACGTTAAAATTAATCTGCTACAGCATGGTGCTGCAATCGATTTTGCCTTGTAAAATGTCTGAAACAAAGAGAGCCCTGGATGTGTCTCGACGAACCCGAAGCGGTGCAAGATCGATCAATCGACAACGACTCTCGTAACTCCGCATACGAAACGGGTCTCTCCAAGGCAACCTTCTCAAAGCAAAGCGTACAAACCTGCGTTGAACAGATTCGACTCTATTCCCGCCATTAATATAGCTCGGATTCCAGACGGCAGAGCAATACTCCAGAGTGGATCGCACCAGGGAGCAATAAAGGGATGTCAAGCAGTAAATATCGTAGAAGTCTTTAGTCATCCGAAAAATAAAGCCTAGAGCTGTTGACGCCTTGTCCACGATGTACGAGAAGTGAAACTTGTACGTCAACTGAGAATCCAGAATAACTCCTAGATCTTTTGCGTAAGTCACAAGTTTGATTACCGTGCCTTGAAGCTTATAGTCGAAGATAATCAGCTCCTTTTTTCTAAAGAAAGTGATCACCGAACACTTCTCCGGATTAACCACCTGACGGTTGAGGCTGCTCCATGCTCCGGTGAGCAAAGATTTGCCGCTGCTGGAGGTGACAATCGTTGATAGACTGGATTCGTAAAAAGATCTTCAGGTCATCAGCATACGAAAGACGGGGGCCTACGAGGGCTAGGTTTACATCATTGAAGTACAGCAAGAAGATCAGCGGCCCTAAGTGACTCCCTTGAGGTATTCCTGAAGTGGCTGGAAAAACGTCGGACATACAATCACCAACAGCAACTGCCAGCAGCCGATCAATGAGGTATGAGCGAAACCATTGTAAGAGACTTCCATTTGTTGTAATATTAGCATTGAGTGCTCCCCCGTCTAACGAACAGTGACAGTTTTATCCGAAGTACTACCAACTTTCCAGAGCTACACGAGTAACCTTGTTGGCGTGTGTTTTTTTCCTTTTTTTTTTTATTCGAGTGCGAACAGTCGTACAGTTAGCATCGTATTCATGAATAAACTAAATTTTGTATTTCGATCAATAAAACAATTATTTCGTTTTCTTTCTCGATTGACGGCCGACTGATCCACAGGTTATGGGCCCAGTGACGCGGCGCGTATGAGAGAACCGGAATCGGAAAAGAAAAAAAAGCTAATCCCGTGGACTCGGAGTGATTTTTTTTTCAATGTGATAGCAGCCGGGACGCGTCAGTGTACAAAATGGCGGATGCAAGGGTGTCTTTCGAGAGGCTGAACGATTTCAACTGGAGCAGCTGGAAGTTCCGCATGGAACTGCTGCTGTTGAAAGAGGAGCTCTGGGATGCCGTGAATAATCCGAAGCCTGAAAATGTTACTGCTGCAGTGACTGCTGTTTGGTCGATCAAGGACGCCAAGGCTCGTGCGACGATCGGGCTCGCACTGGACAACAATCAATTGTGCCACGTTCTGAATACTGCGACTGCTCATGAAATGTGGCAAGCGCTAAAAGGATATCATGAACGAAGTTCGCTGACAAATAAAATTCATGTTTTGCGCAAACTGTACTCACTTCGTCTGTCGGAAGGCGGAAGCATGTCCGACCATCTTGGTGAAATTGCGCAGTTAGTGAATCGTTTGTCCGGAATGGGTGAAAATTTGGCGGAACATTTGATAATCGCTCTCGTGTTGTCAAGCCTTCCGGACTCATATAGTGCATTAATTACGGCTTTGGAAAGTCGTAGTGAAGATCAACTTAGGTTGGATCATGTGAAAGGGCAACTGCTAGATGAGTGGCGAAGAAGAAGTGACAATAATAGCGGAGGAAATATGGTTGTCGAAAAAGTACTGAAAACGGGTGCTAAACCGCAAAGCAATGTGAAACCGAAAGTATGCCACTACTGTAAATTGGAAGGGCATTTTCGTCGCGACTGCCCGAAATTCGCTGCAGATCAAGTGAAAAAGCAGAGTACTCCGAAGCACGAAAAGCAGCAGAAAGCAAAAGTGTGTCATGAAGAAACTGCTGAATTTTGTTTTGCTGCTCGTGAAAATGACAATGACGATTTCTGGTATCTGGACTCGGGAGCCAGTGCTCATATGACAAACAATGCCAAGTATTTGGTTGAACTTAAGGTTTCAAAGAGTGGTGATGTGTGTTTGGCGGACGGTAAGAAGTTGTCGGCTACGGGAAACGGAACCGGAAAGCTTGTCGCGCTGAACGAAAGTGGTGAGAAGAAGAACGTTACTTTGAATAAAGTGTTATATGTGCCGAAGCTAGCGAGCAATTTGCTGTCGGTCGGAAAAATAGCCGACGAAGGTTTTGAGGTGTTGTTCACGCAAACGGATTGCCGCATCTTGAAGAGTGGACAGACTATGTTGCTTGGTGAAAGAAGAGGAGGGCTGTATAATCTGAAACAACCACAGTATCAGTCGTTGCTGTCGATGGTGCCGCATACGGATTGCTGCCAGCATCTGTGGCATCGCAGGCTGGGACACCGACATCCGGATGCTGTGAAGCGAATCGTCACGGAGGACATGGGAAATGGCTTGCAGCTGCGTGACTGCGGTGTGAGATCTGTTTGCACCGTGTGTTGCGAGGGAAAACTCGCAAGAAAGCCATTCCCAAAAGCATCGGAAACGAAATCCGCTGCAGTCTTGGAGCTGGTTCACACGGACTTAGCTGGTCCGTTGGAAGTGAGTACCCCTCGTGGCAACCGTTTCGTCATGACCATGATCGACGATTACAGTAAGTACACGATTATTTATCTCCTCAAGTACAAATCTGAAGCTTTTGACAAAATACGTGAGTACGTGAGTTACGTGCACAACAAGTTCGGTCGCAAACCGAAAGTATTGCGTACCGATGGCGGCGGTGAATATAGCAGTGCGACGCTGCTTAAGTTTTTGCGGGAGAGTGGAATTACGCTACAGCAGACAGCACCATACAGCCCCCAACAGAACGGGACGGCTGAACGCAAAAACCGTTCTCTGCTGGAGATGATGCGGTGCTTGCTTTCCGAAGCCGGAATGGATAAAAAGTACTGGGAGAGGCTGTTTCATGTGCGAATTACTTGTTGAATCGTCTTCCGTCTGCAACCATCGATTGTACTCCGTATGAACTGTGGCACGGAACAAAGCCCAAGTATGGTCATTTGAGGGTATTTGGTTCGCATGCATTTGTTCACATTCCGGACCAAAAGCGTCAGAAGCTGGACAAGAAGGCTGTGCGGATGGTATTCGTCGGATATGAGGAAAATCGAAAAGCGTTTCGTTTCCTCGATGAAGCAACAAACCGGATCTATGTGAGTCGGGATGCCGTCTTTCTGGAAAATGAGCTGAAGGTGCAGGAGTCCGTGCGGGGCATTGAAATACCGAAGGAACGTGAACTATCACCGGAGGTACATGTCGATATGACGAGCGGTTCTGCCGAAGCCGATTATCAGCGTGAGGAAGAACATAACGACGAAGAATCAGTTCTGGATTCGGATGATGAGCAGGATTATACGGTGATGCCTGAAACGAATGAAAGTAGTTATGATAGTGCTTCTGAAGTACTAGGTGAGTCCAACAGCGAACCATTTTTCGAAGGTTTCCCGGAAGAAGAGTTTTTCCGACGGTCACAGCGGATAACGAAAGGGAATCAACCTAAGCGTTTTGTTGATCAAGCAGCAAACGTGGTACGAGTGGATGCAGAATCGGAACCTCGCAACTTGAAAGAAGCAAGAGCATCGAAGAACTCCACTGCATGGCAGGAAGCCATGGAAGCGGAAATGGAGAGCCATGCAGATAACGCGACGTGGGAGTTGACATCTCTGCCCTCAGGAAGGAAAGCAGTTGGAAGCAGGTGGGTATACAAAATAAAGCGAGATGCAGCTGGGCATGTGAACAAATACAAGGCAAGGCTTGTAGCCCAGGGTTACTCACAGCAATACGGAGTTGACTTTGACGAAGTGTTTGCGCCAGTGACGAACCAAGCAACGTTTCGTTCTCTTCTCGCTATTGCCAGCATGCATGGTATTGCATTGAAGCATTTGGACGTACGTACAGCGTACCTTCACGGTGAGCTCGATGAACAAGTTTTCATGAAGCAGCCACCGGGATTCGAGGAACCAGGACGAGAGCATCTGGTGTGCCGGCTGAAAAAGAGTATATATGGATTGAAACAGTCGGCGGCAAGATGCTGGAACAGAAAACTTCACGAAGCATTGACCAGGATGAAGTTCAAGCAAAGCCAATCGGATGCGTGCCTCTACACAAAAGTCGTTGACGGTAACATCGTATACGTCCTGATATATGTTGACGACATAGTTGTTGGGTGCAAGGATGATTCTCAAACCGCGAAAGTGTATGAGTCTCTGAAAGAAATTTTCGACATTGTTAACCTGGGAGATCTGAGCTACTTTTTAGGTATGCAAATCGAGAGGAAGGACGGGAAGTATAGCATCAGTCTTCGTGGCTACATTGACCAATTAGCAGATCGTTTCGGGATGAAAGATGCGAAGCCGGCTAAGACGCCGATGGACATTGGTTACTTGAAATTAATCGACCGTGGTGAACCTTTTGAGGATACAACGGGGTACCGCAGTATGATTGGAGCGCTGCTATATATTGCTGTTCATGCCAGGCCGGACATATCTATAAGCACGTCAATTCTGGGCCGCAGAGTAAGTAGCCCAACTGCGGCTGACTGGGTGGCAGCAAAGAGGATCATTCGTTATCTGAATGGAACGAAGGATTGGAAGCTGGAGTTCACCGGAACAGGAGGCGATCTCATCGGATATTGCGATGCCGATTGGGCGGGAGATCAGGAGTCTCGTAAGTCGACAAGCGGATACAGTTTCTTGTTAGGAGGAGCAGCTATATCGTGGACTAGCCGTCGTCAAACTTCTGTTACTCTGTCATCAATGGAGGCAGAGTACACATCGTTGAGTGAAGCTTGCCGGGAGGCTGTATGGTTGCGGAAGCTGCTACGCGAGATGGGAGCAGTGCAGAAGACTCCAACCATGATACACGAAGACAACCAAGGTTGCATTGCTTTCGTTCGATCAGATAGAGCTACGAGGAGATCAAAACATATTGAAACGCAGGAACATTTTGTGAAGGAGTTGTGCCAGCGAAACGAAATTCAGCTTATCTATTGCTCTACCGAGGAGATGGCCGCCGATATTTTGACAAAGCCGCTGGGAACTCTGAAGCAGCGTAAGTTTGCCAGAATGTTTGGTATGACACCAGTGCCAGGATCCGGAAGCACTAAATGAGGAGGAGTGTTGTAATATTAGCATTGAGTGCTCCCCCGTCTAACGAACAGTGACAGTTTTATCCGAAGTACTACCAACTTTCCAGAGCTACACGAGTAACCTTGTTGGCGTGTGTTTTTTTCCTTTTTTTTTTTTTATTCGAGTGCGAACAGTCGTACAGTTAGCATCGTATTCATGAATAAACTAAATTTTGTATTTCGATCAATAAAACAATTATTTCGTTTTCTTTCTCGATTGACGGCCGACTGATCCACACCATTTACTCCAAGCTTATTTAGTTTTGCGATAGCGATGTCGTGGTTGAGCTTGTCAAAAACTATAGTATAGATGACGTCCGTTTGCGCCCTTTCGGTCATGTTTTCCGTAATAAACGAAGTAAGACATAACATATTAGTGGTAGTGGAGCGGCCGACCATAAACCCGTGTTGATCTTCACTTAAGAATTGCTTGCAATGGGAGAGTAGAGGTTCTATTATAACGAGCTCAAATAGTTGCGATACCGCGCTCAAAGACGACATGATTCGGTAATTATCGACATCTCGTTTGGTTCACTTCTTGAGAACTGGAAACAAGTGAGCAACCTTCCAACACGTTTGATGTGAAAATCTGGAACAGACAAAGCAAGGGAACTGGCAGAATGGAAATGTGTATTTTTAGAAATATTGATGGAACTCCATCGGGGCCAGGGTTGAAGGATGACTTGAGCTGCGATGCAGCGTTGGAGATCATCGCAATACTGATATCGATTGCTCCAAATGAGTAACCATGCAGAGGAACGTTGTTCGTAGCCGCGGTTATCTGATCGTCAGTAACATTTTCGTCAGTAAATATGCTTGCAAACTTGATCGAAAACAAGCGACAAATATCCTCAGGAATGGAAGCGGTTTCACCGTTCAAGACCATGGACGATGGTAGTCCAGACTACCTGCGCTGCTGATTAACATATCTCCAAAAAGATTTCGGACGTGATTTCAGCTTTCTTTAGGCATTTAGTAGCTATCGAGAGTAGCATAGCCGACTAGCCCGCTTGAACTCGTAATTGAGCCTTACGCAGAAATGTTTCAAGGGAAACGTGCGATATTCAGTGTATCTTCGTAGTGCTGCTCTCTTGGTCGATTTAAGCTTTTTTAGTTCCTTCGTCTGCCACGGATGAAGAGAGTCTCTCTGGCGGATAGTTTTCGGCACAATGATTTATGCCAAGATAGAAGAAAATGTGAGAGCGGCTTCGTTAACGTCGTCAACGTCCAGAATTGTATCCCAGTCTATGTTGGCCAGCATCTCGGTTATGCTACGATGGTCGGCTTTCCGGAAATCATACGACACAAGCGCTGGAAAGTCAGCATAGTCGTTGTCCAGACTTTTAGGAATGATGTGGGACATGCTTAACCAAAGGGGCGGAGGCCGTAGAGATGAACGGCGTAGTGTCTCGAGCACTTACAAAGCAGAGGGCCAAGCTACGGTGATTTTCGTTCACTACGTGGTTAATTTGGGAGAGTGTTGCCACGCTTGAGCTATCGGGAAGATGTGAAGCTTCTGAATGAAGCACGGATCTTTCGCAGTCAGGATGGAGAAAGCCACTGCGAGACGATTTCCACGAAATACCAGTCAAATTGAAGTCACCTACCATGGATTTTTCTTCAATCATGCACACAAAGAATAATGATTATTAAAATTAAAAAACCATTGCCAAAATTGAAAAGTTGCGTTTTTCGTAGAAAGCGGGTTGTTTTCAAAATAAAAATTTGTCTGTAAGAAAATGTACAGAGCCATTTAAAAGTTGAAACTTTCAAAACAAATTGTAGAACTGTCAAATCGAAAGTATGGCATTGTTGGAAAAAAGTGAATTATTTTATTCTTAAAGTTTATAAACTTTTATCAAGAAAGTGTCGAGCGGTAAAAATAAAAATGTTCTATTTGCATTGAAATAAAAGATATTTTAAGGTTTTATTTTCAGATAAATAGAAGAAGTTTTTTTTTGTAACTTTATTACAGTGGCTTTCAGCCTCCTGGGCTGGTTCGCCACTTAAATAGAAGAACTGTTATTGATGAAAAGAAATTATTTTTATTATAGACAAAACTTCAACCAATGTTTTACATCTCGAGAGATCCATTTCCTAACTGAGAAACTTCTGGCATCTGTTGCCGTTCATCGTCGCTTATGGTTCCGCTGCAAAAAATGGGGGTTAATTAATTCAATTAAAACTTTAATATTCATGTATAGTTACGTACCGATTCTTCAGACATAGGTTGTTGCTTTTGTTTTTCGTCGATTGTGCTAAGCATCACGGAGTTTTATTTTCGAAAAACGCATTTTTTACAAAACGTACGGAAGCAGTCCTAAACAACGAACCACGCAGTAGTTCTCCACAGTTGACGCGGACAACAATAGCGAAAAATTCCAAACAACGACGACGATAACGACGTGGACAATGACTTGCTTTGTGTTGGTGTATTTGACAGTTCTACAATTTTCACGGAGAAAGTAGAATCTTTTAAATTTTCACACTAAACCGAAAAAATACAATTTCAAATCCAATACATAACATTTGTATTAGATAAGTTTACTTTCAATTTAATGAAAAATAAACACTTTTTAGAAGAAAAGCGCAACACTTTTAATGAAACAATTTTCCTTTTTTGTGTGTGCACAAACCGCTTTAAATTAAAATTTCATTTGATTTTTCTAGAAGCATTTTAAATTGTTCGTCCTATACTTTAACATGTGAGCTGTCAGATTTATCACCACTCCACTCGGTGTCTTCTTCTTTTTTCAACCTGGATTTTTCCATAGTCATATCTAATCAGTTTTAATCTTTTAATGAGTCTCGCTGCAATAAAAAAAAAGATTAGGATTCAACCCTGAAATGGAATACCTTCTTTTCCCTGCATCAACAACCGAAGTTGTCAAATTCTCTCTGTCTGTCCGTCACATGAGCGATTGGAAAACATGCGAGCGAGTTTGTGTTTACATCGTCCTGGATGAGATTTCAACCGCATGTTGCATAATTTTCGTTCGAAAATCACGAGTGATTTAAAGAGTTCTATTACCTTTGAGTTTGTTAATCTTGTGCATTTTCTTGTTACTTGCTGCTGGTTGTGATTTTTTTGAGGACGATAAATTTCGCATTACCATTTTGAGAGATAGATTGCGAAATTATTGGGATCCATCGTGCGCTGCCGTTGTCTTCCTGATTTGACAGCTACCCGCTGCTTCCTACAGTAGTGGTAGTGCAGAACCGTTTTCTTGCCATTCTCTTACGAGTGTCTCCAATCGCGGAGTGATCTTTCTTTTCGTGTGTGCTCTGGCTCGCAGTTGGATTCTCCCGTCGCGAAGTGAAGGTAGTGAAATTATTCCGTTCTTGAAACACGCGATATTCGGTTGTGGAATCCTCCATCCAAAGGAGGACAAAGTTTAAGTGTGCAATTCCGCGAGAAGAAGTGTTCCTGCTTCCTGCCGTTCGGGATAGATTCCGGAAAAGTGCAGAAAGGGTTCATGTGTGATTGAGTGGTGTGACTTTGGAAGTGGAATTACGTGAATAGAACGTGTGAGATTTTTCAGCAAGGAAGCACCGGAGAAACGATGGCACTTGGAACGGAGAAAGTCGAGCAGGATTCGATGGTGGTACCGGCAGCGGCCAAAAGTGGACCGAATGCCAATGCGGAATCCAAGAAGAAAGGTTAGATATTCATCCATTCTATCACAGTAACGTAACGAAGGTCTTATTCGTCAATGTCCTATGGAAAAACGCCGCTCTGGACTGTAGAGATTCTTCTGCCTACATGAATTTCGGGGCTAGTATTAATAGCTATTCGTCATTTGATTGCTAATCGATAATCACAATGACCAAGACTAGATTTCCCAACTTGGTGGGAGAGGATTCCATGTGCCCAATGTTCTGGAATCGATTCGGAACGTATTCGGAAAGAACGCATGCAGCAGCAGCACACGGGTAGTCATATAATCAGTTACGTAATGACCTCCCGTAACTCGTCGCGGCGAACCGAGAAGCTCGCTGCTATGCGGTTCAGAAAATGTTTGCTCTCATTCTCTGTACCGTTGGTTGTTTGGCTGGATTTCGATTGTAGAGTGGTAGCGTTTTGGAAAAGTTCCTTACTTCGATGGAAGGACATCGTTGCTATCGATTGCGATCGGTCGGCAAATCTATGCAGGTCCAAATGGCAAAACAAAGAAACATCGGAATCGAAAAATGATTTTTGCAGAATGAACTGATTGAGGTGATGAAAAATGTCTGTATGGAGGGTGTAGCTCTCTTTTGCCTATGGGAGAGAACCCGGAGAGCTGTGCGATCTGAGCACTCGCTCTCTCTATGTGTCGGCACAATACATTCACCGGAACCGTATAGAACCTATGTGTGGTGTATTGCAAGCCGGTCAGTATAGAAACTGTGCATGCATTGGGATTGATATGTAGATCAGTTTGACTGTTTAAAAACATCTTATTCAGGACGATTTTTGACATGACGCAAAATTTACTAGTTGTACACAGCGAACATTCTGTGGCCTGGAGACTTTTGAAATACAAGAATGTAAAGCTAGACTTTAAATTGTTGGCAAGTTATGTACGCATACCAGTTGCTAAATCACTGCATTGATTACTACATACAAAGTATGGCCGAGAGTCCTTTTGCCTTCAATTATTCATTGCTAGATAACTAAATTTTCTTAAAATATGTCATGTGAAACACTCAATGAGAAATTGCAAAGCACTAAACATAAAACCCTAAATATCAGTTTATTATGACTTTATACGACACCTTCTACATTCTGTTAAAACTTCCGATGCCTCTTGTAGCAACATTTTGTATTGTCTCAATTCCGTAATGCTATGAAATTGTATTAAATATTCTAACGATATTATATTTAATTCAGCTTAAATCTAGATAGGGTTTGCTTCTTGTCTCAAAGAAAAATAGGCGTTGAGCAACCAAATCATGACGACTTTTTTCGTTTCGTCATCCTAAATGTCTTATAAAAAACCAATTTACGTAATTAGCGCATGACCACTTTAATGCTGTTTTTATGTGGTCTTTCAAACAATGAATTTTATTCATATTCAATATTCTATATTTCAAGCTAAAATAGTATGGTCACAATGGCACTACCAATAACACTACCTCCACGCTTATTTAATTATTAATTGATAAACTAACATAAGATTTTCCATCATTTTAGACTGAAGCCAAAATCACGGAAGTAGTTCAGGAGCGTTTAAATGCTGCTTTCCAGAGTAAAAGTTCAATTCAACCATACGTTATTGCAGTAGGCTCTATCGAGAGTCAAATATCGGGATATTATGTAGTGTTGGATAATCTCGTTTTTCATGTTAGAAACGCTGCTCAAGCCTTTGATCTTCATTTTAAACTTCATACTGTTTTTCACTTGCAATACGCGAATGAATGCGAATACGTACTGAAGTTTGAACAACAATATTTCTACAATTTGAGTTATCCTGGCGATCGGAACGAGTCAATTATTTTAGCATTGATTACAGATTTAAAACGCTGGTAATTTTTATTCTTATTCGTTCAGTTAATAACTATTTTATTTCACTGCTTTTTTTATATATGAGCTGTTCAAGCTGTTTTATGTTTCATTTATAATTTCACTACGGTATCCAGGCATATTATATGTTTTCTGAAATAAAACATGTGTTCAATAAATACAAACATAAATAACAAAAATGCTCTTTCAGTCAAAACATGGATGAAAATCTCGTTCTCCAATCATTCAGCAACAACAAGAAAAACCAGACTAACAAAATAATTTGATATTTGACAATAGAAACAAATATATTGATAATGAGATAATCACTATCATTAAACTGTGCACGAGTGTTTTTTTTCTGAAGAAAAAAAAGATGCAGTCGACTGATATCACCCTAGCCATGGAGCAAATAATGTAGAGACAGTTTCTTTGTATAAACAAGAATAACGTGATCAAAACTTGACTGGTATGTCAGCAGAACTAAATTGAAACACATACTAATGCTTTTTTTTTTTTAAATATTAGCATTGAGTTTGAAAATGACGCGGATCTGAATGGGATTCAATGATTTGACTCTTCTCTGGTTTAATCCGAACATGTTTATTAGGATGCAATACGCCTATCGTCATATGAATAAAAGAATTCTTCTTTTTTTTTGCTTAAAGTTTAAACACAATAAGAGTTATTACCATCAAAATATGAAGATTCGGGTATTAATGTAAAGAAATTGGGTTCTTATTTGAATTAAAGTCTTTCCTTTCTCTTTTATGCAATTAACTCGACATTCCTGATTAACTGATGCATTTGTTTAAAATCTTGGATCGAATCTATTTTGTTGCAGATGTTTTGTTGTGCCGGATGTACTGACATACACTTTGATAAAACCGATTATCTCAAACACGTGAAAAATCATGTTAACATAAAAGTGTACACTTGTATTTGTCAAAAACGATTTGACACGTATAAACGTTTCCGCAAACATTTACACATATGTCGACAACCCCAATCTTTGGGTGAAGCCATGGCAGGTTCTTCTGGAACGGATAACGCACCTTCTTGTAGCATCAATGATGAAAATTCTTTCCACGACAGTGTACACGAGCTCGAGGATGATAGGAATAATGCTCCTGGAACAAGCAAAGTCTCTCATCACAGAATCGACGAAGAAAATCCTGCCAATCGAAGTGAGCATAGTGAGCAAGATGTAGACATAGAAACTAAAGCTTTTGAAACAATCGATGTTCATTTTACCAAGTTACTACTGGATCTCATGTCAGATTCTGTGTTGAGCCGTAAGAAAGCTGTAAGTTTTGTTCAAAAAATCAATGTGTTTTCTAAAACATTGCTGGAGCTGGTCCGAGATAGTTTGAAGCGATTTGTACATCAAAATCAGTTTGAGCAATATGACAAAACTGTTGAAAATTTTTCTTCAAAGTTTTCATTAGACAGCGAATGGAAGATTCAAGAGTATCTAAAGAGCAAAAACATGTTTTATGAACCGGAGCTTGAAATAGTAGATAACCCGTTGATACCAATAACCAAGCAGGGAGAAAGAGTATTACGAAAAAAAAAGTTAAATGTTGCAATATCTGACATCGGTATGGTATTAAAACAATTTTTCGAACGCAAAAACCTATTAAATTTGACACTGACGAATATGGATCGACTGATAAATGACACTACTGGAAAAATAAGCAACTACCTACATTCAAGGAACAAGCTGGCATTGTAGACTACTTCAACTAGAACCCGGTAAAATTTATGTACCCCTATTCTTGTATAACGATGATTTCGAACCAGATAATGCCTTGGGAGCGCACAAAGGAAAGAATGCACAATGTGCATTTTATTTCTCATGCCCAGTAATCCCGCAGCGATTCAGAGGAAAACTAAACAGTTTGATATCTGTGATGTTCATAAATTCGAATCTTAAAAAAATTCGGCCTCAAAGAGTATTCAACAAATTGATAGAAAAATTGCAACTGTTACAAGCCACAGGAATCGATGTACGTACTTATGATGGTATTAAAAAAAATCATCCCGTACTGTGCATGTTCACCGGAGATAATTTGTCCCTCAACTACATCGGAGGATTCACTACGAGCTTCAGGGCAACGAGATTTGGTCGAACGTGTGTATCATCTCGCGATGAAATGAGTGTCATGATAGAAGAGGATACTGAAACATTGGGAACCAATGCCAGTTATCTAGAAGGTGTAGAAAAAGAAAACATAACAGAAACTGGTATCAAATTTAAATGTCCATTTTTGGACATTCCTGGCTTCGATGTAATCAACGCGCTTAGCTACGATCCGATGCATGATTTCGGCGAAGGTATTTGTCCTTATGTCGTTGTGATAATACTTTCGGTACTTATCAACCATCCAGAATTTGAGATTTTTACATTGGAAGTAATGAACAGCCGTAAAAATTTATTCGACTACGGCATGTATAAAATAGGAAACGTAGCTGAAAACATCACTAAGGCTCAGTTAAACGAAAAAATGTTGAAAATGTCCTCTTGCGAAACGTTCATTTTTGTTGAATTTTTACCTATGATGATTGGCGATTTGATTCCTCAAAATAACGAAACATGGGCATATTTCCTTATGCTTCGAGAATTGATCAATTTCACGTTTAAGCCATCTTTCAGCAAACAAGAAGTCCAAACCTTTAAATCTCTCATCGTTTCACACCATACGAAATTTAAAAGTCTTTTTAATGAGCCAATGAAACCAAAAATGCATTTTCTCATACACTACCCTACCGCAATTCTTAGAAATGGACCCCTCCAATGTACGGATAGTAGGCGAGAGGAGAGTAAAAATAGAGAAATTAAACAATATGCAAGAGTAAACTTCAACCGTAGAAACTTGAGTAAGTCAGTTATAATTAAAGAAATGTACAAAAGTGCTAGTAATTCACTAACAACAGCAGACACTTTTTCATTGTTGAGATCCAAAAACATGAAAACAACTCAGCTAAACATTAAAAATATTATGTCAGTATTTCCGGAATCTTTTGATTGCTCCATATCAAAGTCAGGCTGAGGTTACGTAATTAAAGGGGGGGAGTCTGGTCACGCGTTACTTATTGTTACATAGGGGAGGGAGGGGGTCCAAAAAACCCGGTTTTTTGCGTTACGTAATTTGTGCACAAAGCCTTATTAATCTTCATTATCCAATCTAATTTTGTATTCTATTCATGGCTCGGTTTATTATTTAAACTAACATAAGGCTCAACTAACCAGAATATGCAAAACCGACTAGCAATTTATTATCTCTCGAGAACAACAAAATTTCACCTGAGAAATCATGCAGCCGGATAGTTGCTCGTATTTCATTTCGTCACATTATCTAGAAGTGCAGCAGTTCATTGCTCCATTGGGCCATGGCCATGGTAGATGATGGTAAGCTGGTATCTCGTCTTACTCAATTAGCACCTCTCTCTACCGGTTTCCGCCTAGCGCCTAATATTTCCTTTGAAACATTTCCCTTTAAAAACGCAAAGCCTGGCAGAGCAAAACCCACGACTCTCGAATAAATGCACTTTGCTCATTCCAAGTTGCATCTATCTTTTAGATGGCCTAAGCAAATGCACCACTAACACAAACCTTCGGTGTTGACTAGAGTGTTCCAATTCGCGTCTGGCTTGCATCTCGCTTCGCTTCATCGGAGAAGAGATAACGAGGCACATTCACAATACCAAATACACGGTTAAAGATGGATACTTAAAATGGAGTCGATTTTTTTTCTTAAACTTAATCTGAAAAAAAGTCATTGATTTTGTGACATTTGAAGCATACAAAAATTTCATCAGTTTGAACGCTGGTGCCTATTTCAGACTGCCTATATTTCTGTCCAGTACTGTATGTACCTACACAGCAAAAAGTAAAAGATTCAGCTCCTCCCAACATTCGCCGAACTTGTCTATATCTTTTTCAAAACCGGGTACAAGTTCGAACGAAAAGCATTTAGCATAGACATTTTCAAAATGCTTTGGGACATTAAAAAGACAAATGAAAAATTCATTATAAGCAAATATTCTAGAAACATCTTTTGAATACTTACATTATAATATCTTCGTTGTCTTGAAGAACATTTGTAGCACCAATTAGACTATTGCAAGCTCGTCCAGTAAAGCCATATGCTCGTTGTTGATGGCGCACATGTGCTTTCTGCACCCATAAGTCTACTCAATCTGGATTTTGCTTTTCAAGTGCTTGAAACACTGTGTTAAAGGCTGGGCTACAATGGGGAGCGCAACGGCGCGGTGTGGCAGTTTTTGACATAAAATATATGGATTCACTGTCAAAAGCTGTCGCAACGCGCCGTTGCACTCCTCATTGTAGCTGGGCCTTAACGATTCCAAGCGTTATATGCAGTGGAGGGGGAGGACTCATTTGCAGAATAAGTTCATCGTCTGGTCCAGGGTACAGCTAGTGAATTCATTTCGTCTCATTGATTTCGCACCTTTGGAGGCATGTTCTTTTACATGACCAATTGTTCTTGGTATTACACTTTGTGACGCTAGGTCCTTTCTTCCGATATCACAGTATGGACAAGGATGCGAAAAAGAGTGTGCCATAATTCCCACGATAATGTTTATGATCTTCAAGTCCCCGGCGACAGTATATTCCATGCAATTAATTTTTAACAGATTATTCCTTATCATTGAAATATATTCGTATTTCTCCGGAATATCAGGTGCCAATGCTATAATGTGGAGGCGCTTAACACCACTTTCCTTGAACGAATCAGTGAGATAAACAGATTTTCTCGACAAGACAGTCGAAACAGATTTTCTCGATATCTTCAAAAAACCTCCTCCACTTCAAACCACTGTCTTGGTTTTGTCTGGATTTCTCAATCTGTTCAATAAGGTTGGGCACATTATTACAGTAAACTATTGGAATATTTGTGTATTGACCCAACCTTATTTCTTCGGCTGAAAACAGTTTAATTTTGAATAAATTTTTACAAGAACAAACTTGCCAATTTTTACCTCCGGACACTTCTCCAAGCTCAATCATACTAAAAATATCGCTTAAATGTGAATTTATCTTCAAAAGCTGCTTTTTAGTTCCAGTTTCAAACATTATTCCGGACCGCTCAAGAACCTTCATGACGCATGTAAACAATTGTGTAAAAAGCTAGTTCATTTAACAATTGTGATGTGATGATGTGATGTGTAATAAGAACCCACCATCAGTGCAAGGATTACCGATGGATGCAGGACTATTCTCAGCAGGTTGTTCTGAGAGAATAGCCTACGTGATGGCTTCTTGTAGCAGGGTCAGCCGATCTCAGTGAGGACCTTCGGAAGACTACGGCCAGAAGGCCGCGTGTCTTCGCATGACAAGGGACTGGCGACTCCACGAACCCTTGTCCAGTCAACAAATCCTTCGACTGCATTAGGCTACCCCCCCCCAGGGAATCCCCGTTATATAGTTGTTAAAGGAACAGTAGATTTTTAGCACAAATGATTTATAAAAAGTTAAGACAAAATGAAAATTTCACGGCTATACTGAACTTTAGATTCAATTAACACATTTATTTTTGTTTTTATTTGCACTAGTAAATGTACTGCAAATTTCTACTGTTCCTTATAAAATAGTCGTGGGCAATAAAATGAGGAAAAATCTCACAAAATAAAGAATACTTACATTTTTCGTGGTAGGGTAAGACTACAGCATGCTATCTTACCGCGCTGGCTACATTGCGTTGGTGGGACTGCCTCCTAAGGTATAGCTGACGAGATACAGCGTTTCTTACTCAGTAGTTCATTTAACAATTGTACACAAAACCTTACCTAGAGTTTTCCGCATGCTTAATGAATTATCCGTTTTAATCTTAAACAGGTCATCGGAGCACATTTAGGCTTTATTGCTTGAGGCTGATGCGAAAGATGTTTTTTGGTTAAGAGACGGCTTACCTCGACGATTGGAGAGACGAATCTGGTTCCCACCTAAGCATATGAAATTTTTATTATTATTGATGTAAAGAACATATAAGTTGATGTCTATACCAGATGACGCCAGTTAGAAAATCGGACACCGCAGCTTCTGCCGATTTTTAGGCATCAGAATTTTTGACAAATTTTCTGTTCGCTCAGAAGAGTTACATCCATGCTTTTTACCTCGCTTAATTTCAGACAGGCAAACGTTACAAATGCGAACCACTTTAGCCACATCAGAAACTTTCTTTCTGGGACGCCCTGGCTTCACCTTCTTCGGAACTACACCGGGTAAATTTTTCACAATTACAACTTTCGTAGTCCGGCAAATTTCACAATTGCATGTACTAGTAGACCTGGTCAGCTGTGTAGAGTCATATTTGTAGTTGTACGGGTGCAGGACTTCTGACTTTGAACCATTGTTTGAATTACACTTCACTCTGCACGATGTACATATACATAACGGATAATACCACTGTCGATTGGAAATATCGGGAAAATGATATTGACGAATGACGTCTTTCACAGCAGTTCACTCATTTTTGTTATTGAACAGGCATAGAATGCACACTTTTTTCCGATTCGTTGTAAACACACCTTGTTAACAATGTTATAAATACCACACCATTTTACGACTTGGAAGGGCGTAACTCAAAATTTTGTACAAGGATTTTCTATTTCAAATATAGGTCCAAACGTGTGGAATGGCATAAAAAACCAACTGAAGTTCACCGATTTGAATGGTATATTAGTTTTGATAATAACGCTAAATAGAACACCGTGATTCCAAAAGCTTGACCAAAGATCTATCTGCTCCGATGAAATGTTGTTTCAAGTCCACTTCATTTATTTGCATTTTATACTTACTTTAATGTAATGACATTCAAAACATCCTTTGCTTTTCTTTTACTTCCTTCAGAGGATGCCGTTTTTTCTGACCTTACAATTTTCAAAAAAAGCTATTTAACAATGTCTTAGTCAAGTCATGATAGAAAAATAAAACTATATGCTTATCGTAACTACGTGCGTCAATTGCTTCAATAAACAATGGAAAACTCCAACGAAGTGCATTTCGTGTCAGGTGGAAGTTGAAAACTGACGCCACCCTATTGAAGATTCGCGAGAAAGCGTCAACGTTAAATTGTTGCACATTGGCCTTGGTGTTGGCATTGATGTTGATTTGTTGCAGAGTTGTTTCGCAGTTGATTCTTCCTTGCAGAGTATCTGTGACAGTTAAGGCTCTACAAATATTTCTACGGACTCGCAGAGGCTCTAATTGGCACACGACTTTCGTAGCTATGAAGACGAAATGAGTCTCTCCAAGGTAGTCTACAAAGCGCGAACCAAAGAAAACGGCGTTGAATAGGCTCGATTCGCTCGGCGTCATTATTATAACTTGGGCTCCAAACCACTGAACAGTACTCCAATGTAGAAAACACGAGAGAACAATAGAGGGATTCTAGGCAGTGAATGTCGCTGAAATTTTTCGCCATATTGAAAACAAAACCAAGAGTTCTTGAAGCTTTAACATTTAGCATTTGAAAATATGTTGCGAATACGTCAGTTTAGAGTCCAGCGGTAATTGCCATCGCTCTTAATCTCCTCTACTCAATTTATACTGCCAGCTGACAGTGACTGTTGACGAAAAATAGGTACACAAATTGAAGACGATTTATTGATCGTAAATATTGCCTTCCATAATGCCCACCTTTGCAAGTGAGTCCGCTTTCTCGTTGCCCAGAATCGAACAATAATAAGAAACCCATACAAAGGTGACGATAAAATAATGCGAAGATGACACACTTAAAAGTTCCTGTATTTTAATGAGAAAATACGAGGAGTACTTTACCGGCGTCAAGGAGAGAAGAGCCTCTATAGTATTTAGACTATCCGTGAAAATTAAGAACTGATCCGCTGTAAGCGCGGCAATAACTTCTAGCGTAAAGTGTATTGCCGCTAATTCAACGACATATACGAATGATGGTAAACTGGTAAACTGGCGGGCCAAGGGGTTCTACAACAGTGAACCAATTTCAAATCGCTAGTTGCATATTGGTACTACCGTTCAAATGCCCTCCGCTCGCTTTCAAAATTGTATCTTTCAATTTCAAAGCCTGCCGTTGCCCTACACGGAACTATCAATACAGTTTCTCTTCAGTTCTATTCGTTCTAGCAATAAATTACTGTCCATTCCTAACGCTTCGAATGGAGATGAGAAATTATCTGCTTCTGCAAACTTCATCAAAAATCGTTACTTCCGCGCATGGGAGAATACAAAAAATAACAATCAAAGTGTTAAAAAAGTGATTACGTAACTGGGTAGCTCAGTGCTTACTCGTTCTGCTTACTGAGCAGATGGTCGGGAGTTCAATCCCAGGCCCGTTCTCTTCCTTGCCATTTGTCACTTGCGTCTTTCTATCACCACTAGATTTAAAAATAAAAATAACTTAGAACAGTGCATCCATGGTCTAAAAATAACCTGCCTCACTAACTGAGGCTCACTAACTGATGGTCTGAGATTTTCAAAAATGAGTCTACGTGGTTTATGAACAGGCCCTAAGTGGTTCATGGTTAAAATATTTCCGAACTGACTTTTCTTAAACATAAACGGACATGGCGATCTTTCACTTGAATATCAAATAATTTTCCAAAAATTTCGGATACCACTATAAGATAGGGTACATGTCCCTTGATTCAGCCTAAAATGCAACGGTCGATGGCATTTTTTATTGTTTCTCATAAAGTTATTGAGGTGCATGCGTTTTACTCAAAACAAAAATTAAAATATGAACTAATCAAAACACTTTCAAAGTTGTGACATATGATCTCAGTCAATCCACATCAAACACATTATAATTCTTACTGTTTTGATGCTTTGTTGCTTAGCTTTTAGTTTGGTTACGCCAGTTGAAAAATGTGCAACAACATTTACCTACTTTAGTAAAGCTACCTAACTATGTGATAAATGGTAAAGGGTGATACGGTCAAAATTTGGTCAAGGGAAAACGCGTGTAAATCGGTGAAATCGTTTATTTAAAAAATCAAATTAAATTTCTTTTTCAAGTTCAATTAGTATAAAATTCAGGAAAAATATTCAGTTAGGCTTCCGCTTTTCCAAATCCGAATTGTCGGGCCTTACGCTTGACCCCTGCCATCAGATTTTGTACAGCCACCTTGTCCACCTTCTTCGCCGCAGAAAGCCAGTTTGCCTTGAACTGCTGCTCGTCCTTAGCAGTTTTTTTGGTCTTCTTTAGGTTCCGCTTGACAATAGCCCAGTATTTCTCAATTGGGCGGAGCTCTGGCGTGTTGGGAGGGTTCTTCTCCTTGGGAACCACCTGCACGTTGTTGGCGGCGTACCACTCCATGGCCTTTTTACCGTAATGGCAAGATGCCAAATCCGGCCAAAACAGTACGGAACAACCGTGTTTCTTCAGGAAAGGCAGCAGACGTTTATTCAAACACTCTTTCACGTAAATTTCTTGGTTGACAGTCCCGGAAGCTATGAAAATGCTGCTTTTCAAGCCACAGGTACAGATGGCTTGCCAAACAAGATATTTCTTTGCGAACTTTGACAGTTTCGTGTGCTTGAAAATATCTGCTACCTTTCCCCTTCCTTTAGCTGTATAAAACTCCTGTCCCGGAAGCTGCTTGTAGTCGGCTTTGACGTAGGTTTCGTCGTCCATTACCACGCAGTCAAACTTCGTCAGCATCGTCGTGTACAGCCTCCGGGATCGCGCTTTGGCCGTCGTATTTTGTTTATCATCGCGATTTGGAGTCACTACCTTCTTGTAAGTCGATAGTCCGGCTCGTTTTTTGGCTCGATGCACGGTTGTAGACGATACACCCAGCTTATTTGCGGCATCTCGGAGAGATAGGTTAGGGTTTCGCTTGAAACTACCGGCAACTCTCTTTGTCGTCTCAGCGGCTTCCGGTTTTCGATTTCCCCCCGATCCAGACTTCCTGGCAAACACTTTAATTACATTTGTAACGGTTGATTTGGCAACTTTTAGGCGATTTTGCCAACTTTGCGTGCGAGTAGCTCGGATTTTCGCGATGCGCGAGCAAAATTTTGATACGCTGCTTTCTTGCTTGGACGGCATTTTGACAACTGAAGAGTGAATTCCAAAATCAAAATAGGAGCAACATTCTACACACACACACCTTCAAATTGAGGGGTGTTCAGGTTTTTTAAATGCAAAATTGAAAGAAATACGTCAAGTTGATATTGACCAAATTTTGACCGTATCGCCCTTTAGTAAAATCACATCATAGTTAGGAACACGGAAAATAATATGGCCCTAAAATTGGGTCTATGGTTTCCTGGTGAAGTCATGGTTCATATTTATATGTGAACAGTTCCTTAATAACGTGTGGCTATTTTCTATCCATCTAGAGTGAAATACTAAACATATCAGCTAAATATTACGGAATTTAGCTCATATGAAGTTCGGGATGATTTTATATTCAGCTTAATCAGTGCAGCCAGGGTGACTGAAATGACCAGAAAATCGATACTCATACTCAAATGTCAACCTCTTACTTGAAGAAAGAAATCTCAACTGCTTGAGAATAAACAGATCATTATGATGCTATCAAGATTTTGTCTATTTTTGATGAATTTATGAGATATTTGGTATATAGGCTGAATAAAGGAGCAAGGCTGACATTACATCCCGTTATCCTACATCTTGTAAAACTTTTTTGCTATCGTTACTAATTTTCGGGAGACACGAAAGAGTTTCTAGAAAGTTACAGGAGTGAGCGACAAGTAACTACCTGTTCAATAAACTGGTTGAACATGCGAACGAGACACTTTTTATCAGTATTATTAAGGTCTTATATTTTAGATTCGCACTGCATGAAGTTTAAAATTCACAACTAATTGATTTTGAGCTAGTCTTTCACGGTGTTTTGAGTGGGTTTTGTCCAACGTTCGGAGACGTTCTTTCTCATGGATCTTTGGCTCCATTTCTATCAAGATGAAGTATATAATTATACGTGAGATTTTGATTCTTACCTTGATCCTACCTTCACTTAAACCAAAAAACTTGAGAAAGACTTTCTCAGAACTCTAGCTTTGTGTTCAGAACTTTTGTCTAATTCTGATGAGGATTTTTTGCGAATAACAGTAAATTTGGCTAAGCATTTCAATCACAGAATTCAGATTGTATCCTGATTAAAAATCAGATAATGTATAAGCAAGCAGTTATCGAATCAATACGAAATATGGAACGATCTCACCAATCTTCTATTAATCCTTTTAATTGCTGCCTTTACCGAAAGGTGTATCAGAGGTTGTCGTCGCCTTAAGTGCTGCCTTATGAAAGTACCGTAGGTTGTCATTTGAAGAGTAAATCTCTAAATTTTTGTAACAGGTTACAATTTCGGACTACCTTATCATAAATGTAAAATTGTGCCAATTAAATATACATAAATGGAACGCGGTAAATGATGTAAAATTATGTGAGAAACTTCTATTACATTACTTACAGTATGTAAAAAAAGTTTATCCACCCCTTCTCACTGGGCACATTTGCTTCAAATAATCCACCAAAACATTGAAAAACGATTTTTAATATTATGTTTATTTCTCAAGGGATAAAAAGAAAGTCGAATAACGATAATTTGATGTAAAAGCACGAACTGTTCGTGTCTGAGACCAAATATATAAGAAAACGATAAAAAATAATGCAAAAAAAGTATATCCACCATAATCCTGAAAATCATTCAATATTTCGTGTGACCTCCCTTGGCTTCAAGGACAGCTTCACATCGTCGTGGCATTGACTGGACAAGCTTAGCATTTGCGATTTTGTCCCATTCAGTTACAACAACTTGTCGTAATTGCTGAATGCTTGGTGGTTTTCTATTCCTTAAACCATTGGGATACCAGCTTCGATGTGTGCTCTGGATCTCCATCTAGCTGGAACGTGTATCTCCGGCCCAGCTTCAGTTTTTGTGCACTTGCTGAAAGTTTTCGTTTCAGTATGTCCAGATAAACCTTCTTTGTCCTTATTCCGTCAATGAATTCGAGTTCTCCAACCCCAGCCAGACGAAGCCATCGAGCCCCAAACCATGACTCTACCTGCACAGAAAATGATAAAAGCTAGTTAAGTTAGTTGAAAATTAATGATGTTGCAATAACCCACCTCCACCATGTTTGACTGTAGGCTTTAAACACTGGGTTTTCAGACTTTCACCGGTTCTGCGCCAATTTCGTGTGATACCATCAGACCCAAATAGCTATATTTAGTCTCGTCTGACCAAATGACCCTTCTCCAATCATCGACTGTCCATGTAATATGATCTCGAGCCCACTTCAATCGTTTTTTAATGTTTTTCGCTGACAACCATGGTTTCTTAATTGCCACTCTACCCTTCAGACCTTGTAGATGCAATCGATTTCGGATTGTTTGAGGTGTCACATGGATAGAAAATTCACTCTCAACTTGCTTTGCAATTTTTGGAACTGACAAACCTCGATCTTGTTCCGCCTTTCTGTCAATCCGGGAACTTGTCTTCGCCGGTCGCCCTGATCGCTTTTCTGGTGTGAAAGAACCACTCTTTTTGTACTTTTGGCAACCGTATCTTTACGTATCTGAACGATATTAGCAATTTGACGGTAGCTTTTACCGCACTTGTGATGCTCTATGATAAGTTTTCGGATACTCTGCGAAATTTGTGCGTTTTTAGGCATTTCGAAACACGAGAACTCAAATTTGAATCACGAAAGCTTCTACACTACGAAAGGATAACTGTATGCAATGTTTACATTCGAAAAAGTGACAGGAACCGCTCAATACACGGCAAAATGGTACTAAGCATGTTTGGGTGGATAAACTTTTTTTGCATGTTTTACTTCCCTTTTCTGTTGATCTTGGCATAGATTTTCAAGAGCAAGATTAATTCAAGTATATTTAATGGTATAATGATAGGTACTATATAATGGACCAAACGCATAACAACAACTTTTATCAACTAATATTTGAATCGATAACAGGAAAATTGTAAATTTGAAGCACTTATTTTACTTTAGTGTCAAAGTAACTTTACATGTCGAAGCTGAATTTTTTACTTTTACGGAACAGCTGAACATGTAAAGTTCATTCAAACCAATGCATAAGTGGAAATAAAGGGAGGTTCTGGATCAGCTCAAAAAAATCATAAAATCTTTTGCAAACAAAGCTTTTCACCAGTAAGGTTCGCTTTTTCAATTTTTTTCTTTCTAGTTTCTAGACGTCAAAGTAGTTTTACATTGGATCGTGTAAAAATAATTAGACTTACCTGACCTTCGGTGACAAATGATGTGCATTACCGACACCGTATTTACAGTTCATCGTTGTTTAGTGTTCCATTTATGTGCATGATCATTCGCTCGAATTTCCGTAAGATATATGATTACACGAAAGAGTTTTGTATGAAATCTAGGAATACGCTATTGCTAATGTTCATATTTTTTTCTGTGTGTAGTAAAAAAATATTAAATTTTCATGTAGTTGTTGTACATGTCAACGGGAAAAACTGCGTGAATTTGCAAATTTGAATCGATTTCCACGAAAAAGCTAGAACGTTCGAGTTTTCGGTTGTTTGAGTTGAATTCGATTCCGCTACTGAGTCACTCTCATCGGCCGTGCAGGTAAATGCAGTGCCTTTCAGGCAGATAGAGAAGCTGCTGTGCGCAGTTGATTGAGAAATTGCCATGAGCTAGGCCGCATACGTCATTTTTCTCTACGGCGTCTTTGGTTCTGCTTACTTCACTTGACGACTAACGCGGCGCGGACCCGGGGAGATATGCTTCAAAGTACATACGAATGATTCTTTGGTTACGCCACTTAAGCCAAGCGCTAGAAAAAAACGGCATCCAATGCGCATTCAGTGGCTCTGCAAAAATAGAAGCCGATACGGGTTTTCAGTAAGCGTTGTGAATATTACGATCTTCTGATGCCGTCTTGATGTAAAATTCAGTAAGTAAATAAATTTGGCTGGGAATACCCATATCCCAGTGCTATGGTAACTGTGGAAGTCTTATCGAGCCGTACTATCGCTCGAGTCGAGTTGAGGTTAAAGCTTTATTTACACTTTTACCTTTCTGTTAGTTTACATCAGTCTGTCAGCTTAGGTTCTATCGCTTATCTTACTTCCTGGAGTTTACCATCTGAGAGCAATTTAATCAACACTTTCTCTACATGTTCACACGGCCAATTTGTATTGCCCTGCCGTAATGTGTTGACACCTAGGAAGATTCATGAAAGTCCAACCCCAGAAACATGCGATGTTCATACTACATGCCATTTTACTTGAAGCAATTTCAGCAAGTGATGACGCAACAGCTCATCGCAAACAAGAAATACTTTTTTTTCGCGAAGTTAACCGAACCGGCCATGTGGTGTTTGCCTGGTGTTGGAAAGCCGGTAGTGGCGATTAACAGATAACGTTCGATCCCGTTTGAAACACATTCCGTCTGGATGTATGAGCGAGATTTATTGATTAGCAGAGGGCAGCCAATCCTTGTTATATAGACCGAATTTTATTATCGGCGTCGAATGAATCCCTTCTGTTTGACACAGACAACGTTACGGAACCTGTGTCGCTAAAATGGTTGTGACATGGTGGGAGCGGTTGAAGAAGCATATTAGTGAGTTATGACGTCTGTCGGAAATTGCATGGCGGTGTAAAAGGGTGCAATAAAACGCCGAACCAGCTGTGATGTGTAGTGTGTTTGAGAGTATTTTTCCGTCCTCTCGGCTCTCGCGATCACAGGTGGAAGACTCTCTCTATCTCTCACGCTCATTGGTTTCTGAACTTGGCTGATGGTGTGCGTTAGTTAGTTCTTCCATCGATGGTACGACGATTTCTAATTTAGGTCCAAATCATCGATCTTACCGATTCGTCACGTCAGAACCCCTGAACTGTCAAATCATTGATGACGCCATCGTGCAATGATCTATTGAAGAGAGACCAGAGTAAACGATTTCGGTTGCCAGGATCGAATATTCTAAATCAAACAGATTTTAAGGTTTAGATTACCAGTCCATATATAAAAACATATTTTTGACGTAGGGTGTTTTCAATCATATCACGGTTGATTTCCAAAATGTTTGCACTAATCGATCGAACCATTTTCTACACTTCGATTCCAATATTTAAAACTATTCACATTTGATTAGGGCGAATCTGCTTTTGTAAACAAAGACTTTTTCTGCTAATTTATCGGAAGTTGAAAACAATTCCTTTAAATTCAATATATCAGCGGATAGAGATAAAGCTCCTCTTCCTTAAAGAGTGCTTAATTTGTATTTTTGACCTTCTGTTCAAGAAAAAATGACTGCGAAAGCTATTGTTTACAAAAGCAGATTCGCCCTAATCTAATGTTGACGCTGTATTGATCTTTATCATTCAACTATTAAAATTAACGCAAAAATAAGGGGGTGTCTTATAATGCCGATTTTCCAATTCCAATCAGTGCTTAAAAGTGTTTCTGTTCGTTTTAGTGCGTCGGATAGAGTCCCTACCGTTCAATAGGAATCAAATTATTTTGAGAAAGTGTTTGAAAACGAAATGTCGCAGAGTATGGCTGCAAAGTATCAGAGCAGCAACCAGAGCGAATAAATCTTTAAGCTATTTTAAATAATGGCATAAGTTAAAACTCGACTTTGAAACATTTGGAGAAATTATTAAGGTTTTATTGAATTCCTGTACGAAAATTATTGTTTAAATTGATGACCAATCAGCATAATGATTTTTATATAGCTACATATTCTTAAAAAAAACCTTGTATGCACTTGTAAATAAAATTCATATTGCTAACGGATCCTCAACTATCTTACCCGCTATAAGGATAGTTATCCTCTCAACCATCGTAGTAAATACAACCGTGTCCGTATCATCATTCAAACCAAACGGCCCTTTTCAGGGCCACCAAATGCTTTCTAAATAGTGTACAATAGAATTTTCTAACATACATACTTTCTAATGCTGGTCTAACGCTGTTTCGACCTAGACTACGTCTGTCGGCTAGGGTAGAGGTCAAATGAAAATTAGCGACCTTCACGAATATTTCAAACACTTCAAACGCCAATAACTTTATCATATCTCGATAGATTTTCGAGATTATAGCTTCAATAAGTTTTTGCGACTAATGAGTAAATTTTCAAATACGTCAACATATCATTAATAATTGACTTGGAATTCTCAAACAGACTTTCAACAATCTATAACGCGATGAGGATAATGGTCTCCAACTAGTTGATCATATCAACATAATCACTACTGCCAGCACAGCCATTGCCCTTTAATCATGCCAATATCTAAACCCTTTCTAGGACTACCAAAAGATTTCTGAAGAGCAAATCATAGAATTTTCTAACATCCATCCGATCCAACATCCCCTTAAAACAGCACCTACGTTGCAATGTTGCTCTACGAAACAAACGAAGCTAATCTTACATTTTGAACCAGACAATGCATCCAACGGTTAATCTTGTCTACACCAACTGGTCGTGTGTTATACACAACCCCACTGGTTTTTGACAAGGGTTCGCTTGTTCCAATCGATCAATGTCGCCTCTTTGTCTTTTCAAAGACAGCTTAATTAAAAATAATATTAATAACATTTATTACACTTTGCTACGTAGCCCTACATCAACGTTGCGTACTACCCCATTGGACTATCACTTCTAGTTTTGTTCAGGTCGAATTTCATGTTCATCCACAGATGACAAAAAAATAAGTCTATCAAGCTAAATTGTCAGATTTTTCTCCGCAATGTTCTATCGAAATTCATATCAAATTATCATTGTCCCGACATTATCTCTCAACTAGAAATAATAATAAACACGCTAAAAATTAACGAACTATTTTCCTCAAAACTGCAATTATTGTTTTTAAATTTTTCTCGCTTTTTCCTTAGATTTTTTGTTGGAGACTTTACGTTTTACTTTACATGGCATGTCCTTTCCAATAACCTAAGTATTTGACGCCCAAATCTACCTTCAGGGTTGTTGCAACAGTCGCGATCTTATGAGTTTAGTCGCCAAAATAGCGGATTCTTTTCTTCCATGGTATTGAGATTGACATTTGCGATTAGGGCGAACATGGAAAATGTAAACAAAATGTTTTGTTTTTACAACGCAATGCATAAATATTACCGTTAAATAATAAGTTTTGAGCTTTTAGTCCTGATTGTGCTTTAATTTCATTCATTTAATATTGTTTCCGCAAAGGGCGTACTGTTATTTTATCATCGCAATTTGCTTTGCGATTTACGCCATATTGATTGTTGACAAAGTGAAAGGCGTAATTTAAAACAAAACATAAACTTCGCTTAAAGTAAAAGGCGATAATGACAAAATAATCAAAACAACGGCGAAAAGTGGAAGGCGAAATCTATGAAAATGTCAAAAATAGGCGAATAGTATAGGGCGATACTTTTTTGACCATTTCTGGGCAGATATTTCAGTTACTTGAATGTCGTAACAATTTATTTTATAGTTCGGCATGCTGACTCTTCGTAGTTTCTCAAATTAGCGTCTTCAAAAGTTCGAAGTGCCGATAAAGGTAGGTCATTCTCAAAATCTTTTCACTACCAGCTTAGCTCTTCACGCTTTTATCTGACGTTAATGGCAAGGTGAAGATATTTATGGCTGTATGGTGCATGTTTGCCGAAGATTTATGATTTTTTTTAAACCTATCTTGTCAAGTGACTTAATATTCAGAACGAGAAAAATTTTATTTCCAAAAGATTTTTTTCGAGAACTTTGCCAGGAAACAACAGTAATACCTTGAAGAAAATTTAAATCTTTAAGCCTTAAAGCTAACGTAAAAACAAACCGGTCCCATTTCTGTTATGAAATTTATTTTATCAATCCGGTTTTCCGAATTTAACAATTATTTCGTTTTGTCATAACATAAACACCCAGTTAATATCATGATGGTTGGCAAAGTTACTACTATCACGACAATTTTATCTAGTTTTTATAGATATCTGACGCAATGCTACATTCACACTGAAATAAAATAGAATACTAATATTACGACCAAAGAACTAGGGAATTAATTATTTTGTTATGGTTTGATATGTCCCAATGCCAGCAACAAACAGGTTCTATCCAGGCCATGAGTAGCAATGGACTAGTCTAACAATCACAATCCTCTTGCGTGTTTTCACCCATTCCCGAGACTAATAGATCAAGATCAAGGAAGTGAAAACAAATGTTTTGGTTCGTACTTGGGGAATGTATCGAAAATAAGCAATCCACGTACAATTGCAACAGAAATGAATTTGTGATGGTTTTAATGTGTTCATCATAGCATGCTGTGCGTTTGACTGTCATCTTTCAATTGTTTTAAACTTGCAAGCAGGTTTAAACTCGTCGCTTTCAAAATGTCGCATTGAAAAAGACCGGAAAATTAAGGTTTTGGACACATGGCTACGTGAAGAGGTGTAACTATGCGACAATTGGCGAAGCGCTTTGTCATTCATCATGCGAGTGTAAAATCAATCAGAACCAAGTTTGGGGAACACTGTTCTTTGGATGAACTGACAGGAAGAGGCAGAACATCCGGATATTCCAACCCTATACTGGATCAGAAAGTGATAGCTCTAGTTCTGAAGAACAATTCAATGTCGATACGTAATTTAGCAGATAATGCGGGAACCATCGTTGGCATGATTCAACGTTTCGAGAAACGGGACAAACTGAAGACTTACAAGAAGCAGAAAATCGCCAAACAAAGTGCAGAACAGAAGCAACGCGCAGAAACAAGGGCCCGGAAATTGTATTCGCGAGTTTTTCAGCGACCGGATGCATGAATTTTTTAGCGGTCCTGCCTTAGCGAAGTCAGCAAAGGTACAGCTACAAAGCAACACCATGCTGAAGGTGGCTGGGTTCAATTCCCAGTATGGTCTAGGATTTTTTCGTTAAGGGAAATTTCTCGATTCCCTGGGCATATGGTATGATTCTTCTTGCCACACAATCATATTTTTGCAAAAAATTGTACCTGGCATCGAAAGCTCTCAATGAATAACTATGGAAGTGCATTTAGAACACTTAGTTGAAACCAATCAATAAGCAAATTGTTAAAGCAATAAGCTTCAAATGCTAAAGAAGAAGAATAGTTCATATGGAGAGAGGACTCCCTCCCATTTTACCGCATGCAAACAGATTCTCTACCAATGGACAAGATACGCTTAACTTTTCACTGAATACGTCAAAAGTTTTTATCGAAACGATTTCTCAGATGAAATTAACTCTCTTCCGACGCAACCGCTGACTCGGGGTAACACTTGAAAAAGATTAAAGCGATTACCGATTAGCAACAAGCTTCTTATCAAGATGAACAAGAGATTCGCATACGACACAATTGTTTCCTTGTAGAAGGTTAAGTTATTTCCTTTATCAACCATGCTGCCAGGTTAGCTTAACCAACCCATTTCAAATTCCAATTCCAATCCATTCCATTACTCAATCGCATCCTCTATCGAACAGAACGAAAAAAAATAATACTAAACACAAAACACGAGTGGTAAAATAATGCATGATGAGTAAATTGAAGTTCAAGGTCGCAATTTTGAATCGCCGCCTCAAACAAACAAACATACACAACTTTCGATATGTTACTTTATAAATACAAGCCCATACGAATCAAGCGGTTAACGACACGGATGCAATGTCGTTGATTTAATGTAAGACGCAACTTTTCATACACGATTATACAATCTTAAGCTCGAAAAATGTGTCCGCGCGTGTGTGCGGTTGGCAGACGACATATCCCACTGAACACAAGTTTATATTTAGATCAACTCACCCAAGTTCGGTGTACTTTTTTCCCTCCCGAATTACGTGATTTGTTGTAGTTAACGCAATTCTCATTGACTTTCGTTTTCTTCATCTCGTTCCAACTAGGAAACAACAAAAAGCAAAAGAACGGCAAAGATAAGGAACCAACACCCCCGCCCGCGCCCACCAAGGAGGCTCTAGTCAACGGACACAACGAATCCACCGTGAATGGTGGCATGAATGGTCACACCTCGGAAGGTGAACAGCCACAGGAAAAGGACAAAGCATCGGAAGACAAGAAGAAGACGGAATCGGAAGTGATGGAAATGATTCAGGACGCAGGATTCACGGTGCAGATCCTATCGCCGGGAGTAGAACCCTTGTCGATTCAGGTTTCCAGCATGGAACTGGTGCAGGAGATTCACCAGTTGCTGATGGACCGGGAAGACACGTGCCATCGGACCTGCTTCTCACTGCAGTTGGATGGAGTCACGTTGGACAACTTTGCTGAGTTGAAGAATATCGAAGGATTGAAGGAAGGTTCGGTAATTAAAGTGGTGGAAGAGCCGTACACGATGCGCGAGGCGAGAATTCACGTTCGACATGTGCGGGATTTGTTGAAATCGATGGATCCGGCTGATGCATACAACGGAGTGGACTGCAGTTCGTTGACGTTCCTACACACGATTACTCAGGGTGACATTCTAGAGAAGAAAAAGGGTCGTTCGGAGAATGTGGATTGTACCCCTCCGGAGCATATTATGCCCGGGGCAAAGGATAGGCCCCTGCTTCCATTGCAACCGGGAGTAGGCAAAAAGGGCCCCCAACCAATCAAGGTGCTAACGACGTCCGCGTGGAATCCTCCACCAGGGCCAAGAAAGTTGCACGGCGATTTAATGTACTTGTACGTGGTAACAATGGAAGAGAAAAGGTTCCACATTTCGGCCTGCCCTCGAGGATTCTTCATCAATCAATCGACGGATGATGTGTTCGATCCGCGTCCGGACAATCCCAGCTACCTGTGCCATTCGTTGATTGATATGCTGTCGCAGATTTCGCCCACTTTCCGTAGGTGCTTTGCGCAAATGCAAAAGAAGCGCACCCAGCGGCATCCATTCGAGCGGGTTGCGACGCCATATCAGGTTTATACCTGGTCTGCCCCAGCTCTGGAACACACCATTGATGCTATTCGAGCGGAAGATACGTTTTCCTCTAAACTTGGGTATGAGGAACATATTCCCGGGCAAACGAGGGATTGGAACGAGGAACTGCAGACGACTCGGGAGCTTCCAAGGGAAACGCTTCCGGAACGGTTACTCCGTGAACGTGCCATATTTAAGGTTCATAGTGATTTCGTAACGGCAGCAACTCGCGGTGCAATGGCTGTGATTGATGGAAATGTGATGGCGATCAATCCGGGAGAGGACGCCAAAATGCAGATGTTCATCTGGAATAACATTTTCTTCTCACTTGGGTTCGATGTAAGAGATCACTATAAAGAGCTGGGTGGAGATGCTGCTGCCTTTGTCGCCCCAAGGAATGATCTGCACGGAGTTCGCGTCTATTCCGCAGTGGATGTCGAAGGATTGTACACGTTGGGAACGGTGGTAATTGACTACCGTGGATATCGAGTCACTGCTCAGTCGATTATTCCTGGCATCTTGGAACGCGAACAGGAGCAATCTGTGGTGTATGGATCAATCGATTTCGGGAAGACGGTGCTTTCGCACGAGAAGTATTTGGAGCTGCTGAATAATGCTGGGAAGCATTTGAAAATACTGCCACACAGTGTCTTAAACGATAAGGAGGAAGAGATTGAACTGTGCTCGTCGGTTGAATGTAAGGGTATCATCGGAAACGATGGACGTCACTATATTTTGGATCTGTTGAGGACTTTTCCCCCGGATGTAAACTTCTTGAAATTGGATGAGGAACTAAGCAAGGACTGCAAGGCGCTTGGCTTCCCAATCGAACACAAGCACAAACTTAGCTGTTTGCGTCAGGAACTGCTGGAGGCGTTTGTTGAGAGTCGATATCTCATGTTCATCAAGCACGCTGCCTTCCAGCTGCAGCAACTGAACACCGCCAAGCTGAAGCAGAAACAGGAAACTAAGGACAGTGAGAAAAAGGAGGACACGAAAGCAATCGAACCAGCACCAACGCCTAAAGAAGTCTCGAAGGGTGATGCAGCAGAATCGAACAACAACGTGGAATCGAAGGAAGAACCGGCGAAGAAGGAAGATACAACTGAAAAATCCAAGGAAAAGTCCACTGCGATACCGAAGGTCGAAACTGAGGAAGCTAAGAAAATAATGGAATCGTTGCTTTCCAGTGACGAAAAGAACGAAAGCAAAGAGGTTGTGAAACGTGCCTGCGAAGCAGTCGGATCGTTGAAAGAATACGAGTTTGATATTCGATTCAATCCAGACGTTTACTCGCCGGGAATCAAGCACGTGGAAAATCCGAATTTCGCCAATTCGCTTAAGAAACAGAAGCAGCTGGTAAAGGACGCTGCTGAGTTTCTGGTAAAACACCAAATCCCAAGCTTTGTTCATGACTGCCTGGATCACACTGCTGCTCCAATGGACGGAACTACCCTCACGGAAACTCTGCACAGTCGAGGAATCAATGTGCGCTACTTGGGCAAAGTTGCCAATCTGTTGGCCAAGATAAAGCAATTGGAGTACCTGCACACAATTGCCGTTTCTGAGTTGATCATCCGTGCAGCTAAGCACATCTTCACCAGCTATATGCAGAACACCGAAATGATGAGCATGGCAGCGGCCATCAGCCATTTCCTGAATTGCTTCCTCACGACCACTGCTGCAGTTTCGCACTCCGGAAGCACGTTGGAATCGGATGCTCTTACAAAGTCTGGATCCACCAGCGGTAAGCAGCAGCGTCGCCAGAACAAGCGGTCTTCGGGAGGTAAAGGTGGAAAACCGTCATTCCAAGGCACTCAGGACAGCAATGAATGGCAGTTACTCACTCCCAAATCTCTCTGGGCACAGATTCAACAGGAGCTCAAATCCTACTGGGATTACGAGCTACTTCCAGCGGGATCACAAGATTCTGCTGATCCCGTGATGGCTCACTATCGACTGCAAAAAATCAGCTTGTTGCGTGCATTTTGCCTGAAGACGGGGGTTCAGATCCTGCTTCGCGAGTACAATTTTGAGATGAAGAACAAGTCAACCTTTGGCGAGAGTGATATCGTAAATGTGTTCCCCGTGGTCAAGCACATCAATCCAAGGGCTTCCGATGCGTATAATTTCTACACAACCGGACAGAGCAAAATTCAGCAGGGTTACTTTAAGGACGGATACGACTTGATTAGCGAGGCATTGAATCTGTTGAACAACGTTTACGGGGCAATGCATCCGGAAAATGCCCAATGCCTGCGCATGTTGGCACGCTTGAGTTACATCATGGGTGATCCACAGGAGGCGCTTGCCATTCAACAGCGCGCTGTGTTGATGAGTGAGCGGGTTAATGGTATCGATCATCCGTACACGATTGCCGAATATGTAAGTAGGATAGTGAGGGTTCTTTGTGGCCATTTTAGCAATGACATTTCTCTTCTCTTGGATAGGCACCACTTGCGCTGTATTGCTTCGCCAATAGTCAAATAACCACTGCCCTGAAGCTGCTGTACCGTGCGCGGTATTTGGCTACGATTGTTTGCGGAGATAATCATCCAGACATTGCCCTTTTGGATGTAAGTTGGACTGAAGCTGCTTATGGTTGGTGATTTGAATCTATCAATTTTATCTCTTTTCACAGAGCAACATCAGCTTGATATTGCATGCCGTTGGGGAGTACGAACTGTCGCTGCGCTTCCTCGAGCACGCCCTGGCTTTGAACATAAAATACTACGGTGAGAAGTCACTAAAAGTTGCCGTCAGCTATCATTTGGTGGCACGGACGCAGAGTTGCATGGGTGATTTCCGGTCGGCATTGAACAATGAAAAGGAAACCTACGCAATCTACAAGCAACAGGTTTGTTCCGATATTGCTATGAAGTCTTGAGCTTTAACGAAGCAATAACGATTGATTTTTTTTTCGACGAACAGCTGGGTGAAAACCACGAAAAGACTCAGGAATCTTCCGAGTGCCTACGGCATCTGACCCAACAGGCGGTCGTGCTGCAGAAGAAGATGAACGACATCTACTCGAATGGCAAGCTGACCAGCGGGCTTCCTCCAATCCACATTCAGCCGCCATCAATGGGTTCCGTGCTGGACATGTTGAACGCAATCAACGGTATTATCTTCGTACAAATTAGGTAAGTGGCTAAATTCGGAATTTGGCATCGCAAAACTATCAATCATTTCCTTTCACTACTGCTCTCCAGCTCCAAAGAGATTGCCAACCTGAAGAACGAAATCGAAAAGCGGCAGAAGGAAGGCGGCACTTCGGAGCAGGCTGCTGCCGCGCAAGCTAGCCAGGAGGAAGTTGATCGCATGCTTACCGAGACGATGGCCAAAACCGCCGCCGGAATCCCATTCGAGGAGCACGACAAACGCGAACTTCCCGTAGCTGTCGATGCTAACAGTAGTAGTAGTAGTAAGCAGGAGGACAAAAAGGACGACAGCAGTAGTAAACTGTCCAAGGCATCCGAGCAGCAGGTAAGCTGAAAGAAAGGTTCATCTTGCAGCTTCCGACAGTAGGTAGCGACTGTTGTCCGAAAAAGGACACTTTCTTATATCGGTATATAATACATATACATACTACAATAATCATCAACTGAGAAGAAAGGAGAGGACTTTCTTGAGTCGCGTCGTTAGTTTGCCCGTTTGTTTCAGTAGTCATCGCGCTCTGATAGACAGAGTCGCTTAGGTTGTTTAACTATAGTTAACAATATTGTTTCATTTCGCAGTATGTATTTTAAGTTTTTCCTTTTGTTTCTTTCACTGAGCTAGTTATTTTCTCTGGACATTTTTAGAGCTGAGCTTTAGAGCTGAGAAACGCACACAAGTTTTCTGAATCCAACATATACCTACCTACCTAATATACATACTATTTCTACCTTCGTTTGAAGGAAATTGTGCTTTATGGAATGTCTGAGTTTGCAATATGTTCGATGAACGGTGAACCAAAAACGAGCTAATCGAACACGGTCAATAAACTCGTGCAATAGAAGACACATAAAATGTCTTTAAAAGAGTAGGTAATTATCATCATGCAATAAAACTAATCCAAGCCATCGAATCTTGGTTTTAAACAAGTTGAATTCGCACTAATATTCGCTCTAGTCGAAGTCCCGTACACAGTACATCGATTGTCATTGCTTGTCCAGGCTAACATTGCTCATATCCATCCCACTCGAACTGAATTCACTCACGTAATCGCCACTGATAAATATCCAAAGCCAAATCGTACGCGGCACTTGACCAAACGGAGCGAATATCAATCTAAACTACCCGAAAACCATCAACATATTATACCTACTAGAGCCTACCTTGGAGCGCCAAATGAACATTAATGGCGGAGGAAAAGTAGGTAGTCTTACACAAAGTGGTACACAAATTGAATACACACAATCATAATTAAATACTATGCAAACCAGCAAAGAACACGCAGGTTTTATAGTTAGCTTAGTAGAACTTGGAACTCGTAGTATATCCTAGGGCGAATCGATTAGTCCAGACACAAATAACGTGAAATGAAACCCCGAATAAACATAACTAACAAATAAGGCCCAAAGTTTAAGACATAATGTGTTAACAACATTCATCAGCAGGCAGCAACTTTAAGAAGATCCGCCGCGGTCGAGATTTACTTTGAATTGTCCGGATTCCGGAGGAATAAAATGCAAGACAAGATTGTTCGGTTTCTTCATTTTAACGCTTTGGATTGGACATCGGTTAGAGATAGATGAAAGAAAGCCCTTGTGTTGAGAGAAGTGTGTCAGACTAACCCCTGTGTGTCGTAGGAAAGTTCGGTTTTTTTTAACTTACTTATTTATTTGTAGGCGTAAGCCATAGGCATAACGGAGCCGACAATAACTTAGTAACTAGGTAAATTTTGAAAAGCCGAAAAACTCGCGGCTTGGTCGCGGTTAGATGATTCGGGTAGGAAATGGGAAAGTAGGAATCTTAACGTTGGGTTTCAACAGCAGATTGGCGATGCGATATTGTTGCTGTTGATCTGGCGTAGATGTTGAGTTGCGTTATGCTGTAACGATACAATGGAAGCGGTCTTACGAGGTGGATATGTTAAAACGATAGCTAAGAGAGGATCAAACGAATACATCTATTTGTTTCAAGAAGTTGTAAAATAGCCCCATATAGGCCAAGTCCAGCTTACCCAGCACATCTCTGATATCTTCCTGCTCTGGTTTACCTCGGGCCCGTAGGGACGCACATAGATCAGATCTGGCAATTTCAAAATCGAGGCAATACCAGAAAACGTGGTTGATGTCCTGATAACCGGCACCACAGTTGCATTGATTGGTGTCTGAGAACCCTATTCGATAGAAATGAGAGCCTAGCGAGTAGTGATTTGACATTAGACGACACATTACCTTGATAAAATTCCGGCTAATATCCAACCCTCTGAACCGCGATTTTTTCGATACCTGTGGGAAAATGGAATGTAGCAGCGTCGTTTTCGCGAAAAAAATCAAACAATAATTCGTAATTTAACTGTTAGTTAAACTGAAATCATCATGTTAGTTAAACTGAAATCATCATGTTAGTTAAACTGAAATCATAAAATATTCGCGTGCTTTGGGAAACCTGTAGTGAATACAATCGATTCCCACCCGAAATGTGTGAGTGTCGGTGGTGTTTCCACATTTTGTGGTTTTTTGTGCTGCGCCCCCGCACCCGGAAGAGGAGTTTCATCGGCTTAGTTTTGCTTATTGGTGGTAGTATTGAGACATCCGGACATGCATTATTGGGTTTGAGCGTTTGTCCGCTTTGTCGCGAGTGGATCGATGATTGTTGGCAGTTTTGAAGTTCGACATAGAGTGGCCTCGTATCGGGCATTTGATTATTGGCAGAGTGTGGAGTGCAAAAGGGGAAGACCAGTGCGTGAGGAAAACGGCCATTTGCTTGTCGGAAGCAGCAAACGAGGACAATGCGCATGCGTGCGGGAAGGGCTGCCACATAGTTTCAGATGCGTTCACCATGTGGTGTACAGAGTTTTCTTATGCAGGTTACATATATAACGGGCGGTTTGGCCACGTTAGTTTTTGCGCTTAGTTTGTCGGGAGTGCATGAAATTGATTACGAGGCAACGTCGAGGACTTTTATGTTTACGAGTGAACAAGAGAGTGTAACGAAGGAAGCGGCAATTGGTGAGATGTATCTGACTAGAACTATATAACGTCAGCCTTATTTTTAAATAATACCAAATACGTGCCTGGTTAAAAAAATATATATATATATATATATATATTGTGAATCACTAAATACGCGTCAATCAAGCATTGCACAAACGCTTGATTGAAAGTTTCAGTATGTCACTACTGGAGCGGGGCTTATCGTGTACGAAGATAGCTTCGGAATGCTTGCGTTCTTGAAATTGGCTATTGGAGTCGCGGTAGAGCTGTCACCTTCTAATCCCCGGATTTAAGCTTTTTGCAACTGTAAACAGTAAATATGAAACAGTTGCAGGAAGATTCTATCCATAATACCGCTGCCAGACAGTGGGAATTAAATTGTAAACACACACACACACACACACACACACACACCTGTGGGAAAATGGAATGTAGCCATCTTCCCAAATCCCCTGCATCCCATTTTTTTTTGCCAGCTGATCGAGGCCTGTTGACGGAAAATAGCAAAAAATTCGTTTGTCGATCATAAATATCGCCTGCCATAGCGCCCACCTTGGCAAGTGCACCACCGTCTCATTACCCGGAATGGAGCAATGAGTAGGGACCCAAACCAAGGTGATGGTGTAGGAATCCCACGAGCTTCTTGCTTCATGGTCAGATTAAAAACTACAGTAAAACAAGAGAAGTCTCGGAAGTAAACACGCCCTGGGGGAGACCCTTGTAGCTAATTTGTGATGTTGTCGAAGACCCATGAGAAAAGCTCATATATTTCTCAGACAACAAATTGTACAAATAGTTGTTTAATAATGGTGAAAGGCCACACTCGTGGAGTTTGTTTGAAAGAACGTCTACAAAAACTGAATCAAAAGCCCCCTTAATGTCCATGAAAACTGAACCCATTGCTCATTTTGAGCAATGGCCAGCTGAATTAAAGCAGCGTAAGACAATCGCTCGTTCCTTTGCGTCTGCGGAAACCAAATTGTGTATGAGATAGAAAGCCATTAGATTCAATCCATTTGTCGAGCCGATGGAGAATCATCTTCACTAGCAGCTTCCGTATACACGACACGCAATTGGACGATAAGAGTTGTAATCCGACGCGGCATTCCCGGGTTTTTGTATAGTTGTAACTCTAACCTGCCGTATTAAACAGGGATGCCCTTTGTCGCCGATGTTATTCAATTTAATTATGTAAGATGTAATTTAATACGAAAAGTCGCGTAAAATTACATAACTTGAGCTGATGGACCTAGGTTGCCTTAAATTACCACTGTTACTAGCTTTGCATATGATTTATTAATTATTGCGACATCTAAGGAGGAGATGGAATGTATTCTTAAGGAAGTGATAGAACAATTAGCAGATGTTGGCTTAGAATTAAATTATGACAAATGTCAAGTACTGTTAAGATATCCAAATAATAAAGCACAGCATCCCACAGAACTTGTCTTAAACGGAAAATGTTTCAAGGTTCATGATAGTATAAAATATCTAGGAGTTTGTATTACCTCAACATTAGATAGAAAATCTACAAACAGCTTAAGATGCAGAAAAACATTTAAGACAAGTAGAACAGTGGTTATTTTTTGTAAACAATTTAAACCTTCGTGGCCATTAGGAAAACTAATCTACAAAACAGTGCTAGCACCTGCCATTTTATATGGAACAAAAGTAGGTGTACTTACCAAAAAAAAAAACAGAGTGTCAATGGCAAATTATGAGAAACTTATTTTAAAAACCATTTTTATTCACTGTAGGACACCTGAAAATTTAAAATTTAATACTAGAAAACTACTAGAAGGAAAAACTATAAATAGAAGAGCTAGAAGAGAAGGAAAAACTATAAATAGAAGAGTAGGAAGAATTAGCTATTACGGCCATATTATAAGAAGAGAAAATAGGCATCCTATAAAGTTAGCATACAAACTTAATTTTAAGAAAAAGAAGGAGGGTAGACCTAGTATGACATGGAAGGACTCATTGCGTCTCAATAAATATACTGAAATGAATGAGGAAAATTGGAAGCAGTTAGCTAGAGATAAAAATAAACTTAAACTAAAAGCCGAAGAATTATATAGAAAAGAATGGAGCAAAATTTCTGATGAGGAGTCTTCTGAAGATAACAGTAAAGCTACGAAAAAATTCAAATTTGGCAAATACAAACACTAAAAAGCTCTCAAGTAAGGATTAAAAAGAAACCACGGAGGACATGCTTAAAAGAAAACGCAATTCGACAAAGACCACTTAAATTTTATTTGAAAAAAAAGATATAAGAATGAATTAATGAAGCATGAACATTACGATAGTTTATTGAAGCATGTTTATAGAAATAGCACTGAAATTGTATGTTCCTCTTATATCACGGACGAGCGTGGTAGTGTGGAATTATTAAGGATATTTCATATGCTTTATAACAAATGTAAGTAGTACCATAATCTTTAGCGTCAGGGTAAGATGATTTCTAAATCAAGGTAAGCAAATCATATTAATTTCTTTGCTATTTGACATATATTATATAACACTATATGTTGGGATAAAGGGAGGGACCATCAGAGCACCCGATTGAAGCGAATTGGATAGGGAGAGTGGGACTGCCAACTTCCTGTTGTTAACATTTCGTGAAAAGAGGGAGGGCTCTTCTCCCCATCTAGTGGGACATTTTACTTGGTGAGGGCTCGGTTTTGGTGACTTTGTGATCGTCAGTCGGTGCGAATCAAAACAAACCCAAAAAAAGGAGAGAGTTCCTCTCCCATGTGCGCATCAGTAAACACAATAAATCGCTAGAATAACTATACAAGCCACAGTGGTACATGAGCGTCTTCCAACCGGACATTTTTGCCTGTTGAAGTGGCGGACTTAGTCCGTGCTTTAACCTACCCCGCAGTGGGATGTTAGGCAAAAATGTCGTTGGTTCGAGTACCACTGTACACATGCCCTTTTCGCTCAATTTTCCTAAAACATCTGCTATGTTTCCGAGCCTGCCGCACACTAGCGGAACTATCAAAAACTTTCTCTTCATATCTTTCAATTCTAGCCAAAAACATTGTTGTTCACTCTTGGTGCCTCATGGTGATGAGCGAACATCTCCTTCAACATCGGTTTTGGTGTTGTTTCTGCGAACTTGTTTCTGGAAGGAGATTCTCTGTAGACCCCATAATCTCATAAAAGTAAAGTATGTAGTAGTAAAATCTGGCATTGCGAGGCAAATAGTCGAAAGGTCCCTGTGGGATATTGCCGTATTCGGCTGCAGGTATATGTTGGCTATACTAAAACTTTTGCCTTTTTTTTTGTGGGACTTTAACCTTTTGGTCATTTATCCCATAACTTTTGCCTCGAATAGGCACTTGGCATGCAACTACTTCACGGCCTGTCATCGAGGGGAGATCAATTCTGAAGTTCGGTTTGGTGAGATCAATCGATATGGTTTTTGTTTTTTCCGTATGCAGTGACATCAACGAACTTGTCGTCCCTCTGAACCTCTTCTCGAGGTCTTCCTTTCGAACATTGGGCTGTACATTATGTACACGATTACCCCCCGTCGGCAAGGTCGTAAAAGTCGCGACGAGAAAATCATAATAGATTGAGAACATTTGAGTGTAAAGTGAGAGTGACCCGCAGTCATAATCAGTGCTGGAAAATTTAGTGTTGCAGGATCCAGCAGTGCAAAACCTCCAGCCGCAATTAAATTCGATCATCCACCCGCCGATGTTCCATCAAACATAACCTCACCACCCAAAGTGGCAGCAGCAACAAAACATCCTCCCGTCGATCGACCCTGTGACGTTTCAGTTTTTTCGGCAAATGCAACAGCAGATGTAGCAGCAGCAGGCGTTCTTGAAGCAGCATAAGCAGATGTTCCAGCCGGCAATGTCGGCGATCAATGTGAACATGTCTACAAACCCGGAGCAAATTCTCGATTCGCTGGCGTGTAACATCCGTGAATTTCACGATTGCTGGTTGGTACGTGCGTTATCCGGATTTATTCGCCAAAGACGCCGTTCGACTCGACGACGACGCAAAGGTGAGATTGCCCGTTATATGCGTTATATGCTACCGAATAGATTCACCGAGGAGAAGTTCGACGACACGGTAAGTAAACTGAAAAGTTTATTTGGCATGCCAGAATCTGTTATCAGTAGACGATACACTGTTGTATGATGTAAAAAAAACCAAAACTGCACAATAGGGGTATTATTATAATTTTATTTCTATTTTCCTGAAAATGTCTTTATTGAATAGTTTTGGATTTTTGTTTTAGTATACAACAAACATCTTTTCATAAAGGGCTGCAAAATGGTGAGTCGACAACTGTGATGGAGCGTGCGTCCCCGCAACATAGCTCTGGTCCTCACAAGTTCCTACCTCATGCTTCCACGGGTCAACAGATGACAAAGACCGCCAGCTAAGGGTTGCGTACTTAGCTGGATGTGCAGCCTGGGCACTGTTGTCCTTCTGACTTCAGCTAGATTTAGGAGGTGCGTGCCGAGCGTCTGTCTACCACGGAGGTGCGGCTCAAACAGCGGCTGAGTAAGAAACGCGGTATCTCGTCAGCTATACCTTAGGAGGCAGTCCCACCAACGCAATGTAGCCAGCGCGGTAAGATAGCATGCTGAAGTCTTACCCTACCACGAAAAAATGTAAGTATTCTTTATTTTGTGAGATTTTTCCTCATTTTATTGCCCACAACTATTTTATAAGGAACAGTAGAAATTTGCAATATCCCAGTACATTTACTAGAGCAAATAAAAACAAAAATAAATGTGTTAATTGAATCTAAAGTTCAGTATAGCCGTGAAATTTTCATTTTGTCTTAACTTTTTATAAATCATTTATGCTAAAAATGTCTACTGTTCCTTTAACAACTATATAACGGGGATTCCCTGGGGGGATAGCCTAAGGCAGTCGAAGGATTTGTTGACTGGACAAGGGTTCGTGGAGTCGCCAGTCCCTGGTCATGCGAAGACACGCGGCCTTCTGGCCGTAGTCTTCCGAAGGTCCTCACTGAGATCGGCTGACCCTGCTACAAGAAGCCATCACGTAGGCTATTCTCTCAGAACAACCTGCTGAGAATAGTCCTGCAGCCATAGGTAATCCTTGCACTGATGGTGGGTTCTTATTACACATCACATCACATCACAACAAACCGCTTTTCATAAAAATTTCATTTGAATTTTCTAGAGGGATTTTAAATGTTTTGTCCTATACTTTAACATGAGAGCTGTCAGATTTATCACCACCAGTGTTGGAATTCTCACAAAAATCTCAGTTCATCGTGCGCTACCTTTGTGAACTTCCCGTTGCTAGTTTCACACGCCAACGTTTCTTGAGTGAACTTTCTGGGATGAGAGAATGAAACATCGCGAACTTTTTCTGCTCGAATCACCGACGCGAGGATACGAATAAAATCAGATCTTTTCTTTTACTCTATGATTTTACACCACATTCGTTCTTGATAAGCAAACTGCGCATTTCATGAAAATGAAATATAGACAGAAAGATATCTCCCTTAAATGACATCCCGCATGATGACTGTGTGGCCGGGGAGGTTGGGTCGAATTTGTCCTCAATGCGTCACGCCATTCCAGCAGCAGTTTCTACCACTCGACTTTTGCGGCGGCACAATACTTAAAAACCCGCATTAATCCACCGATGGTGAGACTGAACCCTTCTTACATTTCACCAGAATTACAAACTCAAATGTGGGCAATATTGTACTGGATACATATTTTCATCAGAAATTCCAAGAAGATTCAGAAATATTCAATATGCCATACATTCAGTGGATAAAATGAACTTTTTGTCAATCCTGAACGTATTGTTCAGGATTGAACAAAAATTAAAATATTTCCATTAATAGTCTTTAATGTTAGTTATATAAAAGGGGAAATTACATAAATATTAGAAATTTCATATAATCAGTCCATAGCATGATTTATTAGACAATCCTAAGCATCAATTTTGATTATCGATATGGATACAAGATGCTTAATAAGTACATGTTCGTTGAAAATAGTAAATGGAGACTTTGTGAAATTTTCGAATATACTCGTTGCAGTTCAAAACCAGCCACTCGAGCCAATCGATGCTGCTCTAATTCTATACAGTCGCATAGTGTGGCTAGTCCGCTGTATGTGCTATACAACGCTCCAGATGCGACACAATAGAATGCAAGCGGCATCGATTGGTGTGATTGGTCTTGTTCGGTTTTGCACTGCAACGAGTATATTGTCATCTCACAATTATGTGCTCTCAGGTATTGTTTTGGTCATATCTCCATGAAGGATTATCCAATCATAATGAAATTTTGACCAGTTATTTGGAGATATCATAACTTTGATTTGGCACCAACAAAACTAAAATCGGTACACAAATAGCTCAGTATGTAATCGGAGACTAAACTGTTTGATTACTATTATAATAGGCCTTCAAGTACTGTTTCGTTCATATCTTCGTAACGAAATGTCCGAATGAAAAAAAAATCAATAGCGTTCTATTCCAATGTTGTAGCTTCCATTTGCCGTCAACAGAACTGAAATCGGTTCACAGATGGCTGAGAAACCGATGTGACATTATTTGTAACGCACACACACACATACATACACACAGACATGTGCTCAGTTCGTCGAGCTGAGTCGAATGGTATATGACACTCGGCCCTGTGGGCCTCGGATAAAAAGTCGAGTTTTCAAGCGATCTTAATACCCTTCTATTGATGTAAGAAGGGTAAAAAACAAACATCACAACTCACGTGAACATTGCCTACACATACTCACTAGAGAAAAAGAACAAAGCCGAGGAGATATTTGGATCGGATCTCGAATACGAGTGAAACGTTGTGAGATGGAGGAACAAAAGATCTTTCGCGATGAGAACTGAAACGTTTCCTCACTCTGCGCTTTCATGAACTTTAGATTGAAGTTCGTTCGCGAACTTCGAGTACGAAGTTCCTCTATGATATATCATTGCTCTGAGTAAAGAGTTAACGTTTTTTGAAAATGATTTTTCCAACACTGATCACCACTCGGTGTCTTCTTCTTTTTTCAAGTTGGATTTCTCTATATGGATTAGTATGCACGAGGCTATATAAGTTCTCACTCAGCATAGATGCAGATCATTGGTTAGTTGCCTGCCAAGGTGGGGGCCGATCTATAACAATAACACAAACTTTATTGCTAAAGATATGAACACGTGAACGGTTGCAACAAGAATAAATGATCGGGCACCGACAAAGCAAGTGATGCTGTCAGCACGTAGGTGATTTCAGAAGCACAATTTCGAGTAAGGGCAACTCGACCGTTATTCCTTACAATACCTCAAGCCCACCGGGTGCTTTCTAACTAACTTTTAAAAAAGGAGAAAATGAAGAAAAGTGGGAGAAGAAACAGGGACTGTCTCGGGATTGCACGTATATGCAGTTATTAGTGAGAAAACTTCGTTAAACACGAATGCACCCTTCTGGTGCAAAGTGTCAGTAAAAAAAGCTACTAACTTTCCAAAAGGGCCTATGTTAAAATTCAGTAATGGTTGAAAATAATTAAGTTGAGGAATGATGTAAAATGGGTTCGCTGAAATTCCAGAGAATATAATTCTTTGGCATTGAATTATCTGAGCAGGAAGGTTGATAGAGGCTGGCGGAGGTATGTACTGATTAGGTTAATTATCACTTCAAGTTTCTGAGACTAAAACCAACAAACACAAAATGGTTTGTGCTCAGAAAACTTCGAAGTGATAGGAACTTGATCCTATAGGACCTTAAGCCAGGATCAGATCTTGTAAGCGTCCGTTCCAGTTAGGAAGGGTATTAACTTGATTGAATCCATAGAAGTTTAATCCAACCGAAAAAGTACCACAAACTACCGGCATAGGTGATGGACCCATCACTGGTAGGGTAGGCAACGGCCAAGTTGATGATACCGTGGAGAGAATAACAAATAAAATTTAAGTTCAGCTTTAGACATCTAATTTATTGTGATATGCAGTGAATCCCAATTTTATATTGCTTCAAGCAGATCCTAAACATTGGGAAATTTATTGTTTCGATTGTTCGTACTGATGATCATTCGACTCTAAGGATAATAAAACTGTAAAATATCTGCTAGGAATAAAGAAAAATGCCGTGTTGTCTCCCCTTTAGCTCAGAAGAGATAAGCAGCCTTCCAGTCTCATAATGCGCTTCCAAACTACCCAAGCAATTACTTCCTTTTCCGGTACTTGGTTCTGCCGCGCCGTCGCTTCGAGTTGGGCGTCTTCGGCGACGATCCATTGGTGGTACTTTTCTTGTTGTAATTCCGTACCACTCCACGAGATCCACTGTTCTGAACGCTACTCATGCTGGGCTTCCGGCTGGTGATCAAATGCTGCGAGACAAGATCCCCAAGTTCTCCCTGATGAGCCAGCATCGAGAGAAAAGTGCAGATAAATTCGTCATAGTTGTGAGTCCGTCGACAGTCGTCCACCTTGAACATGGAGCGCTTCTCGTTCTCGTCGCTCAGGTGCTGCTCGGTAATGTTGATCTCCGATTCGAGATTCTTCAGAAGCGACAGGAGGTCCTTTGGAGAGAACGTCCCTGCTCCAATGAATGAGGGTGGTGGTGATGGCGGGGGGTTTTCCTTCTTAATTTCTGTTTCGCCAATTATCTCCACGGAATCGGATGAACTATTGAGCGAAACCAACGATTCCAGCTCTTTGGACATGGGAACGGACGAGTCGTCTTTTTCATTCATTTCCAAGAGCTGAGAATATTCCGAGCTCAGTTTAACCGAGGATTCTTCCTCTTTCTTAATCTTATCTACGGTTTCCTTGATCTCCGACCGGGATCTACTTTCAGTTTGCTTACTTTTTAACAACTTTTCCAACGCCGCCGACACTATAGTCTGGTTGGTTCGTAGCATTTTCAGTTTGTGGGTGATGGCAATTCGGCGATCCGGAACGACTGCCATGAGATTGAAACGGATATCCTGTTCCCCCGTGGATATACCCAATCGATCAGACATCACACGGCGAAATTTATCGGTCCAAGCTTCCTTTTCCCCCCATGGGCCATGATCCATGGGGAATGGCTTTAGACCGTCCAGCTCGAAAAGATGACCATTAATTGGGACAAAACTTACAAAATGAAATGCTTCCCCGGTGAATCTGAGAATGAAATAATCTTACTTATTTGATCTTTGTTGTCTAGTTTGGATAATTACCTTCCAGTGCTAACCCCGGAATTACGATCCATTCGCCGACGGGCCTGCGGCATTGCATGCGAATTATGAGCACATGCCAGTTCCGGAGTGTTACCAATAGCCCAGCCTTTATTTTCCGGACACATTCCTTTAGTGTGCACTTTCAGTCGACTCAACGTCGTCCCCAGATCCATATCGGAACAGTTAAGCAGAACCGAAAGGAGTGCATGAGTTGCACAACTGTTCGGAACCACCTGCTGAGCGAAGAATATGTTGTTCACTGCTTCTTCATCTTTCACGTAAATTTCGGTAGTTTCTACAATTTTCCGACGTGCTCGGCGTTCCTCAATCCAGCGAAAGAGAAAAATAAACCCATACACTGGTCCTTCGATGTTTTTCTGCAGGTCATAGATTTCCTCAACCTGGACACCCTTGACGCCAAAGTCCTCTAGGAGAAGGGTGAACAGGCCAGGATCCGATTCTAATTCTAACCAGCCATCCGTTAGCCGGTTGATGTCCACCGGCATTTTCGGTGACTTTCTGCACCGTTCTGAGCACAAAACAATAAAATTTGCGTAAAATCCAGGTACCGAAATTCGACTGAAATTGCGTTTGTTTACAACGATGGCGGAGCGGAATGACGTTTGAATGAACACCATGTCTTAATTCGGGGTGAAATGAATCTGTTCAGTCTCGGTAACACCAATACATCGGTACACTGTTCACACTGAACGAAATTAAGGTGCGTATACTGTAGGTGTTCTAAAGCCGACAAACCAACATGAAACTCAATCTTCACTGGCTTCAATAAACGTTTTCAGCAGGGACCTGGCAACCCTATCCTATTTGCTAGCGTTTGACAGTATGCAACATATCGCAGGCCTTATTTAAATATGGCCCATCTGACGTTTGTTACTACAGCTACGAACGCCAGCATTGTTTACAAACAATGAACGTTTGTGACGTTTGGCTGTAAGAGGTTTTAGCTACAGGACGGTGACAGCCCGCCAGGTTCCTGGTTTTCAGCGAACACGAAGATACACTGAACCCAAATATCCTCCTTTTAATAAAATGAATCCTCCGTCGGTTGATATCGAAACATTGAATTCGTATTTTCGAATGATAGATGCAAGCGGAGGACGTTTTTCTAGAAACCAGATGATTATCCTACTACTGTTGACCAACTAATAATACGCGAAGTGAATTGACCTCACGTTTAAATTCGAATACACGCTGTATGAAAATTCGTCATCCCAAAATCGAATGAGCCCTATAACGAGAATCATTTGAAATGAGGATGACAAATATTCCATTTTACATCATTCGATAGGAACCTATCAATCGCTATGAGAACGGATACCATCACGAAGAAAGGATCGAAACCCGCTTGTTATCCTACGGAGTAACGGGAAAATATTTCCGAACTGCTTCAGTTTTAGAGCTCCCGTTGCAAACGTCACTCACTGACAAAGTGTAATGAGAAATAAATTAATGAAACTGAATTATTTCAAATTATTTATAAATCGCTAATGCTCTACACAGTTTTGAAACAAACGTCATATTGTATTTGGTTGATTATCATACGAAACATGGATGATCGTCATACAGATCTAACCATAAGTCAATCATCCGATTTCCGAATGCTTTTCGATAAAGGGCGCAATCGAATAACTTTTCAGACGATCTTGGGATGATGTTTGGGTTCAGTGTAGATGTCAGTAATATGATTTGAACAGAAATAATTATATATTCTGTTTTCATTCATGTCGGTTTGTAGGTAATCTCTGCATTAACACATATTGTTAATGTATGCCATATTTTCATTGAAAGGTTTTATATTGTCTGCATTCGATCTAGATTATTAACCAACTTACAGCCTCATCACCATGAGGCTCTAGGATTAGACAGCAATTTTTGCTAGAACAACTTTTGTTAAGAGAAAGTATTGATAGTTCCGTTAGCTCACGGCAGGCGGTGAAAATTGAATAGAAGTAGTTTGAAATTGAGCGGAGGGCATTGTGAGGTAGTATTTCGAAACAGGAACTCAAACTTTAACCAAGCATCCCCACCAGCATTACCAGTCAAGGTGGTGCATTCGATCATGCCTTGACCTACCCCGCATGGGGATGCTTGGTAAAAGTTTGTGTTCCTGTTTCGAAATACTACCTCACAATGCCCTCAGCTCTTTTTCAAACTACTTCTATTCAATTTTCACAGCCTGCCGTGCGCTAACGGAACTATCAATACTTTCTCTTAACAACTTTGTTTTAGCAAAAATTGTTGTCTACTCCTAGAGCCTCATGGTGATGAGAAATTATTTTTTTCTTCGGTTTTGTTGCGTTTGATTTGACTTTGCACTTGGTAATATCAGCTTTTATACATACATTTACATACATTTCTATACATTTTTAGAATGTGATTGTTGTGTGTAGAAACTAGTCAGTTTATGAAATAAAGATGAGATAAGAAATTCAGCGCCAATATGCCAAAATGGTGGATCTGTTTTGTTTTTGTACATGGCCGTACATGGAAATAAACTTTACACTCAACGAAATAAAATTTCGATATTCATTGCATTGTGATTATTTGCCACAAGAAATCATTATGAATTTCATTAATTAGCCTTATAAAATGTATTGTTCAACATAAAATGAAAATATGGAGCAACCTGAATTCGAACCTTGAACGTTGAGGCTATGAGTCCAGTGACTTGACCACTAGTATACATCAACACAAGTAAACAAAAAAGTTTAAAAGCGTACAAAACAACGTCGTGTAAACCAAAATTCATTCATAAGTCAGGCTTATAAAATTTTAATTCATCGTTCATAAGTTGAACCTTATAAAATAGATGATGTTTGTCAGAAACAGATAATTTCTCATCTCCATGCGAAGCGCCAGGAGTGGACGGTAATTTATTGCTATAACGAATAGACATGAAGAGAAAGTGTATTGATAGTTCCGTATAGGGCAACGGCAGGCTTTGAAATTGAAAGATATAAGTTTGAAAACGAGCGGAGGGCATTGAACGGTAGTTTATTTTTAGTATGCACCGCCTATTTCACACATTTGTTCTTCTCGTCATACTATTACTTATAGATCTCGGAGAGAACGACGATGAGTGGTGCAAATACTGATCCTCACCAGTATGATTTAATGGATTCCCCCTGTAGAAAGCCCATAATGATCCATCCATCTGATTTGAGTCGATGTTTTGGATATGTCAACTTGTCGATGCCAGTAACATTCACTCAAATTTGAGTGACTCCACTAATGACGAAAGTGAGCCAAAAACGACTCAAAACAGAGTTGAAACGGCTGGCCGTGTGGAGAATTATAATTTCGAAAAATTCCCGTTGAAAACGACTTCTCAACAAATGGTAAAAGACCAAACAACAATATGCTGATAGGCGGTTAAATTAGGTTACCATAAAAAATCCGCATTAATCCACCGATGGTGAGACTGAACCCTTCTTACACTTCACCAGAATTACGAACTCAAATGTGGCCAGTATGGTACTGGATACATATATTCATCAGAAAAGGAAGATCCAGGAATATTGAAAACATAACATATCGAATATTCTTGGATCTTCCTGGAATTTCTGTTTATAAAATGAACTATTTGAGAATCCTGAAAACATTGTTCATCGATGTGATTAAAATATTGCCATTAATAATGCTTAGCGACCTGTTTATGTTAGAAAAAGGGGAAATTACATAAATATTAGAAATTTCATATAATCAGTCCATAGATTGAATTATTAGACAATCCTGAGCGTCAATTTTGATTATCGATATGGATTCAAGATGCTTAATAAGTACATGTTCGTTGAAAATAGTAAATGGAGACTTTGTGTAATTTTCGAATATACTCGTTGCAGTTCAAAACCAGACCACTCGAGCCAATCGATGCTACTCTAATTCTATAGAGTCGCATAGTGTGGCTAGTCCGCTGTATGTGCTATACAACGCACCAGATGCGACACAATAGAATGCAAGCGGCATCGATTGGTGTGATTGGTCTTGTTTGGTTTTGCACTGCAACGAGTATATTTTCATCTCACAATTATGTGCTCTCAGGTATTGTTTTGGTCATATCTCCATGAAGGATTATCCAATCATAATGAAATTTTGACCAGTTATTTGGAGATTTCATAGCTTTGATTTGGCACCAACAACTAAAATCGGTACACAAATAGCTCAGTATGTAATCGGAGACTAAGCTGTTTGATTACTATTATAATAGGCCGTCAAGTACTGTTTCGTTCCTATTTTCGTAAGGAAATGTCCGAATGAAAAAAATCAACAGCGTTCTATGGAAATGTTGTAGCTTTCATTTGCCGTCAATAGAACTGAAATCGGTTCACAGAATGGCTGAGAAACTGATGTGACATTATTTGTACACACACACACACACACACACACACACACACACACACACACACGCGCGCGCACGTAGTCGAGCTTTCGTTGATCCTAATACCCTTCTATTAATGTAAGAAGGGTAAAAATGGCAATTTTCACGAACAACATTTTTGCTGTACTCTATGCCAAAAGTTGGTATATATACTACAAAGACTACAACGTAATTTGTTCGAACTTTGCATAACGAAAACAATTAGATATATTCTCGCATTTTATGTGATTGTTGTGTAATTGTTTGACTATTTGCAACCATCTCTACAATTATCACATTACTGTCAATCGGATTACTGACTATTAGTCATTGAATGGTTTTTAATTATTACTGAACAGGTCTGGATTATATATAATCCAGACCGACTCGCAAACAATTAAAACCATTCAATGATAATATGGCAAACGTTAACAATATGTGATAATGTAGAGGTTGTATGGCGAAAATGAGATTAAACAATTTCATAACAATAACATAAATGTGACAATATATCTTAATTGTTTTTCGTTATGCGGGAAAGCTTCAAACAAATTTACGTTTGAATCTTTGTTTACCTCTTCGGCTACAACACCAGATGCGTCGTTTTGAATAATTAGTCGAGAAATGTTTCCAGAGCTGAAGTATAATGAACACACTGGGCCAAGATACAAAACGTCAACCTGAGTGTTGACGGTGTGACAGTCACATATGCAAAAGGCAAGTCGAAATATATTTTTTGTGCACTCGCAGAAGGAATTTGTTTGAAATTACTACTTTTAGCAATTATTCAGCGACGAAACTCATCAATTGCCAGGATCGAAGCTCAGCAGGTATAAAGGACTGAAGATTTAGTGGTTTTCGACCATAGCAACAACCAACAGCGATGGTATTCCTTAGTGCCAATGTTGAACTCAGCCAAACGTATTCCGCTGATCAAATTCCGTAAAGGAGGGCCACACTTGGAAAGCAGCGGCGCTGGACATCCGGCACAAGCAGCTGCCGCAGGATCCAGTGTAGCACAATCGGTAGGCTAAAATATTTAATTAACTTTACGTTTTTCCTGTGTTGCTTAATCAGCGGTCTTGGTTTCTGCACCATTCCACCCGATAAAGAGAGATTACGTAATTGTTTATGAATGATGACCACATTTAGTAACAAACAATTGCCTAATAGAAAGTTTCGTTCTTGGACTTTGCAGAGATCAGCCTCATCTGGACAAGCAATCGAAGAATGGCAACTACCGGCCAGATATCGTAGAAAGCCAATCGACGATGTCGAGATTGAATGGATTAACCGTGGAGGACCACCGTCGTAATGTGCTCCCCTGAACCGCTTGATCCTAGTCACTTAAGCTATACACTCACTACAAAACAACCACTGAATCATCTTAGCCATCGTTAATAACTCATCTCTCGTACGTCTATGTAGTTATCGCATTGCTAACGTTGACCTTTGCGAAAATAGAGCTGCTGATCCGTTCAAGCTCGAGTCTATCACACGAAGTACACCAAACCGAAATCTCCTGCAAAATCCTAAATGAATACTGCGAAGGGAAGGGAGGAACCTATCAATATCACGTAAGAAGTGCTAAATGGACGAACACATGAAAATTCAATCGGCAGTTATCAATACTCTTTCGACCGATAACAACAGCTGAACCGTGATTGATTTCGTCCGGAAAGATCGTGTCTTGTGTGTTTAAATCATGTGTTTTTGCTAAGTGCGGAAAGAAACAATGTTGATTGAAATTGATAACTTTAAAATTGTATTTATTAAATATGATTCAAATAAAGCTATAAAAACGAAGAAAAGCGAAAAGGTGATGATGTCATTTGCAACCAACCAAACTGAAGAAAAAAATTTTAGATCATTTAAAAATAGAATTTAGACTGTTATTTAATTTTATCATTGGACTAAAACTCTAATTACAATTGAAGATATTTGGATGTCATAATGTAAGACAAACTCTATACAAAGCTGTTGCTCTGAGGTAGTCCTTTATCTCATATAACAGTGTCTTCGATTGGAGATTTGCTTGATAGTTTGCAAGAGTTCAAATACTCAGAAGAACGGCTGACGAACTCGACTATAGATGCACTTTGGAGATACGGTGTAGTTTTTCCGTTTTAGTCCGTCACTACATGAAACGAACTGCTCTCTCCAGTTTGTTAATAGTATTATTAACAAGTATACTTCACTTTTTCAACACACTTTTAAGAGCGTTAGTAGAACTCTTGGAAAACTTCGAAAATTATAACATACATTTCACTTGTTCGCATTTCAAAAAGACAATATGCAAAGATGAAACAATTTTTCAAACTAATACTATCTTCTGATGATTCTCACTTGATAGACAAACAGCTGCTAAAACAGTAAATCTAGGGTGCCCAACATCAGTCAGTACAAAAGTTACGATATATTTTGACACCCTTTATTTAATACTTTTAGAAGTAAATTTTAGTGAGAAAACTTAATAAACACGTAAAATACATCTTCTAAATACAGACAAACTGATTTGAACAATATAAACCAAATTGAAAATGATTCACCAACACCGAGTCCTCTTGGAAAACGTCAAAGTATGAATCGTTTTCTAAAATTTCAAATTTTGAATAATTCAAAACATTTTGAGAGAATCTAATGATCATGAGACAACCTTTTTTCATGGTTTTACATACAGGTTCCATAATTGTCCTCTTTGGACCCTACCAGTAACGGTTCCAGGGTATCCGGATGTTGTCAAATGCCCTGGTTGGTATGGGATGTTTTGGATACATTTTACTGAATGTAACAAAATTGTTAGTATGTTGTTTCAAGAAATAATGTGGAGTGTTTCAGCTGTCATAAAAGTGAAACACTTCAGCGATCCGTGTAATAATTCAAAATAATTGTCCAAAATCTAACGACGACAAGCTTGATAAGGATGCAATTTGTAATCAATTTAGCGGAGGCCAGTACTTGGAACCATCAAAGCGCATCAAACTGTAGCCCTAAATTCGAGTTCTATTTTACATCTGATATAAATCTCTGAGTAGGTACTTTGCTCCGAAATTATACTTGCCATTTTTTTTCATAACTACTAAAAGCTTGTGCTGGTCAGTATAATACTAATGCGTTGACTAATTCTCATTAAAGAGATACATATACATGCATTGAATACATTTGCCTAAAAGGTTTCAGGACACCATAATCGTGTTATCTAATGGCTTGTTTTTCAACTTTTCTCGTTCCAGGTAAATTTCAACCCATTCATCCGAAGTGAGTTACTACCGTTAACTGGTAATGTTTTCCCTTCAACCCTCTTATATCCAACTCAACCACATGCTATAACTCACATAAACTAAAATTATCCCCCTGTCGTTCTAAACATCAAGTAGCCACGTAATCGAAACCACTATCGGTTGCTCCATTAAAATGAAATCAATTCACCGCATTTCCGCAGCTGACACCTGAATTCCACCAACCGACAACTACCATCCCGTCTCAGTATCATCCAGAAAGTCATGCTGCCTGCGCCATTTCTGCTGCTATTCACCTTCGGACTCCTGCAACTGCTGTCCGCATCCATTGATTACAGTTGCCCACGTGAAACGGAATCGTCAATCACCCATTTCGATGCCATAAATAACCCGTTCAGCTTAATCGACAGCTACCTGGAGGACCTAAACCGCTACTCCGAACGTCAGATGGGTATCTTTCGCTTTCTCCGTTTCATCCATCCTGTGCTAGTGCAATTCAGCATTGTTCCGGCATCGTCGCAATCATCAATCCTTTCGCTCCGATGTCACGTGTACCAGACCTGCATATCGGCCCTGATTGTGCCCAATCCGTGGACCAAAAGGGAGCTCGCTGATGAGAACCATCGAAACGTGCTGACTTGCTGAACGCCTCGGCTTCCACATTCACCGGGTTCGACAGCGATTGGGTTGCCATCATGGTGACCAACTCATCTGCCGGAATGATCAGGAATCACGCCGTGCGACGGCAGCAAAGTAAACCTGACACTCTTGCCGCGTCATGGATCCCCTACAGCGGAGATGTTTCAAAACATGGATGCTATGACGGATCTGGCGCTGTCCACCGATCCTTGTACGTCTTTCAACAACAACGTGTCACTCCATTGGAAACTGCCGTGCGCGAAAGTCGCTGAGGGTGTTGCCATTTTGTCAGAACAGATTGACAGATTCGTCGGGCAGCAACGGAATCTGTTGACAATAAAAATCATGGCAATGAACGTGCTGCTTCCCGTTGCATTTATAGGGTTGATCTACATATTCCTGGTGAGGTTTATGTTTCGTATGGCAGCACCGTTGCAGTAAAATGTTTCGTTGTGGACAGGAAGTAACCAACGAATTGCATCAGCGGCCAGCAATTGCATTGCATTTGCGACTTGAAACATTTCTCGACTTCTCTACGCTTGATGACTGAACAAACACGAGCGGACACAGGCAGCGCTTGAGCTGCCTTAAGTGTAATAGTTATGTGCGAGGTCTCAAAAGCAGCCTCTCCGTTGGTTTAAATCAGTGTTCAAACTGAAATAAAATTCTAAAGATGACTTAAAGTTGAATATAAATACTGCGATCCGGTGCGGAGACACTATTTGGGAATATCTTGAATTTCCGGAAATGGATGCCACATTCCTAGAAACTATTTCTTTTCCAAAGTAGGCCATATGCCGACTTGCCCCGGAACGACCATTCTGCTACAGATTTCCTAAGGGCTTTAAGTGGCCAAGAATATGTTTAAAAATAAACTAGGCAATATCCATTATCAAAACTCAGGATTTTTTTTCAGTAGGATATTTCTCAACGTTTCTAAAATACATACAGGGTGAAAAAATTAAAACTGTAATAGGAAAAGAGCTCAGTAAATACAATGTATATTGATCGAATATAAAGTCTGTCCACGTTAAATTTCGGACACCAAAATAATGACAGCAAAAAATTATTAACACATAACTCAACTAAACCGATTGTTTATTACATAATAATAGAGTTGTATTCTACAAACAGATAATTAAGATGTTAATCCTACTTTCTGTAAAATTCTTGAACTTTATGCGGTATACTCGCCATCAGACTCCGTAGGGTATCCTCAGATAAACCCGCCGTGGCATTTCTCCATCTTCTCTTGAAATCATCGGTACCATTTGCTTTCTTCCTAGTGTCGAAGAGTTCCCGCTCAACTAGAGCCCAGTACTTCTCTATTGGGTGAAGTTCTGGACAGTTTGGTGGATTGGCTGAATCTCGAAACAGTTGGGAATCGACATTTTAACTGTGTCTCGTGTGGTAAATTGTGCAAGGAGGCCCTGACGACTTAGCGATGAACTGGCAGCGGGAAAAAGCGAAGACGATCGACCCTTGAACGCAATGAAGATTCGGGACGTGGCCAAGAAGGTCAATTCTTCCGTCTGGTTCGTCCAGCAGACAATGAACCGGGCTGGACTTCATGTCTTCAAGGTAAGGAAGGCGCCTAACCGGACCGATACACAGAATACGGTGTTCTTATCCCGCGCCAGTGTTTCGTGAAGCCGAAATGCTCCGTAAATGGACGACGGGACCTGGATGTTTCGGAGAAGTTCCGTAAGAAGAAGGTCAACAAATTTGCCAAGAAGTACTTGGTGTGGCAGGCGTTCCGTGGGTGTAATAACTTCAGCAAGCCATACATAACGACCGGCATCATCATCGGTCAAATATATAGAGATGAATACCACCTACTGGCACTGAATAGCACATACTGGCCTTCCTCCGGTCCCACGAAGGAGGCGCTCTGTCCTGATCTGTTGTCGATGTTATTACGCGAAACCAGTGATAGAGTAGTACGAAGCCAACGAAGCTCAGGCAAACAGGGAAGTTTCTCAAAAACGACAAGGATTTTAAGAAAGAGTGGATAAAAGTGTGTAAGAAAGAATGCGTTTACATCAAAAGTGCAGGCATTTAGCCCAGGAGAAGAGGTTAAATAAACCAGCTTTGCAAAAACGTAACTTATATGTGTTTATTTATTTTCTACGAGTTTTAAAAAAATCCAACTTCAAATAAATTGTTGGTAATCATTTTTGTCTGTTGCCTTTTTTCGAGTACAGTTTTTATAATCAATAAATCTAGGGGTTTTTTTCATTAGGCGAATCTGCAATTGAGAGACTCTCTTTGATTACTTTCTCTTGCATTCATATTCCATTCAGCGTTTTGTTTTTCATTCAACTATTTGTAGAGTATGGTAGTCAGCACTATTGTGTTTCTATATGTACTAAAGTATCCCTCAAAAGATTTATAATGGCGCTGTAATAAATGAAAGAGAGCAAGAGAGGAGAGAGCCTCTCATTGTTAGATTCGCCCTTTTGAAAAAAAAAAACCCTAGAAATGATCATCCTAAATTACTAAAATTAAAAAAAATATTCGAAGCCAAATTATGGCTATGATAGAATTCCTATAATAAGCGCTCATTGTATTACTGAAATTTTTCAATATCATACCATATTGTCCAGAGACTGGTTCCAAAAATATAATAAATAGAGTAGAATCCAAAAATATTGAATGAAACGCAAAAACAAGCATTTGATTCGAATCCTACATTTTTTATTTGCTTTTGAGAATACAGGAAAAGATTTTGACACATTGTTAGTGGGATTGGCATTTTAAAACAGCAATTGTAAAATTAGGAAAATTTGAAACAACTTTATACTTGTTCACTTTTTATAATAGTAAAGTAAAAACCGAAACACCGTATCCAAACAATCAGTAGTGAACGCGAGCAAATTTCTTGAAATTTCACCAGAAGAAGCATTGTCAAGATGGACCCATCTCGTCAAAAGATAAGCTTTTTCTGATGAAATTTAAAGGAACACGCTTTCCTCAGGAGTTATTGCTTGAAGAGTGTTTAAATTTTTAATTTAATTTTGAAAATTAAAGGTTCTAAGTTTTCTAATCACAATCTTTCTACTGAAAATTGTGGTGGATCGAGTAGTCCATGATCAGCAGGCTTAGATAACTCAGATTTGAATAAACTTAGTACGTTGTTAACCTTTCTACAACCAAGACCTGTTTTATTACAAAAGTTTATGGGCCTAGAACGTTGGCCGTAACGGTGTCAAGTTCTGAAGAGAAAGTTACACTGAAAGTTAATTTTAGTTTATATTGTAAAATCGAAGGTAATACTCACAAATCCATTCGTTGTTTTCTGCAACGAAACTGAGTTGTTCTTTTTATGAAGATACATTTGTAATTAATGGCACACGCGCAACTGTCAAAAGCACTAAGTTTTTGTTGACACAGAATGAACATTCGTACATTGTAAAAAAAACAATACAAACAGCTACGAATATTTGGTCACAAATTAAAAAGAAACGTCGCTTTAGTGATTGCATGAAGGACTAACAGATCTACTTTATCGACTCAATATGTAATGGACAAAAAAAAGTTTTTTTTATGTTTCTGACAAGAGGTTCGAACCTGAATTTTTGGAAAGTGCTGATTCTGAATCCGTGGTTGATCTCACAAGGCCACACTGACTCGTGAGAATAGGTATGATTAATGAGTATGAAATTCTAGCTCTCGACAACGCTTTAATTTTTATTTTGCGTTAGATAAATTATTCCCGCTCACAACAGCAGAAACACTATCTTGCATGAGTACGGCATAAAAGAGGAACAGCGATTGGCTGGTCATCACGAAGTTCATTTCGTGCATTTTACAAAAAGGTGTAATGATAGCATTTCACCAGATAAAAAGCAATAGTGAATGTTTCATACAATATACAGAGACATTCGTTCTATGTACAATAGGGAACGTCCATTAATTAGCGTCACGCAAAAATGACATTTTATGACCCCCCCCTTGTCACGTTTTTTGTATGAACCTTCAAATTTTTTGTACGGATCGTCACGTTTTTCTCAAACCCTCTCTCCTTACTGCGTGACGCAATTAATGGACCTTCCCATATCCATATTTACGAAACGCGTGAAAGCTACTTTACGAAAATAAATTTTCAGTGTAATTTGAAGCGAAGATGACTACTCAAGCCGGAAGTTTTGGATCGGTCGGCGACACGGAAGCGTAGCAGCAAACGCGAATCCACGTTAGGAAGCGGATCGGTGAGTTGAGCGTGCTGAGCTGGACCGTGTGGCGTTTCCTCGACTATGGAAAAACTAATGGGGCGAGAAAACTACGTTTCCTGGGCATTTGCGATGAAAATTACCCTAATCCGAGAAGGAAGTTGGAGTGCGCGATGCCGCAAGAAGGGCAGATCGTGAACGAAGAAACAAAACTACTGATGCGGTTGGAGGCGTCTGGACAGGCGCTCCATGCTAATGCTGTTAAATCAAAGACCCTGCAGGACGTTAAGGTCAAGATGGGATCGAAGAGTAGCAGCGAAGAAGGTGCATTCTACAGTGTTCAACATAAACGCAACCGGAAGAATAGTGGCCATAAGAAGGGCGATGGTTCCTGCTATAACTGTAGCCAACGGATCGGAGAGAAAAGGCCGAGCAATGTGTGCGGTATTTGCAGTTGGCGACAACGTTGACGACGAAGAATGGTTCTTCGATTCTGGTGCCACTACACATATGACCAGAAGCGGAGCGGAATTCACATCGAAGCAGGAAGTATCGTATCGCATCATCATGAGTTCGTCGAGAGGCCTGTCAAAGTTCAAGAAGTTCTGGAGGTTCTGATCTATCGGTTAGCAAGATTTTGTCGAAGAGGTTCAACCATGACGTTTACCGCAATGGACTGCAAGGTGCTAATGAAGACCGGAGAAGTATTTGCCAGTAGAGTCACAAAAGGAGGGCTGTATAAGCTAAACCGGAAGCAGGAGAAGGCGCTCGTGTGCAACGAGACTGACAAGTGAGCACAGGCGATTTGGCCATATCAGCATGCAGAGTATGAAGAAACTGATGCAGATGGCGAACGGTTTCCAGCCGAAGAAGGTGGATGAAGCGACAATGCGGTCCTGCATTCAATGGGAAGCATGCTCGAGATTCGTTTCCTACCAGCAATACAAGATCGATTGAGTTACCGGAGTTCGTGCACTCGGATTTGTGTGGACCGTTCGTAGTGGCATCGATCGGAGGGAGTTGATATTTTATCACCTTTATTGATGACGCTTCAAGGAAGGTTTTGATCTACACGATGAAGCTCAAGGATCATGTGAAAGAAGCTTACGAAGAGTTCAAGAGCATGGGGAAAGGGTAAGAAGTATGCTGAACGACGCCAAGCTACAGAAAGAATTTTGGGCCGAGGCGGTGAATACCGCTATCTACGTCATCATCCGTAGTCCAGCTAGGGCGTGGACGGGCAGGAAGCCATTCGTTGGACATCTGAAAATATTTGGTTCTGTAGCAATTGTGCACGTACCTAGGGAAACGATGTAAAAAGCTGGATCCAAAATCTAAAAGTCACGTCACACCGGCTTTGTTGTGAAAAACCTTCGTGAGTTGTGGAAACCACATAAGTTAGTCGCTCCAATCTGAAATAATTCAATTATTACCTAATATCCTACGTTATATTCACTGTAAAACTTATACCTAGTGGAAACCTAAAATTAGCTTAATTCGAGTGCAATCGCTGTTCGTTTCAGTTATTACCAAATAGATTACAACAGAAAGTAAGTGGCTGTATAAGATGAGGCATATTTCTAACCTAATAATTAAATCATAGATTGGCTGCACGAACAGAACAACTAAAATAGGGTCGAGTACCGAAAATTGTAAGTTAACTCTAAATTCTAACTAAACCTATAATAATTTAATGAAATAAACATTCCAGTTTAAAGCTGTACTCGCACCAAAACTGAGTTTGCGCTCTACTAAAAAATCGACTACAAGCCCACTTTGTTCTCTGAACAATGATGTTGAAGCAGAAGCTATGGAGCCAGAGGAACCAGATCAAGACTCAGTGTTGATAGTGCGGACTTCGATGATACCGTTGACGGTACTGCGCTCCCACCGCAACTAGATAGACCAATTGCTGAAAATTAAGAGTTCAGGCGCAGAGGTCAGGTGCGCCATCCACCAGGCAACTATTCAGAATACATTTCTTATAGTTCTGTTACTGGCCAAATCACTTTCCCAGATTCTGACGAGGACGATGACGACAGTCCGCTGGATGACCTTGTACAGCGAGGTTCTCCGCAGGCCAGACCGGGATCAATGGATGGAGGCGATGCGCGCGGTGTGGGTCTATAAGACGGATGTGTTGAGCGGTACAAGGCCCGCCTCGTTGTGAAGGGATGCTCGAAGTGGCCTGGCATCGATTTTGATGAAGTTTACTCCCCGGTTGTGCGATATTCGACGATTCGATTTTTGATGGCACTTGCAATCAAGCACGATTTGCAGATCGATCAAATGGATGCGGTCACGGCGTTCCTCTTGGCGATGATACGATTTTTATGCAGCTGCCAGAAAGATTCACAAGTGACCAAGTCAAGGTTTGCAGACTACGCAAGGCTCTGTACGGCCTGCAGCAGTCCAGCAGGGTCTGGAACAAACAGCTGGATGTGGCTCTACGAGAATTTGGTCTGGAGCAGTCGAAAGTCAAAGTCTGTATTTCAAGCTATTCGGAAGAAAGATGTTGTTCGTTACAATTTATGGTGACGACTTCCTCATATTCACCAACTGTTGGAAGAAGAAATTGAAAAAAAATACTTATGCAGCCGCTTCCAGATGAAGGACATCGGGGAAGCAAAGTTCTGAATTGGCCTTCGAATCTCGCGTAACATGGAGCGTGGAGAACTAACGTTGGACAAGGAGAAATGTGTCGAGGAGCTGTTGAAAAGTACCAGATGAAGAATTGCCATCCCATATCTACACCATTCGAGCCGAGCGAGGGATTGGACAAGCCAATGTGTCCGACGTCAACAAAGTAACAGGAAGAAATGACCAAGCTTCTCTACAAAGAAGCGGCTGGAAGTTTGTATTATTTGGTCCAGGCTACTCGACCAAATATTTCCTTCGAAGTAAACGCAATCGGCCAGTATTGCAGCAATCCGGGACGAAGGCACTGGGAGGATGCGGTCAAACGAATCTACGGTACTCTCAAATGGACCGGTTGTAACCGGCTGGTATACAAGAAGGGCGGAAGTAGTCGGCTATACGATGCAGATTGGGAAAGAGACCCCAATACAAGAAAATCAACAACCGGATATGTCTTTGTTCTGCAAGGAGGAGCTACTCATGGAGCGTGAAAGGGGCAACCGACGCACAGTGGGCAGGAACTGATGAAAACTAAGGAAAAATTCTGTTACTTTTGAGCGTGACTTGTAAACACAGCCATTTCTATTGGAAATTGTATGGAAAATCGAATGGAACTGGTTTTAATCACCGCAAGAATATGGTTGTGGAGTTATAGAGGTTATTTTACCCCACTTGCCCTTATATTCTTGAATAATTTATAGTCATCTTTGCACGGAGCGGCTCAAGATCAACAAAATAGTGCTAGTCCCATGTGAAATTTCATGGAAAATCTAATAGAAACTGCTTTAACTACCGCACGGTTCTGTGAACGAAGATATGGCTGGTTTTACCCCATTTCCTCTTGTATTCTTGAATTGTTTATAGATATCTTTGCTCGGAGAGGCTTAAGATCAACCAAATGAGGCTAGTCCTATGTGGAATTTCCTAAAAAATCGAATCAAAGTTGTTTCATCTGCTGCACGGCTCTGTCAACAAAAATATGGCTGATTTTATCCCACTTCCCCTTATATTATTGAAAAATTTAAAGATATCTTTGCTCGGAGTTGCTCAAGTTCAACAGAATAGGACTAGTCCAATGTGAAATTTCCTGGAAAAGCTAATAGAGGTTGTTTAAACCACGGCTCTGTGAACAAAGATATGGCTGATTTGACCCCACTTCCCTTTATATTCTACAATAATTTATAGATATCTTTGCACGGAGAAGCTCAAGATCAACAAAATAGTTAATCCCAGGTTAAATTTCCTAGAAAAATCGAATAGCAGCTGTTTTAACTACCACACGGCTCAGAACGACGATATTTGGTTTTAATTTCACTTCCCTAGTATTCTGAGCAGTTTATAGATACATTTGCTCGGAGTGGTCTCAAAATCACCAATCGAGGGTTAGTCCCATGTGAAATTTCCTGAAGAATCGAATCAAAGTTGTTTCATCTGCTGCACGGCTCTGTCAACAAAGATATAGCTGATTTCACCCCAGTTTAACTCATATAGTTGAATTAATTATCCCAAGAATATAAGAGGAAGTGGGGTAAAATCAGCTAAATTTTGTTCACAGATCCGTGTGGTATATAGAACAAACTCTTTTCGATTCTCCGGGAAATTTCACATAGGACTAGTCCTGTTTGGTTGATCTTGAGCCGCTCCGAGCAAAGATATCTATAAATTATTCTATAATATAAGGGGTAGTGGGTTAAAATCAGCCATATCAGCCATCAATAAAATAACTTTTATTCGATTTTTCAGGAAATTTCACATAGGATAGGCCATATTTGGTTGATCTTGAGTCACTCGGAGCAAAGATATCTATAAACTATTCAAGAATACACGGAGAAGTGGGATAAAACCAGCCATATCTTCGTTCACGGAGCCGTGCGGTTAATGAAACAGCTTTTATTCGATTTTCAAGGAAATTTCACATGGAATCAACACTATTTTGTTGATCTTGAGCCTCTATTGTGGGCAATCCTTGAGAAATCCCAGAAGCCCAAAAAAAAAAATCCTTATCGAACTGTCAATCTAGTCATCTAATCGAGCGAAATAAACACACAATTGCCTATTGAATTTCGTGAACGGAAGTCTGGTATTAGCAGCGCCAATATCCTGCGGGAAAAACTTGCATAATATTTCAAGAAGTCATTTGAAGTTCAACCGTCAGAAGCAGTTGCCAGAATCGATTTAATGGAAGTGAGTGTCGCCGTTCCGTCTGTTTTTCTAGCTTCGCTCCCTCTCACCATTCGCTCTGGTTTTTAAGTGGATTAATCGAACTCATCTCCTCGATTCAATGAACGTTGCGGCGTCGGCACCAGCAATCAATTGCGATTGGCATCCAGGCGCTCTTCTCTAGGGCAAACATGTAGCAGGCTACCGAACGAATTGCGCTTACAGCCACTTTGTTTTACTATTTGCTTCACGGTGTCGTAGCAACGAGTGAAGTTAGTCGCATGGAGTTCCAACTGTTGCTTTTTTAAACCCATCAGCATAGCCGGGGGGTTCATGGTATTTTAAATGCGTCTTCCTTTCTTTCTCTCTCTCTTTGCAGTTGCAGTTTGCATTTTGGCGTCATGCAGAGTCGGACGGTCCGCCAACGTCGTCGTCGTCGCCGTCGCCCTGTGCATTTGAATGTGGATTTCGGAAGAAAATTAAGCCGAAGCATTTAAACTGATCACCTCAAAGCGGCTGCCGTCCGTCGCGTTCGGGTAGCAAGAAAAAGGGGAGCTCAAACCGAGCGGAAACGAATTGAAGAAGAAAATCGTGCAAGGAAAGCAACGCGATAGCGGTGGAGAAGAAAAATCACATCGAGTGAAGCAACATCGTGCGCAAACGGTTTCTGATTGACGAAAATCAACTCGCCGTCGGGTGCTGGCGCCCTGCGGAGAGAGTGGATCGTCATTGGTTCGGTTCCTGGAGCCCGCGGTTTAATCCCTCTCGATGGGGGTTTTCTCTCCCCCCACTGGCAAAAGCCCTGGGCCGGTGAAGCCAAGAGCCATAAGTGTTGCTTTTTTTTGCATTGTTTTTGTTTCGGTGCATTTGTATTGTGTGAGTGCAATTGAATCCAAGCGCGGCCGGGTGGGGGAAGGTGGAGGAAGAAAAAGGGGGGGGGGGTCTGGAGGTTTTTGGGTGGGTTGTTGTTGTGTGTTTGGTTTTAATTTTCCATTTGTTTCTTTCGTCGCCCTACAATCCCGCCCGCGCATAATAGTCTATTAGGCAGCTCCAGTCATGTGTGCAATATAGGGAGTGAATTTTAATTTGAAGAAATACATGTACAACTTTTAGAAACCGGATTTGAGCCGATAATTGCCCGACGCGCGTTCATATAATCTCAGCGGTGGCCGAGAAACTCCAGCCCAAGCCGGTGGTGCTGGCTGCTGCCGTTATTGTTGTCGAGTGCTGCCGCCAGCAGAAGGAGAACCCCTTTTCCTCGACGGCTGTCGCAATATTAGAGCAATAACGGTAAGTTGGCGCTGGCTTCATTTGCTCGAGAA